>CANTUQ010000178.1:237500-242500 GCA_947683425.1 Excoecaria cochinchinensis | reverse complement strand
CTGCCAGGCAGCGTGCGCAGCCAGGCAGCCCGCTGGCCAGCCAGGCAGCGCACGCAGCCAGGCAGCCCGCTGGCCAGCCAGGCAGCGCACTGTCACGGACTGCCGAGAGTCCCCGCCCAATGGCATAAAAATCGCCCATGGGGGTGACTGCACCTTACTCCCTAAAGAGGATAAGGAGCTTGGTTGGGCCTGGCACCAGGAAACATCAATATGTTCCAGCCATCACTACCCTTGGGAAAAATAGCAAACGACCTCTGATTGAGCTGATTTTCGGTATGAAGGTTCCAGAGGGTTCCATGAGGTTCTCTTTAAAATTTCAGCCAAAACGCTCGAGTGGATTTGGAGAATTGGCGTGGAGAACTTCTATCGGCGAGAATCCTCGCCAGGCAAACCTCTCGTCTGCGAGGATCCTCGCCAGTCAGCCCCGCACCACGCGCAGGAGGCGCACCAGTCCGCAGGCAGCGCGCGCAGGAGGCGCGCAGCGCAGGGGACGCGCAGCACCGCTGGCGAGCCAGGCGCCCAGCGCTCGCCAGCCCGCACGCCAGGCAGCACGGCAGCGCGCAGGATCGCCCTGCCGAACCTCCTTTCGCCGAGGATCGCCGAGCCGAACCTCTTTTCGCCCAGACCTGGCCAGTTGGTGGATTTTTGGCCCGCTGAACCTCTTGCGGCGCAGTGAACCTCGTTTCGGGCTGCTTTTGCCCAATTTCGTCTAGAGCCATCTAGAGAGGTCTAGATGGCTCCTTTACTTATAAAATAGCTAGTTTTGCCTAGAGCCTTCTAGAAAGGTCTAGTTGGCTCCCTTTTCATGTAAATTATTTAGATTAGGCTAGAAGGTTCTAGATATGACTCTAGACCCTTCCACACTTTGTAAATAGGCTAGAGAATTCTAGAGGAGAATTATTAGCCTTAGGATCAAATTGATCCCCACCATCCATTAGGGAGGGGGATGAGTATAAATAGGAGTAAAACTCACAAGTGTACATAACAGAAAACACGTGAACAAGGAATACAAGTTAAAACATTCTCCAAGCTCTTGTGTGTTCTTCCTTAGTTTTCTCAAGCTTCCGCAACTTATAGCCTAAGTTAGGCTTTAGAGGGTAAGGCTTACTAGCAATTGGGGGATATTGCTAGGCCGCACGCTGCTTAAGTGCACGTTTGACACTCAGCACGTGACAGGTGGTATCAGAGCCTTTTTAGCCAAAGGGTTGGCAAAGGTTTCGGTAAGACACACAGGGGAGAATGGCAGAAATTACTCCACCAACTCCTGGGGGCAACAATCAGCAGGGTGGTGCCAAGAAGGGACGGGAGAAGTCTAGGGACTTGATCGCTGCCATTGAGGGAAGGTTGGCTAGGGTGAATGCCTCCATGGTCGACGTAGGGGATAAAGTCGACGACATGGACCGACGCATCTGTGAGCTCGAATCCACGGGGGATGAGCTACGGGGAGAGATGCAAGGGGCCTTAAACGCAGTGATTGGGGATTTCTCCAATGAGGTGAGTTCCCTCAAGGCCGTGATTGCTGCCAAGGACGAGGAGGTAAGCTCGTTGAGAGCTAGGCTGGAGGCCGTAGAGCGTGCTCATCAGGAGCATTATGAGGAGCTCAGGGCCTTAGTGAGGCTGAGCTTGGGAGGCGGAGCTCAAGGGGGAGCTACGCTTATGGCGCCAAAGGTGGCACCAAAGCCTCCAACATTTAGTGGGGCAAGATGCGCAAGGGAGATTGATAATTTCCTTTGGGGCCTTGAAGCTTACTTCGGAGCAATGGGCATCACCGAGGAAGCTCAAAAGGTAAATCATGCTTCCCTTTTCCTTAAGGACATCGCCCTAGTTTGGTGGCGTCGTAGGTGCGACGACATTAGACGAGGGGCATGCATCATCGCAACGTGGGATGATTTTAAACAGGAGCTCAAGAGGCAATTCTATCCCGAGGATGCTGAGAACGAGGCAAGGGCCAAGCTTCGGCGGCTTCAGCATAAGGAGGGATATGTTCGGGAGTATGTCAAGGAGTTCTCGGAGCTGTTACTCGAGATTCCCACGATGGGCGAGCAGGACGCCCTATTTTGCTTCATTGATGGCCTAAGTCAGTGGGCCAAATTGGAGCTTAAGCGGCGAGGTGTGCAAGACCTTGCCAGTGCGATGGCTGCAGCGGAGTCCCTGATTGAGTTTAGGAGGGAGCATTCAAAGGGGCAAGGGGAGAAGCCCCGCACCGATGGCAATGGTGGGGGAGCAAGGGATCGCTCTCCCCGCCAACAGCGTGAATCCTCGAAGGATCGGGTCCAACGGGGAAGGGAAGACAAGGGTGAATCTTCCCAGCCAAAGATCCGTTGCTTCTTATGCGACGGGCCTCATCGGGCTTTTCAGTGCCCAAAGCGGGAGAAGCTCGCATCGCTCATCAGGGAGGATGAGGAGCGAGGTGATGAGGAGGAGATTGCGTCGATGCAACTCCATAGCGCCACCCAAGGGACAGGCGAAGGGGATGCCCAAGGCCGCATGTATGTGGACGTGGTCGTAGAGGGCAAGTCTGTCGAGGCCTTGGTGGACACAGGGGCAGACAAAGTCTACATGGCCAAGAAGCTTGCAGATGAAATTGGCCTGCCCTACACGAAGGAGAAGGGCTCAGTGCAAGGCGTGCTTGCAAAGAAAATCCCTATTGAAGGAATAGCCCGAGGTACGTGGATTGAGATCGGGCCTTGGAAGGGCAAGACCAACATCCTCGTAGCGGATTTCGAGGATAGAAGGTTCTACATTGGGCTAGATCTCCTTCGAAAGGCAAAGGCGTTTGTGGTGCCATATGCCAATGCCTTGTACATATGGGGCAAGGGTCAGCTTCGCACGGTGCCAACCAGGAGGAAGGCCAGCAAAATCAAGGAGATATCGGGGCTAAGATGCAAGCTGAGTAGCCAGCAGGCGACAGGTGCGTCGCCAGGCTAGCAAATTGGCCAACCCGTGGGAAGATCGTGTGGTGCGCTTCCCCAATCGCCCACACGATAGCTGCGAGGGTCTGCCCACGATGCGGCAAGCACTGGAAGGCAACACCGGGCTTGCGCGTGAAGGGGGCATATCCGAAAAATTTGGGGACAGTAGGCGGCAACGGGTGTCGCCAGGCGGGTGAGAAGTTGAAACTTCCTCGCCCCTTTTTTGAGAATAGAGCAGGTCGCGCTCGCGAGACAAGGGGCAGCAGCAACTGAGAGATCACTGCCGAAGAGTGTGGCAATTCCTCTTGGGAGAGGAACAGCAATTGCCCACAAGTTCAGCACGGAACGGGCCAGCAAGGTAGCTGGAAATGCCAACAAGGGAGGCCAGCCAAGGGGCAATAAGTTCGGCAACCGAGGTGCTTATGATGGAGGATCACAGAGACATCGGGCCTAGCGGCTATGGGGATAGCCGTGAACTGTCCAGCGTGAAGACCAACGGGCGAAGGTGGATCGCCTAAGGGAAGGCCGAGTGGCCATGGGGATGGCTGCGTGGGAGGCCGATGGTCGAGCAAGGCAACCTGGAGGCATCGGTGAACGGGTCACCGCGGGAGTAGGCCAAATGGCTAAGGGAATAGCCGAGGGAATTGGCCAATTGCCGAAGGGACAGCCTAGGACAGAGGCCAACAAACCAATGGGATGGCCGATGGCTGTGGGGATAGCCAGAGATGAAGGCCAATTGGCAAGTAGACAAGGCCAAGGGAAATGGCCGAGTGGCTATTGGGATAGCCAAGGACCAAGGCCAATGAGCGTGCAAAATAGCCAACGGGCAGGGGCAATTACCATAGGGACCAGCCGAGGGAGAAGGCAAATCAGCGAGGGGACAAACGGAGGGACGGTCACCGGAGACGGCGGCGGTCGCCGGCGACGGGGGCGTCGCCGAGATGGGTGGGGGAGAATGTCACGGACTGCCGAGAGTCCCCGCCCAATGGCATAAAAATCGCCCATGGGGGTGACTGCACCTTACTCCCTAAAGAGGATAAGGAGCTTGGTTGGGCCTGGCACCAGGAAACATCAATATGTTCCAGCCATCACTACCCTTGGGAAAAATAGCAAACGACCTCTGATTGAGCTGATTTTCGGTATGAAGGTTCCAGAGGGTTCCATGAGGTTCTCTTTAAAATTTCAGCCAAAACGCTCGAGTGGATTTGGAGAATTGGCGTGGAGAACTTCTATCGGCGAGAATCCTCGCCAGGCAAACCTCTCGTCTGCGAGGATCCTCGCCAGTCAGCCCCGCACCACGCGCAGGAGGCGCACCAGTCCGCAGGCAGCGCGCGCAGGAGGCGCGCAGCGCAGGGGACGCGCAGCACCGCTGGCGAGCCAGGCGCCCAGCGCTCGCCAGCCCGCACGCCAGGCAGCACGGCAGCGCGCAGGATCGCCCTGCCGAACCTCCTTTCGCCGAGGATCGCCGAGCCGAACCTCTTTTCGCCCAGACCTGGCCAGTTGGTGGATTTTTGGCCCGCTGAACCTCTTGCGGCGCAGTGAACCTCGTTTCGGGCTGCTTTTGCCCAATTTCGTCTAGAGCCATCTAGAGAGGTCTAGATGGCTCCTTTACTTATAAAATAGCTAGTTTTGCCTAGAGCCTTCTAGAAAGGTCTAGTTGGCTCCCTTTTCATGTAAATTATTTAGATTAGGCTAGAAGGTTCTAGATATGACTCTAGACCCTTCCACACTTTGTAAATAGGCTAGAGAATTCTAGAGGAGAATTATTAGCCTTAGGATCAAATTGATCCCCACCATCCATTAGGGAGGGGGATGAGTATAAATAGGAGTAAAACTCACAAGTGTACATAACAGAAAACACGTGAACAAGGAATACAAGTTAAAACATTCTCCAAGCTCTTGTGTGTTCTTCCTTAGTTTTCTCAAGCTTCCGCAACTTATAGCCTAAGTTAGGCTTTAGAGGGTAAGGCTTACTAGCAATTGGGGGATATTGCTAGGCCGCACGCTGCTTAAGTGCACGTTTGACACTCAGCACGTGACAGCACGCAGCCAGGCAACCCGCTGGCCAGCCAGGCAGCGTGCGCCCGC
>CANTUQ010000178.1:47500-50000 GCA_947683425.1 Excoecaria cochinchinensis | reverse complement strand
TTGGCTAGGGTGAATGCCTCCATGGTCGACGTAGGGGATAAAGTCGACGACATGGACCGACGCATCTGTGAGCTCGAATCCACGGGGGATGAGCTACGGGGAGAGATGCAAGGGGCCTTAAACGCAGTGATTGGGGATTTCTCCAATGAGGTGAGTTCCCTCAAGGCCGTGATTGCTGCCAAGGACGAGGAGGTAAGCTCGTTGAGAGCTAGGCTGGAGGCCGTAGAGCGTGCTCATCAGGAGCATTATGAGGAGCTCAGGGCCTTAGTGAGGCTGAGCTTGGGAGGCGGAGCTCAAGGGGGAGCTACGCTTATGGCGCCAAAGGTGGCACCAAAGCCTCCAACATTTAGTGGGGCAAGATGCGCAAGGGAGATTGATAATTTCCTTTGGGGCCTTGAAGCTTACTTCGGAGCAATGGGCATCACCGAGGAAGCTCAAAAGGTAAATCATGCTTCCCTTTTCCTTAAGGACATCGCCCTAGTTTGGTGGCGTCGTAGGTGCGACGACATTAGACGAGGGGCATGCATCATCGCAACGTGGGATGATTTTAAACAGGAGCTCAAGAGGCAATTCTATCCCGAGGATGCTGAGAACGAGGCAAGGGCCAAGCTTCGGCGGCTTCAGCATAAGGAGGGATATGTTCGGGAGTATGTCAAGGAGTTCTCGGAGCTGTTACTCGAGATTCCCACGATGGGCGAGCAGGACGCCCTATTTTGCTTCATTGATGGCCTAAGTCAGTGGGCCAAATTGGAGCTTAAGCGGCGAGGTGTGCAAGACCTTGCCAGTGCGATGGCTGCAGCGGAGTCCCTGATTGAGTTTAGGAGGGAGCATTCAAAGGAGCAAGGGGAGAAGCCCCGCACCGATGGCAATGGTGGGGGAGCAAGGGATCGCTCTCCCCGCCAACAGCGTGAATCCTCGAAGGATCGGGTCCAACGGGGAAGGGAAGACAAGGGTGAATCTTCCCAGCCAAAGATCCGTTGCTTCTTATGCGACGGGCCTCATCGGGCTTTTCAGTGCCCAAAGCGGGAGAAGCTCGCATCGCTCATCAGGGAGGATGAGGAGCGAGGTGATGAGGAGGAGATTGCGTCGATGCAACTCCATAGCGCCACCCAAGGGGATGCCCAAGGCCGCATGTATGTGGACGTGGTCGTAGAGGGCAAGTCTGTCGAGGCCTTGGTGGACACAGGGGCAGACAAAGTCTACATGGCCAAGAAGCTTGCAGATGAAATTGGCCTGCCCTACACGAAGGAGAAGGGCTCAGTGCAAGGCGTGCTTGCAAAGAAAATCCCTATTGAAGGAATAGCCCGAGGTACGTGGATTGAGATCGGGCCTTGGAAGGGCAAGACCAACATCCTCGTAGCGGATTTCGAGGATAGAAGGTTCTACATTGGGCTAGATCTCCTTCGAAAGGCAAAGGCGTTTGTGGTGCCATATGCCAATGCCTTGTACATATGGGGCAAGGGTCAGCTTCGCACGGTGCCAACCAGGAGGAAGGCCAGCAAAATCAAGGAGATATCGGGGCTAAGATGCAAGCTGAGTAGCCAGCAGGCGACAGGTGCGTCGCCAGGCTAGCAAATTGGCCAACCCGTGGGAAGATCGTGTGGTGCGCTTCCCCAATCGCCCACACGATAGCTGCGAGGGTCTGCCCACGATGCGGCAAGCACTGGAAGGCAACACCGGGCTTGCGCGTGAAGGGGGCATATCCGAAAAATTTGGGGACAGTAGGCGGCAACGGGTGTCGCCAGGCGGGTGAGAAGTTGAAACTTCCTCGCCCCTTTTTTGAGAATAGAGCAGGTCGCGCTCGCGAGACAAGGGGCAGCAGCAACTGAGAGATCACTGCCGAAGAGTGTGGCAATTCCTCTTGGGAGAGGAACAGCAATTGCCCACAAGTTCAACACGGAACGGGCCAGCAAGGTAGCTGGAAATGCCAACAAGGGAGGCCAGCCAAGGGGCAATAAGTTCGGCAACCGAGGTGCTTATGATGGAGGATCACAGAGACATCGGGCCTAGCGGCTATGGGGATAGCCGTGAACTGTCCAGCGTGAAGACCAACGGGCGAAGGTGGATCGCCTAAGGGAAGGCCGAGTGGCCATGGGGATGGCTGCGTGGGAGGCCGATGGTCGAGCAAGGCAACCTGGAGGCATCGGTGAACGGGTCACCGCGGGAGTAGGCCAAATGGCTAAGGGAATAGCCGAGGGAATTGGCCAATTGCCGAAGGGACAGCCTAGGACAGAGGCCAACAAACCAATGGGATGGCCGATGGCTGTGGGGATAGCCAGAGATGAAGGCCAATTGGCAAGTAGACAAGGCCAAGGGAAATGGCCGAGTGGCTATTGGGATAGCCAAGGACCAAGGCCAATGAGCGTGCAAAATAGCCAACGGGCAGGGGCAATTACCATAGGGACCAGCCGAGGGAGAAGGCAAATCAGCGAGGGGACAAACGGAGGGACGGTCACCGGAGACGGCGGCGGTCGCCGGCGACGGGGGCGTCGCCGAGATG
>CANTUQ010000177.1:1200000-1682583 GCA_947683425.1 Excoecaria cochinchinensis | reverse complement strand
GAATGAGAGAGGGCCGGTTGGATCACATGCAATGAGTGGGGGCAGATTTAACTCCTTGATAGCACAACTTACTGCATATGTGATCCAATGTGGCACTCCCTACTCTTGCCACATAAGCTTCTCTTGACAAGTGTCCCACTCAAAGCAAATATCTCATTAAATCCTTTGGCAATTCTCTCTTTTAGTCCCTCCAATTAACTTCTTTTACTACATTACTTTTAAGTTCTTTCAATTATATCCTTCATAAATACCATAACTCAAAGTTACACAGCAATTTGCATTTCCATTCCTACTATGGTACATTTTGGGTTGTTACATGTACCATACTCTCTTTCAATTTCGGACAATTAGCAAGCATATGCTCCATGCTGCCACATTTGAAACTGTAACACCCTTAACACTTTATACTATGCATACAGTAAATAGATACCACATAAATCTCATCAATACTGACAATGCAAGACCATGATATAATGCACAGTTCAATAAAATTTTTCGCATTCGAATATCAATTATACCCATGAGCAAAAGTAGAAACAATAATAAAGTAGTCCACTAAAAATCGTATACATGCCATACCTATGCTTACAAATCTGCATTCGATCCATAACTCGTCTGCCATCGATATTCCGGCCACTTAAAAACTTCCTATCTTCACAACCTACGCGCAGCAACAAATACCCATTGAGCATTGAAATGGCCAGTGGTGGATACATATCCTATATTTTCCATGACTAAAAAATAATATGCATGAGCACAAAAACATTTTTTTTCTTTAATTAAACTATATGAACGTTTCAATCTTTAAATTTACTTAATTTATGTCATACAATAATATCTTATTCAATCCTTTATTTTAGTTGCTTATCATTGTATCTTTTGTATCATTCAGTAATTATACCATAATATTTTCATTCCAGTCATTAATAGCAACGTCTGAATTATCCATTTTATTAATATTATCATTGCAACAATTAACATTATTTCTTCATTAGCTTTTAACATTTTTCTGACAGTCCTAAATTTTTTCAGTTATAAGGTTTTATGACTCATTACTGCCCTAATCTTCCAATAATCTTTCGATTATCTATTAACGTTTTTACTTTCAGGTGTACTATATACTAAAAACTTTAAATTCCATTTATTTTATTTTCACATAAGTAGCTCATAATTGTGCTACTTGTTAATTATCTTATACTATCTTTTATTTATTTCTGATAATCCATTTACCTTATATATATTAACCTGTTTCATTTTTTTACTAGCATTGCCATTACTCATTATTACAATTAGTATTATTTTGACTATTGCCATAATTATTATTAACATTTACAGTTATATACAAGTACAATTACATTAATCTAATATTGACATAAACTAATATCAACATTAATACTATCATTATAATCATTCCTATTATTAAATCATGAATTTCTTCATGTATGTTCAATACTACAGTTATCCTTCCTAAATTTTCAATTACATTTTAATCCCTAAATTTACATTACTATCATCAATTGCAATTTAAATCTCTAAACTTTTCACTAATTTACAGTATTACCTATCATTTCCACTTATTTACGGTAATGCCATTAAATTTACTTATTATCGTCTTTATTTATTATCTATCATACAATTGCCATTTAGTCCTTATAAAATCATTATTCTTTTACTATTTTACTCTTAGGTCCTTTAAACATTACTACAGTTACAATCTTGCCCTTGAACAATTATTTACTTCATTCAATTATTTACATATAATAATCTTTATTTAAACTCATTCATGCACTTAATATAATTAACTATCCACATAACTAAATTCACATGCATGCCTCATGAATATAAATAATACGTTTAATATCAACTAAATCACTCATTTTAGGAAATAAACATATAGTACACATAAAATTTCATATTTGCATTTAGGTATTCATCTTTTCCAATAATGCCAATTACTTCCCTAACTTTTACCATAATTCCATCTAAGTCCCTTATTTTACTTAATTACCAAATTACCCTTTAATTACTATTAATTACCTTTTTACCCTTTATATATACTTAGTTTCCATCTTTAACCTTTAACATTTTACCAAATTACAATTAAATCCCTACTTAACCACTTTCATGCCAATTTACCATTTTAACCCTACATTTTCATTCATTTACATAATTAACTCTTAAGTTACACTTTTTACCTAACTTACTCCATTCTTATCCATTAGGTGTAAAATTACTATTTTACCCCTAAACTTTTTATTTCTTCCAATTTAGTCCCATTTTCACTTATTTTCTCATTTATCATTATTTCTAATAAATTTAATTGCATATTTACTATAATTATCATAATTCCATTAATTCGGTTTCTTTTTCCATTTTACATCACTCAACATACAATTTACGTTATTTCCACTAACTATGTCATCATGCATAATAAATAATATAAATATGATAAAATAATGATAATTAAACATTATTTATGTATTTATCAATTATGCATTTAAATCACATAATTAGAGCAATTACACAATTAATATGCATAAAGAACCATATTTACCATTTTACCCTTAATTTATGGCAAAATTACATTTATGCCCTTAAACCTTTCCATAATTACGAAAATGCCTTTAGTTCATTTTATTTCACCAAAAATTTCAATTATATCATTAGTTCATTTATATTAACTAATTAACCATGAATTGACATACAAATTACAATTATACCTTCCAATTACCAATTTCATGCCAAATTACATTTTAGTCCTTAAATAGTTACCAATTTCAATATTTAGCCATTTAATTACATTTTTACCCTTATTAACATTTATTAACATATATATATATATATAAATAATTACCATTTTGCCCTTAACCTTATCTTTATTCTTTATCCTTATCCTTTCTTTTATCCTTATCTTTTCTTTATTTTTATCTTTTCTTTATCTTTATATGGTCAATATTACCATTATGTCCTCAAAACATTTTATTTATTCCAATTAAGTCCATTTTTCACACACTTATCATTTTAATCACAATTTAAATATTTTACACTTATTTTTACTAAATTGCCCCCTGTACAATACTGGCAAACATCTATAATCAGGATAAATGACACGTGAACCCTATAAGTTCAATACAGAATAGAGGGACCCCAAGGGACCACCTCTATAATATAGACAGAAATACATATTAATGTTGTATTAAGATAGAATAATATAAAGAATAGGACCGTCATTGGCCTATAATAAGTGAGACGTCATGCTCACACCCGCGGTCTTATGTCCCTATGGCTAGCCATCATATCCTGAACTAGACTTGACTACCAGAATACTACAAAGGGCATCAATAATCCATCTTTCACATCTTTAAGTTACCATTCATACATTTCATAGAATTTTATCATATTATTCCATTCTTTTTCATACAATTCAATCATTATTCATGTGATTATCATCATTATACCATCACATGTCATAAAAGCTCATTTTTCCATCATGGTACGCATGTATACATACATGCACACATTCGGCCAACATACTAACTTTCCACCATTAATTCTTTTTATCACTTTAACATTTATTTAGGCTATTCACATGTTAAATAACATAGTTATGCCATTAATTCACATTAAAACACATCAAAATCATACCTTTACATACATAACCCATTCGGCCTCACATGTACATCATACATTATGCAACTTTTTCATGTTCTAACACATGCCATTAGTTAATTCGCATGCCAAATATCATGTACACACCATGAACATGCCATAAACATTATCATACATCATGAAAAACCCATGTTTACCATTCTGCGTACATACTAATTTTTCACTCTCAATTCTTTTCATCAACTTTATCATTTATTTATGTCATTTACATGTTGAATGACATAGCTATACCATTATTTTTCATTAAAACTCATCAAAATCATACCTTTACACATGATAACCATTCGGCCATATACATACATCATACATCATGACATTTTCACATGCTCTAACACATACCATTAGATAGATCACATGCTAAATATCATGTACAAATCATAAATATGCCCTAAACATCATTCAAATAGATCAAAATCATGTGATATACCATTCGGCCTAAGTAGAGATTCATCATGGCAACTTTTGTTTTCTCATTTTAAACATTCATATCATCATTTTTAACCATCCTAAACATGTGTATATGATTTGATTGATTTAAACATGCATATTTCACATACTTTATGTTTAAATATAACTAAAAATCATACTTTTAACATGGAGAAAGGAGGATATTGTATCTACTAACCTTATTTTCTTGTTCTCCACATCATAAGTATGCTTTCCATGCCTTTACTCTAAGAAACAACACCATCTCCTTTGAAATCCTTAAGTGGCCGAATATACAATCCAAAGAAATCACCATAAATTTTCTTCCTTTATGCAATATATTTACATAAACATACTCTAGACATCCTAAAGTACCTATTTGAACCCTTAAACTAATTTAAAAATATCAACTTTATATACCTCAATTTAACACATAAACTCCTCCACTTATTTTCTCCCACTTATTCCACTTCAAATGAACATTTGAGACCATTATCATGGAAAAGAGAGGCTAGATTTTACTTGGGAAGGTTGGATTTGGTGGGAACTTGAGAGAAGAATGAAAAAAATTCAAGCGATATGGGATATATATCATTCCGCCAAGGAGAAAGGAAGAGAGAAATGGAGAGCTTTCTAGGGTTTTTTGATATTTAGGGGTTTATATAGGTGGTTTAGGTGGGTTTGGCGTGGTCCAACCAATTGGGCCAACCTAATTCTAAGCCCATTTAAGAAATTAGGCCCAATAAGCAAATAAAAATAATTTCTCTTACTTCCCAAGCTCAATTTCTCCCAAAATCAATTCCATAATTCTTAAAATATATAATTTAGCCTCCTCATAAAACTTCAACCCAATCGAAGACCGTTTCTCGGTCTGATAATTTCTTACCAGTCCGATAACTCAATTTTTTGTCTCACCATAAAATTTATTTTTATTACCATTTGATTCTCCATAATATTCCAAGAAAGTCCATGCTTTCAGATAATTTTTCTGAGCTCCATAACTCCATTTAGAGTTCGGTCAAACTTTGGTCAAACTAGTCAAACTAAAGTCAACTGGTCCGATCGGTCCGGTTCGGTTCACATTTCATCTTTAACTTCAATTTTACTCTCAATAGCTCATTTGACCTTTGTTTCACCTTAATTAGGGTCCATCTCCAGTTCGGTTCAATTAAACTGATCCGATTCACTTATTTTATAGTATCATCATAAAATTACTTTTTTACTACCAAATTGTTATACACACTATTCTGAGACTATCTATGCCTTCAGATAACTTTTCGGAGGTCGTTTACTATCTTTAAAGTTTTGGTCAAATCTCAGTCAAACCTAATTACTATTTGAATCGAACCAGAGGTTTTTCTTCAATTTAATTTTCGGGGACTTATTTGACCTCATTTTCACTCTAAATTACATCACCATACTCCTTATAACTTGTACTTCCCAATGGTCCAATAAAATATTTTTCACTTTCGGGTTTCCGGGAAGTCACCCATCAGGGGCTTCCCTGACCCGAGCACGTTTAATATTTCTTCTCTTATGTTTTTTATGACTCAAATACTGATATTTTCGCCTAAAATTCACATTACATACTCTACAAATTTAACTGATTATTACTGACCCAGTATTCAGGCCATTACAGAAACAAGCTCCCGCGAGCTTCCTACATATGCCCCAATGAAATCTCTTACAATGTACACATTTCGGCATGGTACTACCCTTACTGGAGGGTGTTATAACACTTCCTTTCGAACTTGGTACAAGACCCGACCCTCGGGTATTCTGCCCACATACATCTTCTCGGGCGCTCTTGCCACTAGCCACACTACTATTAGTTGCTTTCCTCTTCTATTCCTTTCTTTGCTTCACTATTTCCGACTCTTACGAATTCATTGCTGCCGACACCAACTGATAATAACTTATCGTATGCATTGCAGCCATGGCCGATAAAGGCCCTCTGATACTTTCTTTTAAACCGTCCTCAAACTATCGGTACTTAAACTCTTCTATTAGTAACACATCGGGTACATACTTACTTAACTTACTAAACTCTCTTTCATATTCACCCACCATCATATTCCTTTGTTTTAAACTTACAAATTCCTTCCATTTTGCTTCTCTATATGCCTTAGTGACATACCTCTTCTCAAACTCTTGGACAAAATACTTCCATGTTAACTCAATAGGTTGCTGGGGATTCCTCAACACCACCTTCCACCAATCATAGGCTGGTCCTTATAGTAGTGACACTGCAGAATTTACCCTCTGATTCTGAGGACAATTTATCTCCTGTAGTATTCTTCCTGTTTTCTCCAACCAATACTCAGCCACATCCAACTAATCCATGGTAGTTCCATTAAACTCATCTACCCCTCTTGTAGATACCGAGTCTTGAGTCCGCTTTAATTAGAGGATAATATTTATTCAAAAATAGACAAAGAATGAAAGCACTTTGGCTCTTCATGGATTAGAACTTTCTTTTAGGCAAACTTGATAATTTCTCCGAAAAAATATAAAAAATAAATAAAAATATAAAAATAAATAAAAATATAATTAATTAAGATTAGGTCAAATTAATTAGCTACATAAAATTAAAGAGAAAATAAATAAGAAGATAAGTAGATTAATTAATTAAAATGTGTGATAATTAAAATAAGTCAAAATAAATTAAAAGGCAAAAATTTAGGAGGAAATCAAGGAAAGCAAAAAACCTAATTTATGGTGTAAAAAGAAAAAAAACCTAAACCTAAGGGGAGGGGGACGGCAGATGAAAGAGAGGAGAGAGCCAAACAAAGAAAGAAGAAAATAGAAAGGAAAAAATAGGTAAAGAGAGAGAGCAAAAACCTGAGGGGATTGGACCAAAAGAAAGCCAAGAAGCCAAAAAAAGAAGAAAGAAAAAAGAAAGCCAAGGAGCCAAAACAAAGGAAAACGGGAACAGTAAGAACGCAGGAAACCAAAGGAAAGAAGGAAAAGAGGAAGAAGAAGAAAGAGGTGGTGTCGGCCACCTCCAGCGGCGGACCACCCCAGGAGGCGAGACGGTCCGTCCGCCACCAGCCGTTCACCTCCGTTAGCCACCGTAGAGCAAATCGGCGAGAGAGGCAAGGAAGCTGCTAACGTCGATTCCGGCAAAACCACGATGACTCTGAGCGCGTGAGCACCTGCAGAGGACTTTCGCTGACCAGACGAACCTTTCGGTACCATCCGATCATCCTCGTTCGCCGGCAGCAGGGAGATCGGAGGAGGCAAGTCGCGGGCTTCTAGCGCGATTTTCGACCAAATGCCGCCTCCTTTCGGCGCGTGACCGGCGGCGACAGAATCCTAGCACCCCAATCTGCCTTCCGGCGGGCTCCAGTGAGGCAGCAGGTAAGTAGATTTTCTTATTTTATTTTTATTTTATTTGGCAATATTAATATTATTTATATTATTATTATTAATAATAATAATAATTATTATTATTATTATTATTATTAGTTGTTTTATTCTTATTACTATTACTATTATTGTTGTATGTTAATATTATATTATTATTATTATTATTATTATTATTATTATTAATATTATTATGTGTTATTAGTATTAGTATTTGTTTTAGCGTTGTTATTATTATTATTATTATTATTATTATTATTATTATTATTATTATTGTTGTGTTGTTGTTGTTGTTATTATTATTATTATTGTGGTGTGAATATTATTTTTATTTGTGTCATGAACATTATTTTTACAGTTATTGTTTGTTCTCATTATTATTACTATAATTATTATTTTTATTGTTAGTGATTATTATAATTATGTCATTTGTTTTTTATATTTATTAATTTGTTAATTTTGTCAGTTTATTCTATTTCTACTGTACTAGATTAACTATTTTTCTCAATTTATTTTATTCAATTATTTATTTATTTATCATTTAGTTTAATTTAGTCTATTATTGACCGATATCATTTTCTGTCATGATCGCAACCGCGAGGAGCATGTGGCTCATCTATGGGGCTAGGCAAAGCACGGTTGAGGTGAATAGTTTAGGATTTATTATTCGAGGCATGTATTAATTATTGTTTTATTTTCTTTTATTTCCTTGAGGTCTGTAATAATAAAGGCTTTTCGACTGCACTTAAAAAAGAACAACCACACAAAACGTTTCTACTAAAATTGGATATTTGTTAATAAAACTGGACCAATGTCTTGGTTTTTATCCCAAAAATTACACATTAAAAGAAAGGTTCCTGTTTTCATCAAAACGGGAGCACTTCTCCCTTTTTTCCTAAGATTGTTTTGAGAACTCTTTACTTTTTTTCATAAAATATGCAGGCAGAAACCAATGTTCTTATCTAAATGAATATCTCAATTTATGTATGTATTTCATTCTATCACTATTATTGATTTCGCGTTTATTTTTTGGACAATTGTAAATAAATTTTATTTATCGTTTTATTGCTCTTCTATGTGCTTGTAATGTGCTTTAATTTACTTGTATAAATCGTGTGAGAAGAGAGATAAAATAATTGACTCTGAAAACTCAGTCATATAATATTAACCAAAGGTAAAAATAAGAGTGAGGTCCCGAACTCTCCCTGGTTTTGGCCTCATAAGGTTAGAATTTATTTTCGAATATTTTATTGGGTGGCGACTCCATGATACCTTCCTTGTGATACCCAACAGACGCCCTCGTAGGTCGATTGCCAACAATGGAATGGGGGTGAATCCCTGTCCATTGCGAAGCGATCAGTTTTCACGAGTTTTAATGAACCTCTATCCCATCTCGAGTCCTAAAAGCGAACTCCTGAGAGCGACCCGGATGTCGAGCATGCGCGTCAAAGTGGCGACTCCACTGGGGACATTATGAGATTTTGCTTCGAAAGTACGTTTGGCTAATCTAATATAAATGGGTTTAGGGTTAAGAAATTTTATCTATTTTTGAAAAATTGCATTGCATTTCACTAGAGCCTTAGATCTACGCTAGTTTGGACCTTCTCTCAGCCTCAGTGTGTTCCTGAATCATGACCCTACGTTCACTCAATGTAGGGAAGTGTTAAGGATAATCACCATCCCAAGCATCGTATCTTATGGTATATAAAGTGGAGATCCGATTGGTCGTTATGCCTGGAATGAGCTAGACCCGTCGGTAGGGACCATGCTTGGATAGCCCTAAAGTATCATCACCTTCGACCAAAGCTCAGGTAATGGAAATAAATACTTCCACTAGGGGTCATGCACCATAATACATTGCTTGTGGAGTCGATTTTTATGTATTGAACAAATTCAAATAAATTTAGACGTTCGCTCATTAAAGGTTTTCATGTCCCGAGGGGCGCGTGTCGGTTTATTTGGATTGTTAAAATACATGGTGGCCAAAAATTCATTTGCATGCGCTTTTTTTTAGAAATGAGAGGTTGTACTGTTGGCCTTCCGTAGCACACTATACGCATCCGTTGGTTTCTCACTAACCCTTGGGTTAAACCTATCAAGGAAAGAGACCGTACGACCTCCTGTGTGGGGGAAATATGGTTGGAAGGTGTTTTTATTGTATGTGTATATTTGTACTGCTCATGCATTTTTTATGCAGGGAAGATTTAATTAATTTTGAAACAACAATAGTAAATAAAGCATATGCATTTGGTCTTATGTATAATTCTTTCCACACAATAATAAATCATGTGCATCTTATATGTAAAGTTTCTTGTATCATAATATGTGAATATAAATGTAAGTTGTACTTGTCATGTATGTACATAGCGATGCGTGTCGCAACATATACATACTAACATTCATCATGACATCCATGATATCCGACGTGCACCATAATCATTACATCTAGCATGTATCATAAAAAGTACATATTGACATACATTGTAGCATGCATCAACAAGCTTCTACCATGACATGTAAAAAAATAAAAAAAAATAAAAAGTAATAAAAAATAATAAAATTAAAATTAAAAAATTAAAAAATTAAAAAAATTAAAAAAATTAAAAAAATTAAAAAAATTAAAATTTCAATTATGTGTTATAGCATGTACATATGGACATATATCTTAGTATGCTCACATTGCATATGTACATGAGCATCGTGTGCTAGAGCATATACATTACGCTGCATATCATAGCATGTACACATTAGCATACATCATTAGGCTGGGCATCGTACACATCATACACGGCAGACACCTTGCACCTTTCACATTGTATGCCATATCATGCACATGCATTATCATGCATGAGTTATACTATGTACGTATGAATCTTGCGTCATGTATGCTAGTCATTATATATACCATGCCATGCTTTGCATATGCAAACCATGGAATGCACATACCTTGTATATGCCATTCTTTTCTTGCAACCACTTTTATACTATGACTTGCGTCGCACACATATGCCACTTACTGCATACACTCATTCTTATACTTTGTCCCATGTCATGTGCATTATTTGTATATATTTTGTACTGCTATGTATGTGATTTTTACCATACCTTACAATTCATTAATACACATTATCGTGCCAGATCTTATTCATCTTACATCACATACATGTCCCTATCATGTCTAAGTCATGCCATGTTCACATGCACCATACATCATGAACATTCATTCTCATGTTGTGCCATATCTTGTACAACCTTCATTATACGCTGCTTGCATGCACGAATTTATGTATGTACATCATTTTCCATGCAATGTTTACACACCCACTCATAATTTTTTGTATGTGTTTCATGCACACACGTCTTTGCACATATTTTATGTACGCATTTCTATACAATTTGTTTTCACACATGTTTTACATACATAATTCCTTACGCGCCTTACTAATAAACGTGACACTATTATATGCATCTTTCCCTGTGCATGATTCTTAGTGCATAGTTTGCACATATTTTACAAACAATTTTTTGTATGCCTACACAATTCTTATATATATAAATTTTGATAGTGCAAAATTTTTTGTGTCAAGTTGTACCTAAAATGTTGACGTGATTGCACCTTATTAAGGTACCCTTGATTCAAAGTTTGACTCTGCCTAAGTAGTTCACAACTATGAATGGCTTCGATCTTAACTCTAAAAAATTGCATTTCATTCCATTTTGAATTAAGCAAAGGGTAAATATGTTTGGTCTCTAATCACTGGATCGAATGAAAACCTTGACTATACCATGTAATTTCGAAGCTCATAGCACTTTTGGCACATTTTGAAAACAAACTAAAAAATAACTAGTTGAAATTAAGGGATTGGATAAAAACTCACTAAGAGTACTAGAACCTTTCTTATTACCCATCAAAGAGATCATTGGATAAGACGAAACCTAGAAAATGATTTAGGCAACCATTTGTTTTTATAGCTCTCTAAATGACTATTTTCTACCCTTATTTTGCAATCGCTTGCTAGCCCGTTGAGCCTTTATTTTGGTATGCTAAATGCATACCGATTTTATTATTAGACATGTTAAAACTACCCTTCGTCTAAAATGATTTTGGCCTCCCCTTAGAAGAATGGCCACTTGTGACGCGCGCCGAACCCGATTGTACCCAGCAAGGGCCCTCACTTTGAATCCGCTTTAGGATTCGAGGCATGAAGGTTCGCGTCTTTTGATCATGGGCGCCATGAGACATCATCGGTGTATCCCTCCCAATAGAACATTGGGGAGAATAACCTAGCCTATTGACGCCTAAAGGCACCTTTGAGGTTTTTGGAGTCGCCACCCAATTTGCAAGAAATTGGGAAAAGGTTTCTCACCTCTAACGGTCTAAACCAGAGTTATGGTGTCCGGAACTTCCCTCTTATTCATGCCTTGGTTAATTATAAATGGATTTTTAACTTCTTAAGATTATATCTCTCATCTCACGCGATTTGATGCATTTAAATTAGATAGCGCATTGAAAGCACGTAAAGAAAATAAATAAAAGCGATAAGCAAAGTAAATAAAGAAAGCGGTAACACCCAAGCACTCAATTACAAGGGAAATAGGGGCGGAATACAACCCCAATAAAAGGAAATTAAGAATACAAATGGGGGCGGAATACAACCCCAAAATAAATAAAGTTGCCCCAAAATTAATTACAAGGGCCCAAAATGAAAGAAAATGACTTTAAACACTCACCCAAAAATGAAATGAAAGGACATTCATAAATCGGGACATTATTTAGGGAGCATCGGTTCCCTCGCACTTGCTCGAAATTCAGGAACATTGGTTCCTTCGTATTAATTTGAAGAGGGTTCGAAGAGTCATTTTTGGTTGCTTGAATTGAAAAAATCGGGATGAGTGATCCCATTTTACTGAAAATTGACTCTTCGTTTTAATTATGATGATTTTATTATTGGGCTAAAATAAGGGACGTTGGTCCCAATTTTATTAGCGAAGAATCCAATTTAATTGTAAAAATATTTTCGTGATTTTTTATCGCACGCGTGCACAAATAAAATTAATATTTACAAATAAGCACATAACACATAAAAAGGGAGTTGGAGGGATCTCACCAAACCGATGTGATTCTCCGCAAGTTGCGACCCATCCGGGGAGCCGCGGGGACACTCACATAACCCGACTCAAGTTAAATTTCAGACAGAAAAATAATATCAAAAAAAGTATTAGTAAATATTTAAAATAGATTAGTCAAAAAAAGCAAAATATATTAATAATAACAATGATAGCCATGACACTAATAATAAAAATAATACGAAATATTAAATAATAATACCAATGACAATAATGTTAACTAGTCAAATAGTTGGTAATAATAGCACTAACAATACTAAAACAGAATAATACTAGCAAATGAATAAATAACAATGATAGTAAAATAGAGAATTAAATAATAATGATGATAATAATAATAATGATAATAATAATAATAATAATAATAATAATAATAATAATAAATGATATGTAACATGAAAACAGGATAATCAATTAGAAATGATATTAACAATGGTAATAATAATAATAATGATATTAATGAGCTACATGGCAGCAACCTATAATAATAATAATGATAATAATAAAAAGTAATGGATGGATCAAATAGTGATAGTAATAGTGATAATGACAATATTGCTACATGAGGATAATATTAAATAGCAAGGGAAATGATAATATAAATGGGGATTGGTGACCAACGGCAAACAAGTAAAAATTAAACTATAAAATCAAATTAAATCCACATAGAGGAGTTGGACCAAAAGCAAGGCTAGGGGTGTCAACAGTAGCAAAAATAGAAATTATTAACCATGAATAAATATGATAATAGCAACAAAACTAATATTAACAACAATAAATAACATACAAAAAAAAATAAATGAGGACGAGTTCAAGGATGTTTACCCTCAGAATTTTTGAGATCGGAAATAGGATGTCTCGATCGTTTTCCTTGTCGGATTTTTCTTTTTTGATGATAATAATATTCAAAGAGAAATATAAGTTCTAAATAAAATTTTTTGAAAAATATATTTTGAAGTGAATATTTTTGAAGGAAGATTTGAGCAGAGAAAATTGATTTTTCTAGCTCAAAAATCAATTAAAGAGGTATCTTCCCTGAAGGAACACCTAGAAATTAAAGTTTGAGAAGACTAAAACTTAAAGGATTTTTGAAGAATTTTTAAGAAATAAAACCAACCTCCTGGAGAGTAGAAAGGCTAGAGAGAAAAAGCTAAGGAATCCATGAATTAATTCCTCTGTCCTCCTTCAAAAATGAGGGCAAATTCCTCATCTAATTCTCTCTTGGCCAAAAATGGCAAGGGACAAAAAACCTTCCTTTTTAGTTAATCTAAAATAACATAAAATGGTGAAACAACGGAAACTGAAAAAATCAGAAAATCAGACTGAAAACAGCGCAAAAAACGGACAGGCGAAACAGGTCGCGTGGAGGAGCCAAGGGCGCGCGGAGCGCTGCGCGTGGTGCCTTGGCACCGCGCGCGGCAGGCTGCCGCGCGCAGCCTGTCTCGCGCAGGCAGGTCGCGCGAGGCAGCTGCCTCGCGCGCAGGGGGGTCGCGCGAGGTAGCAGGCCTCGCGCGCAGGGGGGGCGCGCGGAGCGCCCCGCATCGCGCGCAGGGGGGTCGCGCGGAGTGCCCGCCCCTGCGCGCAGGGGGGGGGGCGCGCGGAGCGCCCCGCATCGCGCGCAGGGGGGTCGCGCGGAGCGCCCGCCCCTGCGCGCAGGGGGGGGCGCGCGGAGCGCCTGCCCCTGCGCGCAGGGGGGTCGCGCGGAGCGCCCGCCCCTGCGCGCAGGGGGGGCGCGCGGAGCGCCCCGCCTCGCGTGCAGGCGCACCTGCGCGCTGGGGCGGCCTGCCTCGCAGGCGCCCCTGCGCGCTGGGGCAGCCTGCCGCGCAGGCGGCCCCGCGCCGCCGCAGCGGCACTCGCGATAAAAAATTTTTTTTATTTTTTTTTATTTTTTTTTTGACACAATATTAATATTTTTTCCCATTTTAAATTTTAATCCCTAAAATATATATTTTAAAATTATTTTTCGAAAAAAAAACATGATCTTGACAAGGGAACGGTCGATTCTCACTTTTCTTGCCGTAAGTCGGTCTTTTGTTTCATCATCGGGTAATTCTGATCTTGGACCGCCTCGGGACCCGGTGTCTACACCACTCTAATAAGGATGGATGCACATTATGATATTTCTCTAGGCTATCAAAAATCGCTCTGATAAGGATGGATTTATACTTTCGAAAAAGAGTTTCAATCATTGACAACTCTTTGGGCTATCAAAAATTGCCCTGATAAGGATGATTTTACACTTCGGGAAAAGAGTTTTGATCATTGACAATTTTTTGGGCTATCAAAAATCACCCTGATAAGGATGGGTTTACACTTCGGGAAAAGAGTTTCAATCATTGACAATTCTTTGGGCTATCAAAAATTGCCATGATAAGGATAGGTTTACACTTCGGGAAGAGGGTTTAATCATTGATAAACTCTTTGCATAATTAGAGACATAAGCTTGCGAAAAAAAAAAAGAAAAGCAGAAAAAAAAAAGAAAAGACAAACAAGAAGAGAAGTAGTGCTCAAGATAATATCCCTTGATGAGTTTCGGTGGTTATCTTTTTGACTTAATTGTTATTTTGAGCATGATTATCTAAAGTATTACCAAGTCTAAATTCAAGAATACACTGACAGTATGCAATTGGGCTGAGAATGGTCCTCTTATTCATCGAGTGAATGTTGCGGCCATTTTTCTCTAGCAGCTTGATCCTTCTTTGGCAACCATCTACCTAAGCCTAACATTACAATCGAAGTAAGACCTCTTGATTCTTGGTTCGGTCTTATCTAATTAGCGGAGATGACCTTCTAATAAGGTTTGGTACATAGGAAGAGGCATATGGTGTTTCGTGAGCTTCAAGCGGGAAGCCACGAGTGCATTCATGCATTCGAGTTGAGCCTTGTCCCCAACGTTGCATCTAGAATTTGCTTTTAAATGGTGAAAAATTCTATTTTGGCCTTTTGCACACACACATAGAGATTGGATGGTATGTCTTGTATTTACGTGTTGATTTAGTAAACCTTGATATTTACAGGTTTATCTTCTTGCCCTTCATTGGGAATGACTCCTGAATTCTTTTGCTGAGATTGAATCAGTTGAGAATGTGGTTCATTCAGTGCATTCAAGGGCAGATAGGAACTTGAGTTTGGGGTACCTAATAGGTTGCAATCATTTTACAATCTTGGGGTATTTTTTATCGCTACTCACGAAAGTGATTCTTTGCATATACACCCAGCAGTACATATGCTTTCTGCAAATGTTTTTACACATAATTGTAGCAAACATTCTTGTAAATAGTTTTACATGTATAACTTTTGATGTACGTCTTTTTGCATAAAATCCTTAGCGAGCATCTTTCACTATATAAGTGTCTGTAGATACCTTTGCATACATGGCTCTCTTAACTTTATTTTTTATAATCACTTATTTTCACTCATTTTGTGGGCACATCCTTTGCATGTATCTCACATGCACCGTCTTCGCATGCATTCTGTACCCCTTTATGTATGATTTTTTCTGCATGTGTTTCATGTGCATAATTATCCATGTACACATCATACAGGTATGATTCTTTGTGTGTTTTCATACATGTAATTTTGCACACATTACACACACCCAATTCTTTACATAGCCTTCATGTATGTAATGAATTTCCACCTATTTCTGCATATGATTCTTTACGTCTATGATGATGCACAATTCTTTACCTTCATCACATGCATGATCATTTGTATATATTTTATATGCATAATTCCCTTGCTATATTTCTCATCCCTAATCCTTTGCATATATTTCTCATGCATGATCATTTACAAACATTTTACAGAATACAATTCTCTGCACACATTCCATAATCCTTTACATGTATACAAGCCATTTCGTGCACGTGACTGTGGCATACATGTCATATACATAATTCTTTACATGCATTTCATGTTCGTAGGCCATTGCATGCATGTTACATGCATAGTACACACTTCACATACACAATTCCTTATAGTTGTCTCATGTCGTATTCTTGACATCCCACATACATAATCTTTTGCATATGTCTAATACTTCATATGTATAATTATGTGCTTAAATTTCACATGCCTACTAGATGGTGTTCATCAACTTAACGGTGGTTTCACATGTCGACAAGCTGACGTTTGTCAATCACACGACTCAACTATGGTTTCACACGTCAACAAGTTGAAGTTTATCAATCACATTAATCTCAACCGTGGTTTCACACGTCGATAAGCTGATGTTTTTCAATCACGTGACTAAACTGTGGTTTCACACCTCAACAAGCTGACGTTTATCAATCACGCGACTCAACTATGGTTTTACGCGTCGATAAGCTGACGTTTATCAATCACATCAATCTCAACTATGGTTTCACACGTTGACAAGCTGACGTTTATCAATTACGCGACTCAACTGTGGTTTCACGAATCGACAAGCTGACATTTATCAATCACATCAATCTCAACCATGGTTTCACACGTCAACAAGCTGACGTTTATCAATCATGCGACTGAACTGTGGTTTTACATTTCGACAAGCTGACATTTATCAATCACATCAATCTCAACTGTGGTTTCACACATCGACAAGCTGACATTTATCAATCACATCAATCTCAATTGTGGTTTCACACGTCGATAAGCTGACGTTCATTAATCACGCGACTGAATTGTGGTTTAACACATCGATAAACTGATGTTAACTAATCATATTCATCATCTCCATGTGATTCTGCATGCCGACAAACTAACGCTAGTCACATCGGATTTCATCAAATCGTCCTTCAGGGGGCATCGTTCACGTCCTTTAGGGGGCAACCATCCTTCAATCCAGAGGCACCAAAGTTCTCTTATGAGGTAAAATATCTCATCAACATGATTTAACATGCGGACAAGCTAGCATTAACCAATCACGCCTCATCAACTGTAATTTAACTTGCCGACAAGCTAGCATTAATCCATCGCGATTCAATAAAGTCCTTTCAACAGGCATCCAAAGTCCTCTTAAGAGGCATCAATTCAGCAGAGTCCCTTCGCCTCAGATATGTATCTCTCTCGTTTTCTCTGAATTTTAGCTCATCTAGACACCCGGTGTCTACAGTTGCCCCTAGTTTTGGGGAAACTAGTGCACTAGTATCTAGGTGAGCCTAAACTCAGAAAAGGGAAAGAAGCGCATACCTGAGGCGGCCGTCTTTCCAGAACGGATGATGTTGTTGTGGTGGTTGTCGCCAGCTTGTCGGCGTGTCGTCCATTGTTGAAGCGGTAGTGCCGTGATCATGCTAACCCTCCGGTGAGTGGTAGTGCCGTCATCGTGCTAACCCTTCTGAAGTGGTAGTGTTGTGGTCGTGTTAACCTTCAGTAGAATGGTAGTGCCGCCATCGTGCTAACCCTTCTGAGATGATGAAGTGGTAGTGCCGTGATCGTGCTAACCCTCTGGGGAGTGGTAGTGCCATCATCGTGCTAACCCTTCGATTTGATGAAGTGGTAGTGCTGTGGTCATGCTAACCTTCCGTAGAGTGGTAGTGCCGCCATCGTGCTAACCCTTCTAAGATGATGAAGTGGTAGTGCCGTGATCGTGCTAACCCTCCGGGGAGTGGTAGTGCCATCATCGTGCTAACCCTTCGATTTGGTGAAGTGGTAGTGCTGTGGTCATGCTAACCCTCCATAGAGTGGTAATGCTGCCATCGTGCTAACCCTTCGATTTGGTGAAGTGGTAGTGTCGTGGTCGTGCTAACCCTCCGTAGAGTGGTAGTGCCGCTATCGTGCTAACCCTTTGATTTTGTGAAGCGGTGCTGTCTGTGAGCCCTTTGGTTGATTGTTGGATTGATGTTTGAACTGATGTTTAAACTGATGTTTGGATTGATGTCGTTCTGGTTGGTTGCCACCTGAGAGGTCTTTGGTTGATGCTTAGATTAATGCTTGAATTGATGTCGTCACTCGCCTTTTGCCGGTGTCCGTATCAAATCTCTCTTTCTGCAAAATAGGGAAACCTAAAATATGCAAGAAAAATAGTGAGCATGCACGTAAAATGCATGGTTTATGCAGAAATGCATGGGTTATGCAGAAATGCAGGATAAGAATTCATCTAAGTGGACTTAGAGATAATAGCCGGTCTGGCTGCAATTTGTGATAGGATCGATGCCTTTTGGAATTGCCTATGAATTTTATGTCTTTGGAATTGTGAGGTTCTCATCTGACACATGTAGTCATTTTTTTTGAATGGTGAAGTCTTTACCTGACTCAGGCTGTCTCAACACTGGAGCTTCTGTTAACATCTTCTTAAACTTCTCAAAGCTAGCTTGACACGTATCAGTCCACTCGAATCAGACCTTTTTCTTCAATAGGCGAGTTAAAGGCACTGCAATAATAGAAAAGCCTTTAACAAACCTTCTGTAGTAGCTTGCCAAACCCAAGAAACTTTTGATTTCTGTGACATTCTTGGGTGTTCTCCACTGCAATGCCGCTTCGATCTTCTTGGGGTCCACTTTGATGCCTTTAGCTAACATAACATGACCGGAAAAGGATACTTCATTCAACCAGAATTTGCACTTATTGAATTTAGCGTATAGCTTTTTATCCCTGAGAGTTTGCAGAACAATCCTCAAATGCCAATCATGTTCTTCTAGAGTCTATGAGTACACCAGAATGTCATCAATGAAAACTACCACGAACTAATCCAAATAAGGATGGAAGATCCGGTTCATAAGATCTATGAAGGCTGCAGGTGTGTTCGTGAGTCCAAAAGGCATCACCAGGAACTCATAGTGACCATACCTAGTACGGAAAGCAGTTTTAGGCACATCTACTTCCTTTATTTTTAACTGATGGTAGCCCGATCTCAAATCAATCTTTGAAAACACGCCTGCACCTTTCAATTGATCAAACAAGTCTTCAATGCGAGGGAGAGGATACTTGTTCTTAATTGTCAATTTGTTCAGCTGCCTATATTCAATACACAGCCTGAGTGATCCATCCTTCTTTTTCACAAATACTATTGGCGCTCCCCATGGCGATGTACTCAGCCTAATGAAGCCTTTTTCAAGCTATTCTTGCAACTCAATCTTCAGTTCCTTCAATTCTACTAGTGCTATTCTATATGGGGCAATAGAAACAGGAGCAGTACCTGGGGCTACATCAATAGAGAACTCGATCTCCCTGTCCGGTGGTAAACCTGAAAGTTCTTCAGGGAAGACATCTTAAAACTCACACACCGTTGGCACATCAGTCACTTTAGGAGTTTCCTTCTTTGCCTCCATTGCATAACGCAAGTAAGCAGTACATCATTTTCTGATCAACCACTTGGCAGTAGTAGCTGATATCACATCAGAAAGATAATCTGGTCTTTGCCCCACTACAGTGATCTCTTGGTCATTTGGAGTTCAAAGAGTCACTTTCTTTCTTTTATAGTCAACCATCATATGATGAGTAGCTAACCAATCCATACCCAGGATAACATCAGACTCTTTAAAAGGGAGCTCGATCAGGTTGGCTAAGAAAACATGCCCTTGTGCACTAATGGGAAATCTCTATATACTTTATTCATTAACACACTATGGCCCAAAGGGTTGCTCTCTAGGATATCATGGTCTAAGGATGAGTTATCTAACCCTTTACCCCATGTAATATCTGTTCTAATGTAGGAGTGTATAGACCCGGGATTAATAAGTGCATATATTGAAGTACACAATAAGGAGAATTTACCTATAATTACATCAGGTGCATCCTCCTGATCCCTGGCTCTCATTCCATATGTACGGCCTACAACACGTCCCTGTCCCTATGGCGGCTGTGCAAAAGGTATGGCTGCAGTATTAAAGGCCGCCCCCCTGCCTCTACCTCTAGCTGCTGAAGAGCCTGCACCTGGAACTGGCAAAGTAACTGACAATGGCACTGCATCAAGACAATCTTTAACTAGATGCTCCTTCGGCCCACACTTAAAACAGGCACCCGAAAAATATCTACACTCTCTCGGATGTGATCTACCACAATGGTTAAATTGCTGAGGAGTGCCTCTACCTCTGCCCCTCGGTGCACTACCCACTGAAGAGGCTGGAACACCACTACCAACTGGATTTTTTTGGCTGCGAGTTAGTGCCATCAATCCTCGACTCTGAGAAGGAGGTGACCCTTTAAATCTCTTACTCTGACTACCCGCGCCACTGGATTGACCCGATTTCCTTTTCTGTTGAAACTGAGCCTGTCTATAGCTTCATCTATCTATGCTACCTCAACTTTAATAACAGTTGCCACTAGTGATCTCAAATCTGGATGTCTCTGGCCACAAACTATCTGTTTAATTCGGTTATGAAGACCCCGCTCAAATCTCTCCATCAGTCTATTCTCTGTCCTCAGCACATCATCCAGGTAGGCACTCAACTGCTCAAAATCTCTCTAATATTCTGCCACTATTTTATTACCTTGTCTCAATCTCTAGAAAGCGTCTTGCATCGAAACTTTATACTCTGCTCCAATGTATTTCTTCTCAAACTAAGCTAGAAAATACTCCCAGGTCAACTGGTCTGCTGGAGTATCCTTTCTCACTGAATCCCACCAAAAATAAGCTGGACCCTGTAGCAAAGCAATGGTCCCCTCAAACATCTCCTCGGGTGGACTATGCAAAATCTCGAACAATCTGTTTATACGAAACAACCACTCTTCTACCTGCTCAGGTGTCATCGGGTCACGCCCAAAGAAATCCTTAGCACCCATTTTCTTTAACTGCTCTAATATCAGCTTCCTTTGAGGTGGAGTAGGAGGTTACACTGGCACTGGCGGCTGCTGAGCCTGTTCTGCTCGCAGGCGATGCTGAATGTAATCTGCTATTATATTCAGAAAATTAGGCTGTGGCGGAGGAGGAGCCACTGGAGGAGTAGCCCACTGCTGTGGAGCCCCGGCTTGACCAACACTGACCGAAGCCCCACTCTCACCGTCACCCACACTGTAACTTTGATTGGACGCCATTTTACACTATAAACAAAGGAGCAGCATACATCAATATCATAATATACTATTCACACTTCGTTGGCATGTATACACACTTAAACAAATCCTTAAAACCCCACTCCGATCTTAGAATTGCCTAAACCTTCGCTCTGATACCAAAATAAATATAACACCCTGCGTACACTGCCGACTTAATGCTACTGTGCAATTACCATGATTGTTTCAACGTCAACTTAACTCTAATTGTAAATTTGAGGGTAAATTTTATTTTTCCACATTAAACATTATATTCATTTAACCATTATTATCCTTAAGATTTTAAGTTGCCAATTGACGTATAACTGTCTAATGTTACTATTCATTTGGTCAAAATTTCGGCAGTATAACGGCTTGTATTTTTACCCACCCAAACCTGCAAATTCAAACAACCGCAGCCCCAACAAAGGCACAACAATAATATCACATACCTCATACCATCCACAGTCCAAAATATCCATTCATCACAGAGTTATACCAATACCAAGTCTTCATACATATACAACTACATATACCACTTCTCAATATACATGCCAACAAAACATACATAAGCAAACTTAAATCTTTATTCTCCAGTTACGCTCCCAAAACTCCTGAGGTATGCTACTCCGCTCCTAAAGCGTACCTACAAGCAGTCATGTAAAACTACGTGCTGAGCATTAAATATGCCCAGTGGTGGTTACAAATCCATAAATTGTCATTACCTAAAATATTATTAGTTAAATACAATATTATATTCAGTTAAGTACAATAATTATAATTAACCAATAAATTCATCAATTTATTTACCTATTTATTTATTAAGTTACATTATTCACTATTTACATTTTAACCCTTTAATTAGCTTTACAATTCCAATAATTATATTTAGGTCCTTAGTCTTTTCCCATAATTACATTTATGTCCCTAACTTTCAATAATTCCAATTATGTCCTTAACTTTTTAAATATTTTCAACTATGTCCTTATCTTTTTCAATAATTCCATTTATATCCCTTATTTCAATTAATTACCAAATTACCCTTAATTATACTTAAATTACCAATTTACCTTACATTACTCTTATTTTCCATTCTTACCCTTATATAACTTACCAAATTATATTTTAATCCCCACATTACCACTATTACACCAAATTACCATTTTGCCCTTATATTTTCACTTATTTACACAATTATCATTTTAATTACACTTTTTATCTAATTTATACGATTTTCACCCATTAAGTGTAAAATTACCATTTTACCCCTAAACTTTCTATTTTATTCACTTTAGTCATATTTTCACTTATTTTCTTATTGTAGACACCGGGTCCCGAGTAGACAAGATCAGGATTACCCAATGATGAAATTAAGTGTGCCGATCTATAGGCAAAAAGAATGAAGTTGGAAGTGACGATTTCCATGTCGATTTGTTGTTTTAAAATTAAATAAAAATGTATTTCAAAAATATTTTTAAAGTATTTTAAAATTTATTTTGTGAGGAAAAAAGTGAGTTTTTAAATTATTATATTTTATAGGGATTTAAAAAAAAAAAATTCTGCGCGAGGGAAGGGCTGGCCGTAGGTCGCGCCTTCAGACGGGCAGGCCGTCGGTCGCGCCCCTTTGTGCCCCTGTTCGTCCGTTTTGCTTATTTTGGCCTTTTTGGCCATAACTTCTTCATTTTAAATGCTTTTTAACTCATTTTTTTTGCAAAATTTAATTCAAAAAGCCTTCTATCTTCCAACCTAATAAATTCAGTGGTTTTTTATAATTATGGGAATTAAATTAATTTAATTTCTTAATTAAAAAATCTGAATTTTAAGGGGAATAAAAAGAGTTTTTTCAGTGGGAATTAGGGGGGATTTTCTTTAGAAAATATTTTTCTTCTTCTTTCTTCTTTTCAAGAACAAATTCTCTCAATTTCTAAAGAAATTTCCAGCAATTCTTAAGGCAAAAAATAACTATTTTTGTTCTTGAGAATTTTCTTATTTTCAATCAAACAATTTTCTACTTTGAGACAAACAAATTAATTGTTTGTTCTTGAGTAAAATTCATCTTTCAATATTTTATTTTTCTAATCATATTCTTCAAATCAAGACAAGGAATTGGATCATCCACCTTCATTTCTTAAAGATCAATTTTGAGGGTAAACATTCTTGGCTCAATTTCTTAGTTTAATTTTAATTTGTCTTTTTTTTTCTAATTAACTAATCAACATGTAAATTCTTTTAGATCTATTATTTAATTGTTCATATTACTTATTTTTTATTTAATTGTTCACACTATTATTTTTTTTGTTCTTATTTCTTCTTTAATTGTTCATGCTATTACTTTTGTTCATATTATTTTTATTTCAATTGTTTAATTGTTCATATTGTTCATGTTATTCATATTGTTCATCTTCTTTTATTATTATTATTATTATTATTATTATTATTATTATTATTATTATTATTATTATTATTATTATTATTATTATTATTATTATTATTATTATTATTGTTATGTTTGATTGTTCATATTCTTTATTATTATTATTATTGTATTTGATTGTTCATATTCTTTGTTATTATTGTGTTATTATTATTGTAGTTATTACCATCATTAGTATTATTATTATTATTATCCTTATTCTTGTTTAATTTTATTATTACTATTATTATTTATTTCTTATGCATGTTGATTTTATTATTACTTTTGCTTTTTATACATGTTGCTATTATTAATATGTTTTATGCATGCTGAATATATATGTATTATACTTTTTATGCATGATTGGATATTATAATTATTATTTTATGTGTTTTTATGCATGTTAAATTCTATCATCATTATTTTATGCTTGTTTTTGCATGTTGAATTTTATTATTATCATGTTATTTTTTTTATGCATGTTGGTTTTGTTAATTTGTTATATTGCATATTTATTATGTCATTTTAATTGGCTTATCATATATGATGCAATTTTGTTTGCCTTAATTTAATTATTTTCAAGTTATATGTTTAATTATTTTTATACTAACTTCATTTTATTTGTTTTTCTTTTATTTTTCAATACTTATTTTCATATGTGAGTTTTTGTCAAGTGGGAGCCCATGGAGATTTGAAGATCCATTTGGGAGTTGTTTATTATTTTTGTTGCTTTTTATTATTTTGGTTTAATTAATTATTATGTAATTTGTAATAATAAATTTATTTCCATGCATGTTAATTAAGAAAATCACCAAAAATATTTCTATTAAACTAAATCGGATTTTATTTAATAAAAATGGGATCAATATCCTAGATTTTTCATCTAAAGCAAATTATCACTTTAAAATTGTTTTCTTAAATTATGCATGAGAGGACCAACGTTCTCATTTTTAATAAATAGCCCGATTTATGTATGATTTGCATTTTATTTACAAATGGGGGTTGTATTCCACCCCTAGTTTTATTGTAATTTATTTTACTTTATTTATCGCTTTTATTATATGATTGATATGCGTTTAATTAAATTGCATTAAAATTGAATGAGAAAAGGCATGAAATACTAAATTCAAAACTCGATTATAAACTTAACCAAGGTATGAATAAATGGGAAGTCCCGAACTTTCTCTGGTCTTTGGGCTCAAAGAGGCGAGAGGTTTACCCTCCAAGGCACCTCTTGTGTTACGAAACTTGGCGTTAGTCCTAGGCTCCTTAGGGCGAGAGGTTTACTTTTCAAGACCCCTTTGGCTGGCTCAAAATGGATAATAAGCGCAGTCTTAGGCTCTCCGAAGCGAGAGAAACTTTCCCAATGTCCTATTGGGTGGTGACTCCATGAAACCTCCTTGTTGCCCAACATAGACGCACTTGCGATTTATTGCAAGATGTTAACAGACCCTCAAGTGCCCGATCGCCCTCAAGCGGGCAGTCATAGGGGCGGCCGAGTGGACATCCGGCGCGCGTCACAGTGGCGACTCCACTGGGGATTGTGAGACTTCCCTTCGAAAGTACCTTAGTAAAAATTTACAATTGAGTTTTAATTTAAAAATTTCATCTCTTTTCAAAATTGCATTGCATCCATGCTAGAGTCTTAGATTATGCTAGTTTGGTCCCTATTTTAACCCCGGTGCGTTCCCGAAGCACGACCCTATTTTCACTCAATTTAGGGAAGTGTTAAGGATAATCACCAGCCCAAGCCTTGTACCATCAAGGTATATCAAATGGTGACCCAATCGGTCGTTATGCTCGTGATGAGCTAGACCCGTTGGCAGGGACCATGCTTGGGTAGCCTTAAAGTATCACTACCTTTGACCAAAGCTTATGTAATGGCAATAGATACTTCCACTTGGTGAAATGTACCGTAATACCGTGCTTGCTACCTGGGCCATTATATATTGAACAAAATCGCTTAAATTAAGTGGTCTCCATCAAAGGCTTTCATGCCCCGGTGGGCCCATCTTGATTTAATTGAGGTGTTTAAATACATAATGGCCAAACACCCATATGTATATACATGAGATAAGAGCTGTTATGCTGCCGGTTTTCCACCGTGCACCATACGCATCCGATGGGTTCCCTGTTAACCCTTGGATAAAGCCCACCTAGGAAAGAGACTATGCTACCTCGTGTGTGGGAGAAATAAGGTTGGAAGGATCTATCTGCTTGCATGTGTTTATCTATGCTGCATCAGCACGACCATGCATTGCACTTCAATCATGCATCATCCTAACGAGATGTGTTTTTTTCAGCCATTATAGATTCTCCTGGGTGGTTTAGGGGTCCCGACGGTCGGTTGAGAAGGATTCCACTCTTGGGGTTACCAGAGCTAGTGCCGTATCGGAGCATAGATTCTCTTTCAGAGGGTAGTGAGGCTTTCTCTTCAGAATCATCAAACATGTCTAATCTAGCCAGTGGGTCTGATGCAACCAGGGCTATGATTGCCGAGGAAGTGGGGAGAAAAATGGAAGAGTTTGAGGCTAGAATGATGGCCATGATGGGCAATCTTGCCACTACCATAGCTGGGCAACAAGTTGCTGCTGCTCCTATTAGGGGGCCAGATGAACAAGGGGCTGTTAGGGAGGATCCCCTTGCTGTAGTTGACCCACCTGCAGTTGAGGAAAGAGCACCAGCACCTGTTGAGCGTAGAGAAGGCCCGAGATCTGAGGTTGACCTCTAGGAAGATGAGCAAGAGGAACATATGGTAGCAAAGGGAAAGTCACCCAAGCTGGAGGAAGCAATGTGGAGAAAGATGGAGGAGAGGTTTGAGGCTATGACAAGGATGATGACGGTAGGAAGGGAAATGAACCCGGAGGATCGAGAGCTTGATGGAGATGATCTGGTCCCCCAGAACTTCAAGATGCCTGATATCCCAAAATTTGATGGCACTTCTGACCCTGCTGCACACATCAAGCAGTATTCACTGGTCATGAAAGGGATAACTTTAACGAGAAAGCAGAAGATAGAGTACTTTTGCTTGAGTCTCACAGGAGCTGCCGTTGATTGGTATCATGTGTTGGACAGAAGGTCCAAAGAAGATTGGGACTTGTTGACTGAGGAGTTCCTAAAGCAATATGATTGCAGTACTTGGATGGAGGTCACACTTAAGGATCTAGAACTACTACAGCAGAAGGCTGGGGAGTCTTTCCACGAGTATCTTACTCGGTGGAGAAATCGGGTTATGGAAATGAAGCGCAAGCCTGATACTTCTGATCAGATCTGATTATTCATTCGGAATGCCAGCCCATATCTAAGAGATGGACTTAAAATGAAAGGGTTGAAAGATTGGGAGTCCTTGAAGGACATTGCTATAGAGGCAGAAGGAGAGTATATGGCCAGAAGGGCAAGCAGTGAGGCTTATGCCAAGAAGGGCTACAGTAGTCAAGGTGCAACCAAGTCAGCTAGTTCCAGCAGTGGTAATAGAAATGGAAAGACAGCTGAGGTGTCGGCAACAGGGATGAATCAGAGGTACTTCTCAAATTTGGGTAGGCCTTTGTCATGGGTACTGAAGAGATTGATGAAGGAGGGGAAGCTACAACCCCTACCACCTAGGCCAGCTAGGACCCAAGGGGAGCCAGGGCATAAAGAGCACGAATACTGTGCCTTTCACCAGCATACCGGGCATCTAACAGACAATTGCTATAGGCTGAGGCACCAGATACAGGATCTGATCGATAGTAAGCAGATCACCGATCCTGAAAAGAGAGAAAGCAAGAAGAAGGCTAATTTCAATGTTGTGCCACCACCTGTCTTTATGGTTGGGTCTAGCCTACCCGAATGGTATGTGATGCAGGATTTATACGAAAACCAGTACGTCGCTATCACTCATCCTGAGGCAAGTGAAGAAGGGATTCCCGTGGCGACAATAGACTGTTGGTCCACTAGTGAGAGTGGAGATGAAGAAGATGAAGAGAAAGATAGAGAATTCGCGGATCCATGGGATTCGGAAGAAGAGGAAAGAGTTGAGGCTGTAACAAGAAGTGGGAGAGTGGTCCCCGAAGTTGAGAAGCAGCAGGACTCAGTGCAAGCACCTGTGGAGAAGGAGCCGGAAGAAAATTCCATAATAAAGCAGCTGAAAAAGACCACGGCTCAGATATCAATTTGGGACCTTTTGAGATAGTCCCCCTCCCACAGACAGAAGTTGGTTGAGGCATTAAGTGAGTCCACTGTAGCCACTACAATTTCTCCATCTGAGCTGCTATACCTTGTAAAAGGGGGATCCGAAGAGAAACTGGTGTTTTCTGACGGAGACATACCGGTAGAGGGCCGCAATCACAATCGGCCGCTGTACATCAAGGCTCAAATTAATGACAAGTATACCACTTGTGTTATGGTTGATGATGGCTCATCCATAAATGTTTGCTCTCTAGTTGCACTTCAGGCTTTTGGGCTAAATGAAAGCATGTTGAGTAAGTCTGATTTAACCATCACAGCCTATGACAATTCTCGAAGACAAGCATCGGGAACTTTTAAAGCTCTGGTCAGGACCCGGCCTATCGAGACAGAAACAGAATTTGTGGTCTTGCCTATCCCGGTGAATTTCTCAGCTCTGCTTGGAAGGCCATGGTTCCATAAATTGGGAGGAGTGCCCTCTACCCTACACCGGATGATTAAGATACCTCATGAAGGAGAGGTGGTGACTATTAAAGCAGCTAGAGAAAACCAAGTGTCTGCCTTGGGGATCTCTAATCAGCCATTCAGTGGTTTTCATATATCGATGATAGGAGAGGAGCAGGGCTTGGCAGATAGCCCTCAGGTGATGAGTATGATGAAGAAGATGCACTTCCTCCCAGGGGCTGGATTGGGTAAAAACTCGCAAGGGCTGCAGGATGCTATCACCGCACAAGGCCAGAAAGATCGGAAGGGTCTGGGCTACAAAGGAGAGCATGGTAAGAAGAAAGTGTCGGAGAAGATTCCCCACATTTTAGAGAGTTTTGTTCCCTCATCTTCAGTCTGTGCCTATACTGGAGAAGAAGAGCCTCTATGGGTAGATGGAAAGATCATTCCGGGGTTTGAGATCTTTAATGACGTCTTCGACTGGGATGTTGGAGTTTCAAGTCTGCAGAGAACTTCTGGGATGAGGAGATCATGACTCAGTACAGTGTCTGGGACAGGGATGAGCCCGAGGAGATTGTCACTGATAAGCTATTAGCCACCAGACTTAAGGGAAAGGAAAAGATGGTAGGGCCAGAGCTGAAATTTAAAGATTTAAAGATTTCACCAGAGGTAATTGAAAAGCCTCCACCAAGCCAAGAAGTCAAAGCCCAGTCGGCTGCAACGACATCATCGACAGAAGATGAAAACAATAGTTGTTTAGATACTATTTTTATGCCAGAACTTTTTAGTGACAATGTTAATGTTTTTTATTACATCAATGAGATGAATAACTTTACTTACTTGTGTGATGTTTCTGATGATTTCATTTCTCATGATCATAAACATGATGCATTCATTTTTGACATTAACTCAACTAGCACAACTGCATTTAATCTCGGAACTTTGGAGAATCCAAAGGAAATTTTGATAGCATCAGATATAACTCCTGAGGAGAGGCTAAAATTTGAGAGAATATTGAAAAAATATGAAAAAGTCTTTGCTTGGACCTACGAGGACATGCCGGGGATTGATCGAGATGTAGCCGAACATGCCATTCCAACTTACCCAGAAAGTAAACCGGTCAAGCAAAAGCTCAGAAGACTTAGGCCAGAATGGGCTCAAAAGGTGAAAGAGGAGATCTATAAGCAGATTGAGGCTAAGTTTCTACTGGAGGTTAAATACCCGACGTGGCTGGCTAATGTGGTTCTTGTGGCTAAAAAGGATGGAAAAGTTCGAGTATGTGTGGATTAGCAGGACCTGAACAAAGCCTGTCCGAAAGATGATTTTCCTCTCCCTCATATTGATGTGCTGGTAGATAGTATCGCTGCTTGCATGATGTACAGTTTTGTAGATGGGTACGCAGGGTACAATCAAATCCTTAACAAGATAATGGATCGGATTAAGACAGCCTTCATCACCGAATGGGGTACATTTGCTTACCGGGTTATGCCTTTCGGACTAAAGAATGCAGGAGCGACCTATCAGAGGATGGCCACCAGAGTTCTCAATGATTTGATCCACAAGGAAGTGGAGGTGTATGTCGACGACATGATGATCAAGTCAGCTACCAGAGAAGGTCACTTCGAGGCTCTAGAAAAGTTCTTTCAAAGGATTATTAAGTATGATCTATGCCTCAATCCCAAGAAGTGCATTTTTGGAGTTACCTCGGGTAAGCTGTTAGGCCATGTGGTAAGCCAGAGGGGAATTGAAGTAGATCCCGATAAGGTCAGGGCCATCAGAGAGATGCCAGTGCCTCAAAAAGAGAAAGAGGTTAGAAGTTTCCTGGGAAAGCTTCAGTACATCAGTCGATTTATTGCCAAGCTAGCTTCAGTATGTGAGCCCATCTTCAAGCTTCTTAGGGAGAATCAGCCGGTGGTGTGGAATAATGATTGTCAATTGGCTTGTGATACTATTAAGGATTATCTCCTGAATCCTCCAGTTTTAAGACCACCGCGACGTGCCAAACCATTAATCTTGTATCTGGCTATAGAAGACAATTCAGTGGGTGCTATGATGGCCCAGGAGGATGATTTTGGGGTAGAGTTTGCTGTCTACTATCTTAGCAAGAAATTCTTGACATATGAAGCCAAATATGTGGAAGTGGAAAATATTTGTTTAGCAGTTATTTGGGCTTCTAAAAAGTTGCGGCACTACTTTCATTCCTTCAGTGTGCAAGCGGTTGCCAAGCATAACCCGCTTAGGTACCTTCAGGAAGCACCCTCTCTGCTAGGAAAAATGGGAAGATGGTTACTACTGTTGCAGGAGTTCGATATCGAATACATCACCAGGAAAACCATTAAAGGAAGAGTTGTAGCTGAGTTCTTGGCTGAGCATCCTATTGAGGGAGACCAATTCGAATACAATTTCCCAGATGAAGATGTCATGGCCATAGCAGTACAAGGATGGCAGATGTTCTTTGATGGGGCAGTTAACAGTAAAGGGGCAGGAGCAGGGATCATTCTTATGACCCCGGATGGTGAAAAGCTGCCATTAGCCAAAAAGTTGAGGTACAAGGCGACCAATAATGAAGCAGAATATGAAGCTTGCATCTTCGGATTGGAGGCACTGCTTTCTCTGGGGGCAAAGACCGCAGAAGTCTTCGGAGATTCTTCATTAGTAATCCATCAGATCAGAGGGGAATGGTCAGTTAAGGAAGAAAGGTTGTTACCTTATGTGAAGCATTTGAGAATGTTGAGTAGCCAGTTTGAGACTTGCACTTTTCTTTTCGTTCCCAGGGATGAAAATCAATTGGCTGATGCTCTAGCGACTTTAGTGTCCATGTGGGATAATCCAACAGGGATTGCTATGAAACCCGTGCTAATCTCTAGCTCGGAAAAGCCTTGCTTTGAAGCTGAGCAAGTAATGGATGTTGGGGCTACCGATGGAAACCCTTGGTACTACGACATTCAGAATTATTTAGAACGGTCAGTTTTTCCAGAGGAAGCCACTGAGAAAGACCAAAGGATGATTCGAAAGTTGTCCACTCAGTTCATCAGTGTAAATGGCACTTTGTATAAGAGACAAGTCGATGGTATCCAATTAAGATGTTTGGCAGAGAAAGAAGCTGAAAAGGTTATGGAAGAGGTTCATGCTGGAGTCTGTGGAGCTCACATGAATGGCTTAGCCTTAGCGAAGAAGATCATGCACCAAGGATTCTATTGGCTTACAATGGATACGGATTGTTCAAAATATGTGAAGCAATGCCAGTTATGCCAGCAATACGCGAATTTAAGGCATGTCCCAGTTTCAGAGCTACATAATTTGACATCTCCATGGCCATTTGCAGCTTGGGGGATAGATATCATAGGCGAGATACGTCCTATAGCATCTAATGGGCACAGGTTCATCATAGTCGCCATTGATTATTTCACTAAGTGGGTCGAAGCTGAATCTTTCAAGAAGATTGATGCTAGGGATATGGCTAAGTTCATCGAGCGAAATTTGATCTGCAGATATGGTCTTCCACACCATATTGTATCTGATAATGGGGTGCAATTCTTAGCAGAAACTAAACAGATGCTTCAGAAGTATGGAATCCAGCATCATAAGTCTTCTCCTTACCGTCCCCAAGCTAATGGTGCGGTTGAAGCGGCGAACAAGAATGTGAAAAGAATATTGGCCAAGATGGTTCAGAGCTATAAAGATTGGGCGAAAAAGCTACCTTTTGCACTCTGGGGTTATAGAACCACAGTCAGAACCTCTACGGGGGCGACACCGTTCTCCCTGGTATACAGAACCGAAGCAGTTCTGCCGGTTGAAATTGAGCTGAAATCCTTAAGGGTAGTCATGGAAGTCGAGATTCCAGAGATAGAATGGGCACAACAGCGATTGTTGCAGTTGAATCTGTTGGATGAAGATAGGTTGAGAGCCTATTATCACAATCAGGTTTATTAGAAGAGACTAGCTCGGTCCTTTGGCAAGAAGGTACGAAAGCACCCGTTGAAAGAAGGGGATTTGGTCTTTAAGATGATGAGGCCGGGAGTGCCAGACATACGAGGAAAATTCAGACCAACCTGGGAAGGTCCGTTTATTGTGAAAAAGTCGCTAACAAAGGGAGCAGCAATCTTGGCAGACAGCGATGGGAATGAGTTTAAAGACCCGGTCAATGTCGATAGACTAAAAAGGTTCCATGGCTAAAGACCAAAAAAATAAAAAGAAGAGAATAAATGCCCCGCAGGTCGAAAACCGAAAAAAGGCGGCCTTGCTAAAATTGGGCGCCCTGTCAGGATGAAAACCGAAAAAAGGCATTTTGGGCAAAAATTAAGGGCCGAGAGAAAATGTTCAATCGAGAAAACCCAAGAGGGCCGATTGATAACAGGAGTTTGATGCTTACAAGATCTATTCCGAGATTAGGTGTAGTCTTGTGCTTTTGAATTCTTGTTAAAAAAGGATCATGTATGATGAAATTATATAGAAATGTACTCAATTTTGCAATGAATAAAAGAATGCAGTTTACATTTTCATTGTTCTTTTAGTTCTGTCTTAAAAAGAGACTTATCATCTATTTATCTAATGACTATTGTCTACTCATTCTATCTGAAGATATCTAAGCAGATGTGTGCTGGTCACCCGTAAGGGAATAATAGCTTTCTCTTGCAGTAAAAAAAAACAAAAAACCAAAAAAAAAAGAAAAAAGAAAAAAAGGTCGTTAGAGATGAAAACCGTAATTGGCTTTCTAAGCAAAAGTTAGGCCAAGGGCAGGGTGAAAACCTGGAGACAGGCAGTCTGCCTTACAAAAAAAAATGAAATGAATAAAAGCCGCTGGTTTGGGTTGGGTCCAGGCCAGGCAAAAGTTAGGCAAAGGGTTATGTGAAAATCCCTAAAGGGACGCATTTCCCACAAAGAAAAGTTAGTGTAAAAATCCACAATGGACGCACTACCTTTAAAACAATGCCTGGAGTAATAAGGCAGCATATTTCGGATGATCTTCTTTTCAGCTAGATAAGGCATAATTCAAGACATGAGTCAGAATCCTGGGCATATAATCATCGACCGGGGGGCAAAGATGACTGGATGTCTCTTTAAGAAAATTTATTGGGGACGGAATCCCTAAGGCCAAGATGACAATCCTATTGATTCCGGGGGCATGGTGGAGCAACCAAGCCATATCCTTAGCAGACCCTTAACCACCTAGGATAGGTTCAATCTATTTTTGCAAACATTTACATCTCATATCATATACACTCAAATTTTAGTATATATTTCTATGCGCATATTTTTGCAGGAAATATCTAAGTGAAGATCATCGTTTGCACTTTTGGTAGTCTGTAGCAGACTCAGTGCAGTCCTCTAAGAGGTTATCTCTTGCACTTTTGGTAGTCTGTAGCAGACTCGGTGCATCGCACTTTTGGTAGTCTGTAGCAGACTCGGTGCAGCTCGGAAGAGCAAGTTTCGTGCTTCGTAGTCTTGTCAGCGACTCGGCGCAACATTATCAGAAGATGGAATAGTGCACTTTTGGTAGCCTTGGTAGTGGCTCGGTGTAGTTCTTTCGTGCACTTTTGGTAGTCTTGGTAGTGACTCGGTGCATCTCTTTTGTGCGTTTTTAGTAGCCTTGTTAGTGGCTCGACGCATCACCGTCTTAGGATGGAACCCTGCACGTTTAGTAGTCTTGTCAGCGACTCCATGCAGCGCACTTTTTATAGCCTTGTTAGCGGCTCGGTGCGTTTTTTCGTTCTGCGCTTTTAGTACTTTTGGTAGTGGCTCGGCGCATCGCTATCTGCAGATAGCACCTGTACGTTTAGTAGTCTTGTCAGCGACTCCGTGCAGTGCACTTTTAGTAGCCTTGTCAGCGGCTCGGTGCGATTTATCTTTCGCGTTTTGTAGTCTTGGTAGCGACTCGGCGCATCACCGTCTTAGGATGGTTCCTTGGCACTTTATAGTCTTGTCAGCGACTCAGTGCAGCTCAAGAGGATGAATCACAGCACTGTTCCTGAGGGAACAGCAGGAAGGAGGCAGCCTCAGGTACGCGCTTCTTTTCTTTTCCTGAATTTTGGCTCACCTAGGCACCCACACACTAGCTTCCCCAAAATTGGGGGCAACTGTAGACACCGTGTAACACCCCCTTCCCATACGTAGGCGTTCCCATCCGATAAGGAGTGAGAAGCCGTATGAGACAAGGTGTCACCAAACTGATACAAAGTAAAGTATACATCCATTCATAACATACATTCAGAAATACAGAATAATTAAAAACTTTACATGCAGAAAGCAAAAGCTGATCATGCATTACTATAATTAAACTATTACAATAATGTTCTGATCAGCAAGCTGATACCAAAATAATATTACATATACAAAATATAGTTACAAAAGCGGAAGCTGATACAGAGAGTTCTATACAAAAATAATCAATAACTGATACAAAACTGAGCCCTACACTAATCCCTTCTGTGTTGGCTTGATGACGGCGACTCTCTCAAAGCAAAATGCCTTCCGCACCTGCACGGGTAAAAACACCGTGCTAAGCGATAAAACGCTTAGTGGGGAAACACACAAAAATATGGACGGCCACTCACAGTGGTCGTCAAGGCATAACACATTCACAATGTCAGAATGCAGGAACTGTTGCATAATTCATATAAACATGCCCATATTTAAATACCATACTTTCAGAATCTCATCATCATATGCATTACAGAATAAACCAACATGTATTTCATCATTAAACTCATTCAGATATTCCATTCAAAGCCATATCAGATCAGAACATTTTCATTAACATTTAAAGAATACCTGCTGACTCTAGACAGTGGATAACGAGTGTACTGAGGGTACCTTACGGGTACGAATCGAATACTGAGGGTACCTCACAGGTACAAGTCAAATATTATATCATTTATCAGAACATGTTATTTATATACTGAGGGAATCTTAAACAAGATTCTATACTGAAGGGTTCGCGAGGAACCAAACGGGGACCTGATCGGGGTCCAAACTGAACTGAGGGCTGCAGCTAAAGACTCTATTAGGCATGCCTAACTATCCACTTACTTGACTCTAGCAGGTTATGGGTCACACTGATCACATTTCAGGATATAGAGTATAATTCATCAGAAGGTCATGCTATCACGCATATCAAAGCATCAAACAGTAAAACATGCATCATACAACAGTAAAGTCCATTCTGAAGAAATAACAAATTCAGTTCTGAGTTAAAACCAGGAAATTTCGGAAAAACGAGCTGAGCGGAGAAAACTGAGAAAACTGGCGACTCAACAGGCAGGTCACGGCGTGACCGAGGGTCACGTCTCGTGACCTGCTTGTTCCTCGCCATTCGCGTTGCGTGATCCTCGCGGGTCACGCAATGCTTATGCAGGTCACGGCGTGACCTAGGGTCACGCGACGTGACGCTGCTTCTCCCTCGCAGATCACGTTGCGTGATCTGCCTTCTTCCTTCGCAGGTCGCACGACGTGACCGAAGATCACGTCGCGTGACTTGCTTGTTCTTCAGCTGGTCACGCGACTGGCTTCTCAGCAGGCATGTCACGTCGTGACCGAGAGTCACGCGACGTGACTTGCCTTCCTGCGTAGCGAGTCACGCAACGAAGAACAGTACCTAAATTTCCAGAATTTCCAGAATTTCCAGAATCAAGAATTCAATCCCAATTTGATTTAAAACCAATCAAACCTGTATTTACCTTCCAGAACTCATCTCAATTCACATAATCAATACACATGCAACTCAATTTAGCATTTTAACAATCAAATCAAGACTAATTGATTCAAACTCTTCAAGAGCATATAAACCCTAGAATTTACAGTAAAACATCAAAATCGCACAAATCAATATTCCCAAACCTGGATTCTAACTTCTATCACTTAGCTCCACTTGGTCCAGCAACCTCTTTCCCCTTTGGATCACGTGGAGCCTCAGCTAGAACACAAACACAGTAATTTCAACCCTAGGTTAAACCTAAACTCAAGGAAGAAGATGAAGATGCAATTTACAGTAAGACAAAGACTAGATTATGCACTTACCAAGCTAGGAGTAAGAGTGACCAACTTCCACAACCACACTTGATTATCAGAGAGTAGTAATTAGGAAAGGGAAAAGGAAGAAGAAGAAGAATGTGAAGTTTGAAAGGAAAACGTGAATCTGATTTTTGTTTCACCTTTCTTTTCCTTCTTTATTCTTTTTCCCAAACCTAATACACATGTCAATTCCTTGGGTGGTGAAACTTGCTCACTCATACCCTAACTCCACACATTACACACACCTAATGCACTCCTAATTAAATACACCCTACAATGGTATATGTAAATGCACACAAATGCAACTCAATTAATTCACACCCTAATGCCATGTATGCACCCACATAATAGTTAAACCCCAAAATCATACATTTTACTGAAATGCCCTTATGAAATACTGTACACATGCGAATGCTTACACATACAGACAGACAGACGAACAGACAGACAGGCTCATTCTACTAGGGGGCAAATGGGGTGTGACAACTCTCCCCTACTAATAAGAATTTCGTCCTCGAAATTCTCACCTGAACTGAATAACTGTGGATACTGAGCTCTCATCGACTCCTCTGGTTCCCAAGTCGCTTCCTCGACTCCATGATGGATCCACAACACTTTAACCAAAGGAATCTGCTTATTTCTCAACTGCCTAACCTCTCGGGCTAGAATAGCTCGCGGTTCCTCATCATAGGAGAAGTCTGGCTGAACCTGGATATCCTGAACTGACAGAACATGCGAAGGATCTGATCTGTACCGACGAAGCATCGAAACGTGAAACACATCATGTAACTTTGCTAACTCCATCGGTAGCGCTAATCTGTAGGCTACAGGTCCCACCTTAGCCAAAATCTCATAAGGTCCAATGAAACGAGGACTAAGCTTGCCTTTCTTTCCAAATCGAAGCACTCTCCTCCAAGGAGAAACTTTAAGGAAAACTTTGTCCCCGATCTCAAAATGCATATCTTTTCTTTTCAAATTGGCATAAGACTTCTGTCGATCCTTTGCTGCCTTCAAATTCCGCTGCACTACTCTGATTTTCTCTTCAGTATCTCTATCCAAGTCGGGTCCAGTCATAGATCTCTCGGATAGCTCGGTCCAACAAATCGGAGTCCTACACTGACGACCATACAAAGCCTCATATGGTGCCATACCAATACTCGACTGAAAACTGTTGTTGTAGGCAAACTCCATCAATGATACATATCTGTCCCAACTGCCCGGAAAATCCAAAGTACAAGCCCTCATCATATCCTCCAGAATCTGAATAACTCGCTCTGACTGACCATCGGTCTGAGGATGAAACGCTATACTGAAGTTCAACCTAGTGCCCAAAGCTCTCTGTAACTCCTTCCAAAACTTGGAAGTAAACCTCGGATCCCGATCTGACACTATGGACAAAGGCACACCATGCAACCGAACTATCTGATCCACATAGATACTGGCTAATCTGTCCATGGAGTAGTCCACTCTAACTGGCAAGAAGTGAGCTGATTTCGTAAGCCGATCCACAATAACCCAAACCGAATCATGCTTCCTCTGAGTCAAAGGCAAGCCAGAAACAAAGTCCATAGTGATATCACTCCATTTCCACTCAGGAATGGATAAAGGCATAAGCAAACCTGAAGGAACCTGATGCTCTGCCTTTACCTGCTGACAAGTCAAGCACTTGGAAACAAAATCCACTATATCACGCTTCATACCAGACCACCAATAGAATTGCTTCATATCTTTGTACATCTTCTCACTGCCCGGATGCATAGTAAAGACTGAACTATGCGCCTCACTCAAAAGCTGTCTCCTCAAATCCTCAGACTCTGGCACACACAGGCGATCTCTGAACATAAGTACCTCATCCTGAACTGAGAACTCTGATGGCTTACCCGCTCTAACCTCATGCACAATCCGCTGAAGTCTCACATCATCTCTCTGAGCATCCACAATCAACTGTCTCAAAGTAGGCTTCACACGCAACTGGGCAAGCAAAGCCCCATCCGAACCAAATCGCCATCTGAAACGTCTCAAGAACAAGGCTGAAACTGACTTACGACTCAAAGCATCTGCAACTACATTGGCCTTACCAGGATGATAATCCACAATGCAGTCGTAGTCCTTAAACAACTCAAGCCATCTGCGCTGTCTCATGTTCAACTCTTTCTGTGAAAGGAAGTACTTCAAACTCTTGTGGTCCGAGAAGATCCTACACTTTTCCCCATACAGGTAATGACGCCAAATCTTCAAAGCAAAGATTACAGCTGCCAACTCTAAATCATGCGTCGGATAGTTCTTCTCATGTGGCTTCAATTGACGAGAAGCATAAGCCACTACTTTACCCTCCTGCATAAGCACACAACCAAGACCAACTCCAGAAGCATCACTGTAAATAACAAACTCCTTACCCGAGATGGGTTGAGTAAGGATAGGAGCCTCAACAAGTAACTGCTTTAACCGATCAAAACAAGACCGACACCTGTCTGACCACTCAAATCTAACTCCTTTCCTCAACAATCTAGTCATAGGAGCAGCAATCACAGAAAATCCCTTAACGAACCGACGGTAGTAACCTGCTAAGCCGAGGAAACTCCTCACTTCATGAACATTTCGAGGCGCTTTCCAATCAACTATCGCCTCAATCTTAGCTGGATCAACCTGAATACCGCTAGCTGAAATAATGTGACCCAAGAATGACACTTCTCGAAGCCAGAAATCACACTTGCTAAGCTTAGCAAACAAATGATGCTCTCTCAACATCTGCAAAACCAATCTGAGATGCTCCTCATGCTCACTCTCATTCCTGGAATACACCAAGATGTCATCAATGAACACTACTACAAATCGATCTAAGTATGGTCTAAACACACGGTTCATCAGATCCATAAAAGCCGCTGGAGCATTTGTCAAACCAAACGGCATCACAAGAAACTCATAGTGGCCATACCTAGTCCGAAATGCAGTCTTAACCACATCTGCATCCTGAACACGAAGCTGGTAGTACCCTGATCGAAGATCTATCTTGGAAAAGACACCCGCACCTCGAAGCTGATCAAATAAATCCTCAATCCTAGGCAAAGGATACCTGTTCTTCACTGTAACTTTATTAATCTGGCGGTAATCAATGCACATCCGCAGGGATCCATCTTTCTTCTTGACAAACAGCACTGGAGCTCCCCATGGAGATATGCTCGGTCTAATAAACCCCTTATCCAATAACTCTTGTAGCTGAGATTTAAGTTCCCTCAACTCTACAGGAGCCATCCGATAAGGTGCTCTCGAAATAGGTGCAGTACCCGGCATGATCTCAATGGACAACTCAACCTCTCTCTCAGGAGGCAAACCAGGCAACTCGCTCGGGAACACATCCCCAAACTCCCGCACTACAGGAATATCCTCAATCTGTACCTGATCCCTCCTGGAATCTAACACAACTGCTAGAAAAGCCTCACAACCTTTCCTGATGAACCTCTTAGCTTGCAACACAGAAATAACATTATTCACTGAACTAGCACCCAAACCTTTCAGAAACACAAGAGACTGACTTCTATCCCAAAGTACCACTGTCTTCCTATGGCAATCCACTACAGCCCGATACTTACCCAACCAGTCCATACCCAGAATCAAGTCAAACTCTCTGAAGGGTAACTCAATCAGATCCGCTGGAAGCACAACTCCCTCAACAATCAGAGGACAACTCCTAAAAACTCTACTCACACTGACACTATGCCCTAATGGACTGGTCACACAAATCTCATAATCTAACTGATCAACTGAATGCAATTTATCAATAACTCTATCTGTGCACAAATATGAGTGTGTGGAACCAGGATCAATTAGAGCATACAACTCAGTGTCATGGAGTAGGAACTTACCAGCAATAACATCAGGCGCATCCTGCTCATCTCTGGCTCTCATAGCATAAGCTCTAATGGCACCCCTGAGGAGGATGCTCAACAGTCTCAGAAGCAGCACCATCTCTATGCCGACCACCTCTACCTCGACCTCGGCCTCTGCCACGGGTAGCCTGAGAAGCATTCGAACCGACCCTACTGCCCTCTCTCTGGGAACCTGAATCCTCCTGTACTCTCGGACAACCGGCCAACCGATGCTCAGAACTCCCACACCTGAAGCATGCACCAGTGAGCCACCTACACTCACCACGATGCGACTTACTACAATGAGGACAAACTGGTGTAGTCTCAGCTCTACCACCCCTACCAGAACCTGACACAGCTGTAGAACCCTGACGTCTACCTCTAGAAGCCGGACCAGATGCTGACTCATCCTGTGGGTCCCTCGATCTCTTACTCGAAGAAGATCCTCCACGAGAAGAACTCCTCCTCTGAGCTCTCTCTCTCATCACTGTCTCAGACAACTCTGCTCTCACTGCAGCCTCCACAATCTGATAATAGTGAACCCCAGGTATACACATCAAGGAAATCAAAGCAATCTTCAGAGACTCATTTAACCCTGCCTCGAAATGCTTACATCTAAAGTCATCAGTCATAACTCCTCGAGGGGCATAGCGAGATAACCTGTTGAACTCTTTCTCATAATCAGCTACTGACAAAGTTCTCTGTCTCAAACCCAAAAACTGCGACCATCTCGAATCTCTATAGGTCTGAGTGATGTACTTCTTTATGAACTCACCCTCAAAGAACTCCCAGGTAATCGGATCCGGTAGCTGAGGATGCCTGCAAACCAACTCCCACCACTCAAAAGCAGACCCCTGAAGAAGAGCTAAAGCACACTCTGCCTGCTGGTCGGGAGGACACCGAATCTCTCTCAAAGCACGCTTCACTTTATCTAACCATCTCTCTACAGTCTCAGACTCATTCAACCCAGTACCATAGAAATCCTCAACTCCTGCTCTCCTCAGATTCTCCATAGGTGCTCTAGGAGCAGTCACTCTCTCCAAAACCCTAGCCATGTCCTGATGCAGTCTAAACATAGCCTCTAAGGGCATGGCTGCGGCCTCGGGCTGAACCCTAGCATGCTGAGCCGACACATTAACAGAAACAGACTGATCAACAGCGGGAGGATTCACACTCTCGGCGGACTCCTCACGCGCACCATGAGCAGAATTAGAAGCCATCTAAACAAACAAGAAACAACCGTATCAGCCAACACAGATCTAGACACATACGCATCTAAGAAAATCAGAACAATCATAACAACACCCAGAAACGCCTAAACCTATGCTCTGATACCACTAACTGTAACACCCCCTTCCCATACGTAGGCGTTCCCATCCGATAAGGAGTGAGAAGCCGTATGAGACAAGGTGTCACCAAACTGATACAAAGTAAAGTATACATCCATTCATAACATACATTCAGAAATACAGAATAATTAAAAACTTTACATGCAGAAAGCAAAAGCTGATCATGCATTACTATAATTAAACTATTACAATAATGTTCTAATCAGCAAGCTGATACCAAAATAATATTACATATACAAAATATAGTTACAAAAGCGGAAGCTGATACAGAGAGTTCTATACAAAAAGAATCAATAACTGATACAAAACTGAGCCCTACACTAATCCCTTCTGTGTTGGCTTGATGACGGCGACTCTCTCAAAGCAAAATGCCTTCCGCACCTGCACGGGTAAAAACACCGTGCTAAGCGATAAAACGCTTAGTGGGGAAACACACAAAAATATGGACGGCCACTCACAGTGGTCGTCAAGGCATAACACATTCACAATGTCAGAATGCAGGAACTGTTGCATAATTCATATAAACATGCCCATATTTAAATACCATACTTTCAGAATCTCATCATCATATGCATTACAGAATAAACCAACATGTATTTCATCATTAAACTCATTCAGATATTCCATTCAAAGCCATATCAGATCAGAACATTTTCATTAACATTTAAAGAATACCTGCTGACTCTAGACAGTGGATAACGAGTGTACTGAGGGTACCTTACGGGTACGAATCGAATACTGAGGGTACCTCACAGGTACAAGTCAAATATTATATCATTTATCAGAACATGTTATTTATATACTGAGGGAATCTTAAACAAGATTCTATACTGAAGGGTTCGCGAGGAACCAAACGGGGACCTGATCAGGGTCCAAACTGAACTGAGGGCTGCAGCTAAAGACTCTATTAGGCATGCCTAACTATCCACTTACTTGACTCTAGCAGGTTATGGGTCACACTGATCACATTTCAGGATATAGAGTATAATTCATCAGAAGGTCATGCTATCACGCATATCAAAGCATCAAACAGTAAAACATGCATCATACAACAGTAAAGTCCATTCTGAAGAAATAACAAATTCAGTTCTGAGTTAAAACCAGGAAATTTCGGAAAAACGAGCTGAGCGGAGAAAACTGAGAAAACTGGCGACTCAACAGGCAGGTCACGGCGTGACCGAGGGTCACGTCTCGTGACCTGCTTGTTCCTCGCCATTCGCGTTGCGTGATCCTCGCGGGTCACGCAATGCTTATGCAGGTCACGGCGTGACCTAGGGTCACGCGACGTGACGCTGCTTCTCCCTCGCAGATCACGTTGCGTGATCTGCCTTCTTCCTTCGCAGGTCGCACGACGTGACCGAAGATCACGTCGCGTGACTTGCTTGTTCTTCAGCTGGTCACGCGACTGGCTTCTCAGCAGGCATGTCACGTCGTGACCGAGAGTCACGCGATGTGACTTGCCTTCCTGCGTAGCGAGTCACGCAACGAAGAACAGTACCTAAATTTCCAGAATCAAGAATTCAATCCCAATTTGATTTAAAACCAATCAAACCTGTATTTACCTTCCAGAACTCATCTCAATTCACATAATCAATACACATGCAACTCAATTTAGCATTTTAACAATCAAATCAAGACTAATTGATTCAAACTCTTCAAGAGCATATAAACCCTAGAATTTACAGTAAAACATCAAAATCGCACAAATCAATATTCCCAAACCTGGATTCTAACTTCTATCACTTAGCTCCACTTGGTCCAGCAACCTCTTTCCCCTTTGGATCACGTGGAGCCTCAGCTAGAACACAAACACAGTAATTTCAACCCTAGGTTAAACCTAAACTCAAGGAAGAAGATGAAGATGCAATTTACAGTAAGACAAAGACTAGATTATGCACTTACCAAGCTAGGAGTAAGAGTGACCAACTTCCACAACCACACTTGATTATCAGAGAGTAGTAATTAGGAAAGGGAAAAGGAAGAAGAAGAAGAATGTGAAGTTTGAAAGGAAAACGTGAATCTGATTTTTGTTTCACCTTTCTTTTCCTTCTTTATTCTTTTTCCCAAACCTAATACACATGTCAATTCCTTGGGTGGTGAAACTTGCTCACTCATACCCTAACTCCACACATTACACACACCTAATGCACTCCTAATTAAATACACCCTACAATGGTATATGTAAATGCACACAAATGCAACTCAATTAATTCACACCCTAATGCCATGTATGCACCCACATAATAGTTAAACCCCAAAATCATACATTTTACTGAAATGCCCTTATGAAATACTGTACACATGCGAATGCTTACACATACAGACAGACAGACGAACAGACAGACAGGCTCATTCTACTAGGGGGCAAATGGGGTGTGACACACCGGGTCCCGAGTAGCCAAGATCAGGATTACCCAATGATGAAATTAAGTGTGCCGATCTATAGGCAAAAAGAATGAAGTTGGAAGTGACGATTTCCTTGTCGATTTGTTGTTTTAAAATTAAATAAAAATGTATTTCAAAAATATTTTTAAAGTATTTTAAAATTTATTTTGTGAGGAAAAAAGTGAGTTTTTAAATTATTATATTTTATAGGAATTTAAAAAAAAAAATTCCGCGCGAGGGACGGGCTGGCCGTCGGTCGCGCCTTCAGGCGGGCAGGCCGTCGGTCGCGCTCCTTCGTGCCCCTATTCGTCCGTTTTGCCTATTTTGGCCTTTTTGGCCATAACTTCTTCATTTTAAATGCTTTTTAACTCATTTTTTTGCAAAATTTAATTCAAAAAGCCTTCTATTTTCCAACCTAATAAATTCAGTGGTTTTTTGTAATTATGGGAATTAAATTAATTTAATTTTTTAATTAAAAAATTTGAATTTTAAGGGGAATAAAAAGAGTTTTTTTAGTTGGAATTAGGGGGGATTTTCTTTAGAAAATATTTTTCTTCTTCTTTCTTCTTTTCAAGAACAAATTCTCTCAATTTCTAAAGAAATTTCCAGCAATTCTTAAGGCAAAAAATAACTATTTTTGTTCTTGAAAATTTTCTTATTTTCAATCAAACAATTTTCTACTTCGAGACAAACAAATTATTTGTTTGTTCTTGAGTAAAATTCATCTTTCAATATTTTATTTTTCTAATCATATTCTTCAAATCAAGACAAGGAACTGGATCATCCACCTTCATTTCTTCAAGATCAATTTTGAGGGTAAACATTCTTTGCTCAATTTCTTAGTTTAATTTTAATTTGTCTTTTTATTTCTAATTAATTAATCAACATGTAAATTCTTTTAGATCTATTATTTAAATGTTCATATTTCTTATTTTTTATTTAATTGTTCATACTATTATTTTTTTTGTTCTTATTTCTTCGTTAATTGTTCATGCTATTACTTTTGTTCATATTATTTTTATTTCAATTGTTTAATTGTTCATATTGTTCATGTTGTTCATCTTCTTTTATTATTATTATTATTATTATTATTATTGATTGTTCATATTCTTTATTATTATTATTATTATTATTATTATTATTATTATTATTATTATTATTATTATTGATTGTTCATATTTTTTGTTATTATTGTGTTATTATTATTGTTGTTATTACCATCATTAGTATTATTATTATTATTATCCTTATTCTTGTTTAATTTTATTATTACTATTATTATTTATTTCTTATGCATGTTGATTTTATTATTACTTTTGCTTTTTATACATGTTGCTATTATTAATATGTTTTATGCATGCTGAATTTTATATGTATTATACTTTTTATGCATGATTGGATATTATAATTATTATTTTATGTGTTTTTATGCATGTTAAATTCTATCATCATTATTTTATACTTGTTTTTGCATGTTGAATTTTATTATTATCATGTTATTTTTTTTATGCATGTTGGTTTTGTTAATTTGTTATATTGCATATTTATTATGTCATTTTAATTGGCTTATCATATATGATGCAATTTTGTTTGCCTTAATTTAATTATTTTCAAGTTATATTTTTAATTATTTTTATACTAACTTCATTTTATTTGTTTTTCTTTTATTTTTCAATACTTATTTTCATATGTGAGTTTTTGTCAAGTGGGAGCCCATGGAGATTTGAAGATCCATTTGGGAGTTGTTTATTATTTTTGTTGCTTTTTATTATTTTGGTTTAATTGATTATTATGTAATTTGTAATAATAAATTTATTTCCATGCACGTTAATTAAGAAAATCACCAAAAATATTTCTATTAAACTAAATCGGATTTTATTTAATAAAAATGGGACCAATGTCCTAGATTTTTCATCTAAAGTAAATTATCACTTTAAAATTGTTTTCTTAAATTATGCATGAGAGGACCAACGTTCTCATTTTTAATAAATAGCCAGATTTATGTATGATTTGCATTTTATTTACAAATGGGGGTTGTATTCCGCCTCTAGTTTTATTGTAATTTATTTTACTTTATTTATCGCTTTTATTATATGATTGATATGCGTTTAATTAAATTGCATTAAAATTGAATGAGAAAAGGCATTAAATACTAAATTCAAAACTCGATTATAAACTTAACCAAGGTATGAATAAATGGGAAGTCCCAAACTTTCTCTGGTCTTTGGGCTCAAAGAGGCGAGAGGTTTACCCTCCAAGGCACCTCTTGTGTTACGAAACTTGGCGTTAGTCCTAGGCTCCTTAGGGCGAGAGGTTTACCTTCCAAGACCCCTTTGGCTGGCCCAAAATAGATAATAAGCGCAGTCATAGGCTCTCCGAGGCGAGAGAAACTTTCCCAATGTCCTATTGGGTGGTGACTCCATGAAACCTCCTTGTTGCCCAACATAGACGCACTTGCGATTTATTGCAAGATGTTAACGGACCCTCAAGTGCCCGATCGCCCTCAAGCGGGCGGTCATAAGGGCGGCCGAGTGGACATCCGGTGCGCGTCACACTTATTAATTACTATTTTAATCAGTTTTATTTCATATTTACCATTTTGCCCCTAGTATACACCCGGTAGAAATCTACTGACCGGATATTCGGGATGTGGATCCCACAGATCCACTACACTATAGAATGATCCCAATGAGACCATTCTTCACTAACACTGCACTACACTGATCACTTGAAGCACTATACACTAGGATAGACCATCATTGGCCTATCAATAGTGAGTCATCATGACTTAGACCGTGGTGTGGAATCCGTATGGCTAGCCAATTATATCCTGGGCTAGATTTCAATACCAAACTACTACTAAGGGCATTTACTTATCAAAATTTCACTTAAATCAAATGATAATTCATCATCCATTATTCGGCCATGTCATCATATTTTCATACAAATTCACATACATAATCATTTATCATTATTTCATCATTTTATACCATTATATACATTAAAACATCAAAATACATATTAAATACTCCACATGTCCAATTCGGCCAAGAGATCAATTTCTCACTATGTTCATATTTATTTCTTTTAATCACTTTATCAATCAAATTTCATGTTATACATATCATAACCATCACTTATATGCCTTATTTACTAACATACACTAATAATCTCTTTATTAATCAATTCGGCCTAACCTACATTCATTCACCATGTTTGTTTTTCATTCTGTTAACCAATCCATTATTCAATCCACATGTTATAGTTCTTATTTACATCAATTACATGTCATAAACATTAAAAATTATGAAGAATTTCCACTGTTTTCAATTCAGCCCAACTTAGAGTTTTCATACCATGTTTCTTTAATTCATTTTAAAAACATACACATACTTATTTAAGTCCACTAATCATGTTTATCAAGTTAGATTCATTCAAACATGCCTTTATTATAAGTTCATACTTAAACATAACCTAAAACTCAATTGAAATCAATGAAAAAGTAAGGATTTTGTAACCACAAACCTCAAATCCTTGCTCTAAGCTCTTTGAGCTTCCTTTTCCTTCCCTTTAGCTTGAGAACAACCTTCCTCACCTTTAGTACCTATATTGGCCGAATATAAACAACCACATAACATCAAATCTATTCTTTCTTTTTAAAAAATAACTTCATAAATGCATTCTACACACTTGAAAACCCCCATAGGGATAAATAAACCCAATTAAAAATACCTAAAACTGTTACCTCAAAATCAACCCTAAACCTTGTACACTTGATTTTCCTCACTTCCAATGCTCCAAATGGACTCCAATTATTGTCTTTATGTTATAGAGAGGCTGAAGTTTGTCTTGGAGGCTAAATTTTGGGGTAAGATTGAAGGAGAAATGAAGAAAAATGAAGAGAGAGGAAGAAACTATGGTTCGGCCTAGAAGAGAGGAGAAGATACGGTGATAGGCTGGATTTATCTAGAGAAATCTAGCCTTTTAACCCTTTATATAAGCTGAAATTGAACCGAATAGGTCCAAGCAAAGTGGTCCAACCAGTTTGAACTAAAATTTTAGTTTTTCGGTCAATTTCCACTGTTTCTAGGAATCTATGTGTTCCTCAACTCATTTTCACTCCCAACTAATTTCATCATTCTTAAAACATATAAAATAGCCTCTTTGAAAAATTTTAGCTCAATCAGAGTTCATTTGTAGCCCGGTTCACTTAAACCTGTCTGATTTAACCCTTTTCAGTTATGCCGTAAAATACTATTCTAATACTGTCAAAAATTACTAAAAATTATTCTATACCTTTACACTTCACACATTACATGCTTTTGAGCTCACTAACTATTTTTAAAAATTCAGTTAAAGTTCGTTGAAACCCAGGTTCAATTAAACCGAACTAGAGGCCAACATCAACTTAACTTTCAGAGGTCTATTTGACTCCGTTTTCACTCTAAATTTTACCACTAGACTCCTGACAGTTTACAGATCAATTTTACCAAATAAAAATTTTTCAGTATCTGCTGTCAATTTCGACTGTGTAGCTATCCCGAGTTCACCCATCCCGGAATTGCTATATCTCAAGCACACTTAACTTTTTTTAATTCTACTGTAGTATAAGATACTACACACGTTGCTCTAAACTAGGATCACACTACGGACTCTATAAAATTCTCTAAATACTACTAACCCGATATTGAGGCCATTATATTAGATTTTCAAATGGATTGTTGTGTTATTGGTGTTACTGGTACATAAATGTTATTGATGTTAGAAACAAAATTTAGCACTATCGAGTGTACTATTATTTCATGAACTTAACTAGGTCAATACTCGGATCACCGAAATGCCGTACGTACTGTACAATGATGTTAAGGGTGTTATAACATTGATATGACAAAAAATCAATATAACACCCCAATGCCCATTGGGAGGAAAAGAAAGTGCTATGCGACACTAACATAACTATTACCAAACATGCTATAAAAGAAAAGCCTTAAAACATTACTTAACAAGAAAGATTATGATTAACTAAATAGAGTTTACATATTTTAAGTACAACAAAAATAGAAGTTACATATACATAATCATACTATACCAAAAATAGGAACATTTCTTTACAAAACAAAAGAATAACCTAACTAGAAGACTTCACGACTCCTTCTAGTGGCCAGTAGATGTTCCACACAAAACTCGAGCTTCACACTATAAACCTACACAGGAGATAAACATTCGTGCTGAGTTATGGCTCAGTGGGGATATAAATATATAATGGACTAATACAGATAAATCATGCTTTAACAAATAATAACAGCATACACTATAATTAAATCATAAACAAATATTCATTATTCCATGTTTCATATCACTAAGTCATTAACTTATATTGTAATCAGAAATTGTATTATCTCTTAGCAATAAACAACAGGTAATACACTATTATAATAAGTCAAATGCAATAACAACCTAATATAGCCTGAACCTATATAGTAGTGGATAACGGGTACACTAGATACCACTCAGGTACCAAGCATTATATTAATAGAGAGAACGATATTAACACTAGAGATATGTAAATCTCAGAACACTAGATACTGATTAGGTACCAACACTAGACCCAAATGGCCAACACTGGTAGCTGCGAACACTAACCCTTATAAGGATGCTTATCTATCCACGACTCGATTACAGGATATTAATCAATTATCTCATATAATGTTCATGTAAATACATACATTCATCATCACTTTATGTATCACTTTATGTAAAGTCATTCATGAACCAAACATCATTGTTCACATGCATAATTACACTTATCAATCCCATATACATAGACATTGGTAGGCCGCATAATATAGTTCATAACGAATAAAGTAAAAGATTCGCATTTGGAAAACTCCAGCAATGTCGCGCCCGCGACAGAGCAGGGATAACCCTTTTGTCGCGCTCGTGGCATAGCTCTCACATGCGACAAAACACCACAAGCACTACTATCACGCTCACTCCTATTATCGCACTCGTGACGGTGCAAAATCCAGCAATAAACATCCTACGAAGCATTCTGTCATGCCCACAACCCTTGTCACGCTCACGACAGGACACAAATCTCAACTCAAAGTTACAATTTCACATCCCTTTATCGGCTTTTATTCACACTACTCAATTTACATGCACTCCAAACAAATCATCAACATAATTCATACCAACTACATGCATCTATAGCTAATCAAAACACTCATAGCTCATAATCATACATATAATTTGCATATCAACAACCTTAACAATGCAATTACACATCATCATGCACATAATCAAACATAGCACCATTCAATTGGCAATAAGGCTTCATCAAAACAACATACTATTCCAATCACAACCCAGTCATTTGCCACGTTTTTCCCAAATAATACACACATGCAACTCTACATAAAGTGCAAATAGAATCCCAGACCTCTTGAAGCACTCTTCCAACTTTCACAAGCTAGGTGACCTTCTCCTTTCCCTTAGCTTCTCCAACTTACAAACAATATAACATACACATGCAAAACTGAGTTACAACTATGAATTGAAATCCAAATCAAGAAGAAGAAAGAAGAAGAACACTTGAATTAAGCTTACCTTTACGTGGACCTCACCTATTACTTGATCTCTAATCAATGCAACTCTAGTCTTAACAAACAATGAAGAGAATGAAGGAACAACGAGGAGACGGAGAAGGATAAGAAGCAAGAAGAAGAAAGTAGAAAATGAAGGAAATGGTTGAACCAAAAGACAGATTTTGCCACTCACTCTCTCTCCAAAATCCATTTAAATGCATGTAAATGCAAGGTGTCTACACACAAACTCTTCAAGTGATAGGTGACAAGCTGTAATGGTGACACTTGGACTCCACTATCTTCATACTTAACATTAACTAATCTAGTTTAATTAATCTAATCCTCCACTTAACACTAATCATTCAAAATTACATTTTAGTACTACACTATTTTATTTCATGCAATTAGGTCACTAAATTTCCAATTTCAATTTATTCCAACTACTATAAACCCTCAATTAACCTCACTAAATTACTCGAATCATGCTCATTACTCCTAGGGTCAATTTCAAGCTGTTACAAGCAAGAAGTGAAATAAGAGGATAAAAGCAGTGTGAATATGTATGTTATGATGCTTTCATAAATTTGGAAATAAAACAATTATGCAAATTGTACATACTTGACCTTAAAGAGCATGTTTAGACATATGATTTGGCCCTATATTATTGGGCATAAATCTATGGCTTTTTAAAGGTAAGTGTAACGCGTGTCGAACTCAGACAACCCCGAAGGCCTTCTTTTATGGTCCAAGACTGGATGGAAGTTCAATAAACTCATGAAGATTGGTTGCTTCACAATAGATAGGGATTCAACCCAACTCGCCAAGCCTCGAGCCTCAAAAAGGCATGAGATAGCATCTCGGGGTACCCCTATTCTATTGTTGGCAATTAACCGATGATGGCTTCTATTTAGGCACCAAGAGGTAGTTATTATGGACTCACCACCCAACAAAATGTTGGGAAAGTAAATCTAATCTCATGAAGCATAAACCAGAGATGGTTCGGGACATCACTCTTACTTATACCTTGGTTAACATTTATACAAACTAGTTTTTAAAATTAATTTCATATCTTTTTTCTCACACAATATATAAAGATAAATAAATAAAATGCAATACTAGCAATGAAAGAAATAAAGTAAAATTATGAAAAATAAAGTAAAACTATCCCATAAAATGAAAAATAAAGCATACATAAAACGGAGAATTTATTTAGGTGGGAACATTGGCTCCCGCATGCATTTTTACAAAAAATGAAGAGGTTTTAGAATAAGTTTTGAAAAGAGGGATGAGTGGTCCCATTTTGATAAAAGAGAAACTCTTCTTTTGTGTGTCAATTTTGGGATGAAAATTTAGACATTGGTCCTATTTATTAAGAAAAATCCCATTTTTACTTGTATGAAATTTTTAAGTGAATTTTAGTGTTAGTGAACATAAAATTATTTTATTATTACAAATCCAAACCAAAGAAAGGCAAACTAAAAAACTGAAAATAAATAAGGTGCAAAAAAAATTACTATAACTCATACATCCTAGGCCTCCGAATCTCCATTCATTGGGAAATGCATGTATGCAAGGAGTTTGGGCCAAAAAAGACAAGAGAAAATCAAATAAATTAGAAACACAAAAAACATAAATAAATACTTAAATAAATAAATATATGCATACTAAAATCATAAAAATATAAATAAAATAAAAAGACAGAGAACATATAAATGGCATAAAAAAAATGAGATTGCACGTTAGAAAACAAGAAAATAAAAAAAAATATTCATGCAATATGACATAAAAGGAAAAAAAACATGCATAAAAATGAATTAGAACCATCAATCCAGGAACCTACAGATGGCCAGGACAAGAGGAGGGATGGACGGCTAGAGGCAAGCGTGACGAGAAGCTACATCCCGCTGCTCGCTATGAATGACGAGCATCGCTCAGGCTATCTTCTCGTGGCTCGTGCCCTGGACGCAGTACCAAGTGCATAAATGTGATATTATGCCATTTTTACACAATAATTAATCTAAGCATGTAAAGCAACATGAAATCACATAAATCAACATCACAAATAATGCATCTGAAAATATCTACATGAAGTTTAATTGATCTTAAACACAAAGAGATATAAATTTGAGCTTAGAATATTACCCTCATTGTGTTTGATTACGAGAAATGAAGAGATCCATGCTTTGCGTCCTTTCTTTTGATTTCACAGTTAAATTCTAAATAGTTTTTCAAAGAACTTTTTTTCTTTTCTCTTTCAAAACTTTTCTCTCTAATTTCTCTCTTTTTTAAATGACTTTTAATTATTTTCAAATAATCATAGCATAATAAACCTAAAATAAATATCTAAGCATGCAAAGCAATATGAAATCAAAGAAATCAACATCACAAATAACGGATATAAAAATATTTACATGATGTTTAATTGATCCTAAACACAGAGAGATAGAAATTTGAGCCCATAATATTACCCTTAGTGTGTTTGACTATGAGAAACGGGGACAACCGTGCTTTGCATCCTTTCCTTTGATTCCATAGTTAAATTCCAAATAGGTTTTCAAAGAACTTCTTTTCTTTTCTTTTTCAAAACTTTTCTCTCCATTTTCTCTCTTTTTTGTCACATAAACAAATGTCCCCTTTTTTCCTATAAAAAGTTTGCATTTTATTCTCTTTTTCAAAAATGAAAAGTCTTTGATTTCAAAGAGGAAATCTCTCCTAAAATCTCTCTCCAAATTTGAAAAGAAAATCTCCAGAAATTAGTGAAACAGAACCCAGATTAGATCCCTCAAAAATTTCTCTTTAAAAATATTTTGTTTTAAAATCAAGATCTATCCAGATTTTCTCGCTATGAAAGCACCACAGATGGGCGACACTGAAGAATCACATGAAAATTACAAATGTGCCCTTTTGCCATGCCTCGACTGACTTGTGCCCATGACTCAGTGATTTACAAGCACAACTTAGCAAGTCACGGGAAGGAACGGAGATAGGCAGAGCCTGCCAGCGAAGGCTGGGTAGAGCAAACAAATGATAGACGGGCTTTTCTAGGTTGCCTCGAGGCTAGTGCATCAACACCTAAATGAGCCAAACTTCGAAGTGAAAGAAAAAGATGCATACCTAAAGCAACAATCTTAACGTTAGTAATATGATGATTCATGCCAGCTTGCCTGTAATGGCCCCAATATTGGACTAGTCGGGAATAGTATTTCTCGATAGTGAATAGTGATACCGGGGTGAATAGTATCTACCGGAGTCGAAAAATATTTTATTTGATTAATGGAGAAGATAAGTCACAATGAGTTCGAGGTTAAAATTTGGAGTAAAATCGAGATTAAATAAGTTTCCGAAAGTCGAAAATAAGAAAAAGTAGCGGCTCTAGTTTGAATAGTAATTGGGTTGATTGGAAGTTTGACCGAACCGTAGAGAGTGCTACGGACCTTGGAAAAATGAATTGAGAATATGCACGTACTTGTATTGATGAGTAAAATTATATGGTAATGAAAAATTAAATTTTGATGACACTGAAAAATTGGATAATTGGACTGGTAAATAATTACCAGACCGGGAAATGATTTCCGATTGACCCTAAAATATTATTAGAGTCTAATGAACATATTTTAAGACTTATGGAGTCATTTTTATAAGAATTTAAGCTTAGAAAATAAGAAAAAGATATGATTTCAGTTTGAATAGTACTCGGTTGATTAGAGGTTTGACCGAGACTTTAAAAATAGCAAATAATCTCCAAAATTGATGAAAATTTCCAGATAAGCTCTAAATGATATGTATACTTTTTGGTAGAAAAACGGAAATTTTTTGAAAACATTGATAATTATTGAACCGGACCGAAAATGGACTCTGATTGGGCTAAAATTTTGTGTACAGCCTAGATTTTACATGATATGAATTATGGAATCAAATATGGAGTGATTTGAAGTTGGAAAGTGAGAAAACCATAGAAAAATTGCATAATTGGCTTAAAAGTGTAATAGGGCTTTATAGGTTCGACCAATTTGGGCCACTATAAAAGCACTTAAATGATAGATTTTTACTTGGGTTATCCTTATCCCTCCAGCCCTTCTCCTTCCCTTAGTTGGCCGAAGTGCTCCCTCCTCCATTTTCTTTCAATTTCCTTTAATTCTTGCTTGATTTCTTGCTAAGTTTAAGCATTCTAAATATAATTCAGCCCCTCTACAAGATCATAGCAACCTCTAGTATCCATTTGATTGATTAAAAGTAAGGAAAATCAAAGATCAAAGGTTAAGCCCTCAAAATGGAGGTAAGGGAATTTAGTGTTTTAAATTGATTTAATGATTTTTATGAGTACTCTAGGGTGTCTAAAGTATATTTATGAGATTAGATTTGATAAAAGAAGAAAATTAATGTATGTTTGTGTTGAAATTTCGGCCATTATAAGAAATTTCAAGGGAAATGGCTTTTCATAGGGTAAAGGCAAGAATTCAGGAGCTTGTGAAGGGTATAGCATGGATATAAGGTTTGTTATTACTAAATCCATGCATTTCCTTTAGAAAAATTAGGGTTTCCTATTATGTTGTATAGTGATTATGTGTTATATGCATGTAGAATTGAAATTGGGGTGATAATTGAGCTTAGGGAGGGTAACTAAGCTAATTAGGGCGATAAGCGTGAAAGAAAACTAAGTGTAAGTTTTGGACATAATGTGACTGTGACCCACGCCGAACCCCGTAGGACGCCCCGAAGGCCCGTTCTTAGGGCTTTCGAGAGAAGTTCATGAAAACTTGTAAGATATTTATAAGTGCGTATATTTTGGGCAACAAGAAAGTTTCTTGGAGTCGCCACCTAATAGAACATTGGGACAGGTAGTCTAGCCTCGGTGAGCCTAAGACGGCGCATAATATCCATTTTGGGCAAGCCAAAGGGATCTTGGAGATATCATCCCAATAGAACACTGGAATGACCCTCTACCCCGTGGAGTCTATGATTGTAAATATAAGTCTTTTGGTGGGACACAAGAGGTGTCTTGGAGATCCCATTCCAATGAAACATCGGAATGGTCCTCTCGCCTTGTTGAGCCCAAAGACCAGAGATGGTTCGGGACTTCTCATTTATTCATACCTTGGTTATTTTATAATTAAGTTTTGAATTTAAGTTTTCATCCCTTTTCTCATACATTTCGATGCAATAATTAGAGCGCAAGTTTGATCATTTAAGGAAAGCGATAAACAAAAGGGTAAATAAAATAAAGTACATGAAAATAAAATACAACAAAACTAGGGGCGGAATACAACCTCCCATTATAAATAAAATACAACGTCATGCATAAAACAGGGTATTTATTGAGAATGAGGACATTGGTCCTCTCATGTATAATTAAATAAAACAATTTTAATGATGACAATGTATTTGGATGAAAAACTAGGACATTGGTCCTATTTTATTAGGAACAACCAATTTATTTTATAGAAGTACTTTTGTGTGATTTTTTTAATTAAGCGTGCATAAAAAATATTTCATTTAACAATTATATAACAAATAAATCAAAAATAAACAAAGAAAAATTAACATGTACAATAAAATGATCAAATCCTAAATCTCCTCATTCGATTGCATGGATGCTCAAACAAGGAAAAAATACGGATTTGAAACCAAAAAAAACAAAGACAAATAAAATTTATGTTAGTGATTAAATCAAAGAAATTAATTAAATGCATAAAACAATAAATCATATATTAGAATAAATAAAACATGCATTATATACGACAAGTCAATTAAATAACATATTAAAATAAATTGATTAACATATTAAATAAAACAAATAATAATAATAATAATAATAATAATAAATGAGATAAGACAAAAATAGTATTTAGAAATATTAGATCTATGTACAAAAACACATGAAATAAATAAAAACGAAATAAATGTAAAGATCTACATGGTTAACAATTAAATATAAGCAAAATAAATAAAAGAAAAATAAAAAGTTAAGGGATCAAGTCTAGAATATTTACCCTCAGATTTGGATTCAATTGATGATGAAGATGATTGATTTTCCTTGTTACAATTCACAAAATAGAGATAAAAATGAAAATAATAAAAATTGGAAATTTATTCCAATGGAAAATTGATAAAAAAAATTGGAAGAAAAGAAATTAATTCTTGAGGACAAAGAATTGATTTCTTTGTTTCAAGAACAATTATTTTTGATAAAAAAGATGAAAATTATGAAAATAAAATTAATATTCAAGAACAAAAAAATTATTTAAAAAAAAATGTTTTTGATAAAAAGATCCAAGATTCAAGAACAAAAGGAAGATTTTTCTTGTCTCAATAGAAATTCTAGATCAAAAATTGAATTTCTTAATCTTAGAATTTTTTTTGGAGAAAAGAAGTGTAAAAAAAGATGGAGAGAATTCTTTTTAGAAGAAAAGAGAAAAAAAAAAGATGAAAAATGATCTCCTTTTCCAAAATCCTCCAATTTTCCCACTTAAAATGAGAAAAAAGGAAAAAATTTGATTTATGGAAGAAAAATCAGATTTTTAATTAATTCCCTTGATTTTGGGTGTAAAAATGGAAGAAAAATATTCAAAATCCCGAAATTTGGGTGAAAAAAAGTCAAAAATAGGAGAAAAATGAAATCTAGATGAAAAAGGGGCAATTTCGGCGGATCTGGACGCGGATGGGCGACCGATGCACGTCGGCGTGCCCGACGGGCGTCGGCCGCGGGCAGATCACGCGCGGCAGGCGCAAGCGACAAGCAAGCCGTCGCTCCCGCGCGCGGGCGACGCGCCCACGAGCACGCTGGCACCGACGTGCGCCCGACACTCGCCGAAATTATTTATTTATTTTTTAAAAAATTTTAAATATGACTAAAAAACACCAAAATTTTCAAATATCATTTTTAAAACTAATTTTTAAAATATTTTTAATATTTTTTTGTTTTTCATTCTAAATTACAAATTTTGCAAGGAAACCATCAATTTCAACGTTTTTCGCCTTTGAAGGCAATTATCATCATTGGGTAACTTCGTTTTAGGCTGACTCAGGACTCGGTGTCTACAGTTTCCCAAAGTTTAGGGGAATCTAGTACACTAGTATTTAGGTGAGCCTAAACTCAAAGAAGAAAAGGAAAGAGGCACGTACCTGAGGCAGCTATCTTTCCGAAGCGGGGAACCTGTGGTGGTGGTGGTTGCCATATTGTCGGCGTGTTATTGTTTGTTGAAGCGATAGTGTCGTGATCGTGCTAACGCTCCGTGGAGTGGTAGTGCCGTCGTCATGCTAACCCTTCTGCGATGCTGCCCCCTAAGAGGTCTTCGGGTTTCGCCTCCTCAAAGCCCTTCAAGATTTGCCTCCTCAAAGGTCTTCAGAATTTGCCTCCACAAAGGTCTTCGGGATTTGCCTCCTCAAAGGTCTTAGGAATTTGCCTCCTCAAAGGTCTTTGGGATTTGCCTCCTCAAAAGTCTTCTAAATTTGCCTCCTCAAAGGTCTTCTGAAACGTTGACGCGTGAAGTCACAATTAAGACTGATGTATACTATCTAGTAGGTGTTGGGCACCATGTATGCAGGAAATGCCTATGAAATGCTATACATATATGAAATGACATGCGAAGTCATGCAAACATATGCAAAAGATTATACCTGTGAGATGCTTAGAATGCGACATGAGACAACTGTAAGGAAGGAGTTGTGTATGTGAAGTGTGTACTATGCGTACTATGTATGATTTACGAAGACCTTTGAGGAGGAAAATTTCGAAGACCTTTGAGGAGGTAAATTCCGAAGACCTTTGAGGAGGCAAATCCAGAAGACCTTTGAGGAGGCAAATCCCGAAGACCTTTGAGGAGGTAAATTCCGAAGACCTTTGAGAAGGGAAATCCCAAAGACATTTGAGGAGGCAAATTCAGAAGACCTTTGAGGAGGCAAATTTAGAAGACCTTTGAGGAGGCAAATTCCGAAAACCTTTGAGGAGGCAAATTCCAAAGACCTTTGAGGAGGCAAATTTAGAAGACCTTTGAGGAGGCAAATTCCGAAGACCTTTGAGGAGGCAAATTCCAAAGACCTTTGAGGAGGCAAATCTTGAAAGACTTTGAGGAGGCGAATCTTGAAAGACTTTGAGGAGGCGAAACCCAAAGACCTCTCAGGGGGCAGCATCGCAGAAGAGTTAGCACGATGACGGCACTACCGCTTCACGGAGGGTTAGCACGATCACGGCACTACCGCTTCAACAAACAATAACACGCCGACAACATGGCAACAACCACCACCACAGGTTCCCCACATCGGAAAGACAGTTGCCTCAGGTACGTGTCTCTTTCCTTTTCTTCTTTGAGTTTAGGCTCACCTAGACACTAGTGTACTATATTCCCCTAAACTGGGGGCAACTGTAGACACCGGGTCCTGAGTCAGCCTAGATCGAAGTTACCCAATGATGATAATTGCCTTCACAGGCGAAAAACGTTGAAATTGATGGTTTCCTTCCAAAATTTGCAATTTAGAATGAAAAACAAAAAAAAATATTAAAAATTAGTTTTAAAAATGATATTTGAAAATTTTGGTGTTTTTTAGTCATATTTAAAATTTAAAAAAAATAATAATAATTTCGGCAAATGTCGGGCGCGGCACTCGCGCCTGCCGCGCGCAGCCAACGCCCGTCGGGCGCTCCGACTGGCGTCGGTCGCCCATCCGCGCCCAGATCCGCCGAAATTGCCCCTTTTTCGCCCATATTTCATCTTTCTCCTATTTTTGATCTTTTTTCACCCAAATTTCGGGATTTTGAATTTCTTCTTCCATTTTTACACCCAAAATCAAGGGAATTAATTAAAAATCTGATTTTTCTTCCATAAATCAATTTTTTTCCTTTTTTCTCATTTTAAGTGGGAAAATTAGAGGATTTGGGAGGGGGAGATCATTTTTCATCTTCTTTTTCTCTTTTCTTCTAAAAAGAATTCTCTCCATCTTTTTTGACACTTCTTTTCTCCAAAGAAAATTCTAAGATTAATAAATTCAATTTTTGATCTAGAATTTTTATTGAAACAAGAAAAATCTTTCTTTTGTTCTTGAATCTTGGATCTTTTTGTCAAAAATATTTTTTTTTTGAAAATAATTTTTTTGTTCTTGAAGATTAATTTTGTTTTCATATTTTTCATCTTTTTTATCAAAAATAATTGTTCTTGAAATAAAGAAATCAATTTTTTGTCCTCAAGAATTAATTTCTTTCCTTCCAATTTTTTTATCAATTTTCTCTTGGAATAAATTTCCAATTTTTATTATTTTCATTTTTATCTCTATTTTGTTAATTGCAACAAGGAAAATCAATCATCTTCATCATCAATCGAATCCAAATCCGAGGGTAAATATTCTAGACTTGATCCCTTAACTTTTTATTTTTCTTTTATTTATTTTGCTTATATTTAATTGATAACCATGTAGATCTTTACATTTATTTTGTTTTTATTTATTTCATGTGTTTTTGTACATAGATCTAATATTTCTAAATATTATTTTTGTCTTATCTCATTTTATTATTATTATTATTATTATTATTATTATTATTATTATTATTATTATTATTATTATTATTATTATTATTATTGTAACACCCCAAAACTACCCCAGTAGTTTGAGCCTGTCCGTGTCTGTATGTGTGTATTTTTATGTGTTGCATGTGTGTGTGTTAATTTTGATTATTTATTTTAATTATTTGTTTGTATATATATTAGTATGAGAAGAGGAGTTAGGTTAGTGTATGAGTTAGTGAATGGAAGTAGGATGTGAGTAAGGGAAAGGTTTGTGTGTGAGTTAATGTATGGGAGTAGGGTGTGCTATGGGGCATTTGTCCAATGGGAGAGTAACATGTGGCTTAGAGATAAGAATGACTTTAATTAGAAAAGAGAGGGAGAGAGAGAAGACAGCCATTTTCCTTTGATTCCTGTTCCTCTTCCCTCCCTCACGCCATTCTCTTCTTTTCCTTTTTCTTCTTCTTTGTTCTTCCTTCTTCTTTGTACAATCTTGCTCTGTCTCCTTTCCTTGAGTAGTTTGAGTTGTTTGGCTTGTGATTTTAAAGCTCAAAGGTGAGTATGGGTTAGTGATGCCTTAGATCCTTCTTCTTCCTCTTCTCTAGGTTTTAAGTATTTGTATATGTGTATATGTGGGTTGTTATAGAATTGATCTTGGTTGTTGTGGGTTTGTTGTTCAGAGGAGTCTCCTAGACCGGCGAAAGGGAAAGAAATAGCTAGCGGGAGCAGAGCTCACGAGTAGGAGCAAAGGAGATCAGGTTTGGGAACGTTTGTCTTTTGTATATATTTGTGATTTGAGTTAGATATTTTCACTTTTGCTTTGATTGGGGTTATGAGTTGCGTAAGTATAGCTTAAATTGAATTAAGCATGATATGTGATGCTAGAGGGTGTGTATTGTTTGAAGAATTTGCAAGAAATCATATGGATAGTTGCAATTGTTGTTAAATTTGTTGTTTTGGGATTTCTTGAAATTGGGCATGTATTTGGCTTTATTTAATTGAGATAAATGGTAATAAAGCTGGGCTTTTAATTATATTATGAGTTGTTGGTGCTTGTGTTGCTTGATTTTGAGGTTTAGAATCAATTTTGGAAGTTTGAATGTGTTTAGCGTGAGATTTCTGCAGATTTTGGGCGTAAGAGCTCAAAAACCCGTATCTATCGCGATCGCGACACTGCCGCGAGCGCGACAGAGCGTGGAGGTTTCAGTCCTCGCGCCGGCACGAGAGGCATCACGCTGAGGAGCTCGGCAGGGAGCTCTCTATCGCGAGCGCGATAGAGTGCTCAAGCCCCGAGCATGTGTAGGGCTCCCCTCTGTCGCGAGCGTGCGGTGCGCGATGGACTTGACGAGTTGGTCTCTGTCGCGAGCGCGATGGTTGTCGCGAGCACGACAGAGGACAGCACCTACATCCTCTCGCGAGCGTGAGGTTGCTCGCGACCGCGAGGCGAGGCGTGGAAGTGTAATTTGGCTTCTGTCGCGAGCGCGACAGGCGTAGCTTCCAAATTTGGTTTCTTCTCCTTTTGCTTGATGATTTGATTTCTTTTGCATGCACTCTTTCATTAAAGCCTTGACTACTTATTTAAATGAATAATAGGTATGTTAACTTGACAAGCTTTCGCATAACATGCTAATGTCGGATAAGTGGATAGTTAGGCATGCCTAATAGAGCTATGTGTCGCTGCAGCTATGTGTACGATTTTGGACCCTGATCAGGTCCCTCGATCGGATTCTCGCGATCCTTCTGTTCAAATCTTTCTTAAGATTCTATGTGAAACAATTTGGAACAAAAAAATGAAAAGAATGTTTTGATACCTTCGGGTATCTATGTGTTTATAATACGGTATCGGTACCCTCGGGTATCTATGTGTACTCGTTATCCACTCATTATGATTAAGCGGGCGCTAGTGTGTTTTGTACAAGAATTTTGGATGATAATATAGATAATTGGCTTAACTATGTATGATTCTATATCTATATTTGTATCATTATCATGTGCTTTCTGTTATTGTCACTGTGAGTGGCGATTATGCATTTTGTGTTCCCCACTAAGCGATTTCGCTTAGCAAAGGTGTTTATCCGTGCAGGTGTGGAAGGTTTTGGTACGCATAGTCTGGGCTTGTCGCATCAGGAAGGCCAACACAACTAGAGATCGGAGTTTTATAGTATAGGCTTTCCTTTCTTTTGTAACAGATATAATGTTTTGTTGGCCCTTTGGAATAGTATACCTTGGGCTTTTATATATTTGTTTTTTTGTAATCCGTTGTAATATGTAAAGACCTCTTTTATGTATATTAATAAAAGTATTCATTTCATTCAGTATCACTCTTCTTTCTTTCAAAGTTTTACTTTATCTCTGATATGTCACTTTGTATGCGATGTTTACATGTTTGCACTAGTGGGATGTGACACTCCTATCTATCTGGATCCTTCTCCCTCCTCCGGGGTAGAAGTCTCCATGGTACAGGTTGGGGTGTGACATTAGGTGGTATCAGAGCCTCGGTTTAGATGTTACTGGGTTTCAGTGTGTTAGTGAGTCTGTTGGTGTTGTGTTGGCCTGATGCACACTGCATTTATGTTTTGTAGCTATGGAGTCCGCTCATGGATCGATTGAGGGGTCAGCGAAAAGTGCGAATCCCCAAGAGCAAGATCCCTCAGTTTCTGGTCCGGCTCAACCTCCTAGGGGGCGACCTGAGGTGCCTATGGGACTGTTGGAGGCGATGCTTCAGAATATGATGAGGGTGCTTGAAAGAGTAACAGCACCAAGTGCACCTATTGAGAAGTTAAGAAAGCATGGTGCAGAGGATTTCTTTGGTACTGGCATAAATGAATCTGATAAGGCAGAGATGTGGATAGAGAAGACGTCAAGAGTACTTAGGGAGATAAGATGTCCACCAGAGCAAGAAGTGGAGTGTGCACTGTCTTTATTGCAAGGCTCTGCTTATGATTGGTGGAGGCTGGTGGTTAGTCAACCGCAGGTTCCTTAACCGATTATATGGGAATTTTTCGAGAGTGAGTTCCAGAACGGTATGTGACCAAAGCATATAAGGATGCCAAGTGGGCGCAGTTTCTAATTCTCAAGCAAAGAATAATGTCTGTGGCTGAGTATGAAAATGAGTTCAATAAGCTCAGTAAGTATGCACCCCCAAGGGTTCTCACAGATGAGTTCAGATGTCAGCATTTTGAATCAGGCTTGAATGAGTCTCTGAAGGTGATGCTAATCTCTTTGATATCGGCTCCGAATGTGAGGTACTATCAGTTGGTTCAAGCAGCCTTGAGGGCGGAGCGTTCTGAGAATATTCTGAGAGAGAAAGCTCAAAGAAGGAAGTCTGCAAGAGGTGGCTCTTCTTTAGGCAAGAGGCCGAGGGAATCGCAAGGAAATCTTGCTGATGAGTCTGCAGCTAGTCCGGCCCCTAGAGGGAGGAGACAGGGTTCTTCCAGGGGAGCGGGCACAGGTAGAGGAGATGGCACTCCCAGATGTACCCATTGCAACAAACAACATTGGGGTGAGTGTCGATGGTTAACGGGAGGCTATTTCAGATGTGGTTCTACGGACCATTTTCTTGCGAATTGTCCGAGTCGATATGGGGATCCTTCGGGACAACAGGAAGGGAGCCGAGCTGGATCTAATGTACCCCAAGGAAGCCGTAATCGGGGTAGAGGAAGGGGTCATGGTGGACGGCCTCGAGCTCGAGAATCCTCAGAAATAGTAGATCGCCCTGTGCCGACAGCTGGTAGAGCCTATGCTATGAAGGCCCGAGAGGAACAGAATACTCCCGAAGTGATTGCTGGTAAGTTCTCTTTGCTTGACTCTGAAGTTTATGCTTTGATTGACCCGGGCTCTACCCATTCTTATGTGCGTTCTAGCAAGTTATGGGATAGTTTGGGAAGTGAAGAGAAGATGGGTTATGAGATTTGTGTATCCAGTCCGTTCGGTCAGAGTGTTATGGTTAATCGAGTGTGTCGAAAGTGTCCTTTAAAGATTCAGGGTACGGAGTTTGTCGTGGATTTGATTTGCTTGCCATTTCATGAGTTTGATATTATTCTGGGGATGGATTGGTTGGATAAGCACTGGGCGATAGTGGACTATCATAGGAAGGTGATGATTTTGAAAGATAAAGACCAAGTACCTGTTATTGTGAAGGGAATTGGAAGCAGTTCTCTGCATAATGTGGTGTCAGCTATGAAAGCCAGAAGATTTATCAGGAAGGGTTGTGAAGCATTTCTGGCTGTGGTTTTGGATTCTCGGAGAGGGCAAGTTAAGATTCAAGACATTCCTATTGTAAGAGATTTTGTGGATGTCTTTCCGGAAGAACTACCGGGATTACCTCCCAAGAGAGAGGTTGAACTGTCAGTAGAACTTATACCAGGGACAGCCCCGATTTTTAAGGCTCCTTACCGAATGGCTCCAGTGGAATTAAAGGAATTGAAGAGTCAGTTACAGGAGTTATTGGACAAAGGGTTCATTCGGCCTAGTGTGTCACCGTGGGGCACTCCAGTGCTGTTTGTCAAGAAGAAGGATGGAACCCTACGAATGCGCATTGATTATCGACAGCTTAATAAAGTGACTATCAAGAATAAGTATCCACTGCCGAGGATTGAAGACCTTTTTGATCAGTTGAGAGGAGCTAGGGTATTCTCTAAGATAGACCTGAGATCAGGCTATTACCAGTTGGGGGTTAAAGAAGCAGATGTGGCGAAGACGGCTTTCCGGATGCGTTATGGTCATTATGAATTTCTAGTAATGCTTTTGGTTTGACCAACGCGCCTGCAGCCTTTATGGATCTGATGAACCGAGTTTTCCGACCGTATTTGGATAAGTTTGTCTTGGTATTTATTGATGACATTTTGGTGTACTCCAGAGACCGAAAAGAACATAAGGAACATCTTAGGCTGGTATTGCAAATGTTAAGAGATCATCAATTGTATGCGAAACTCAGTAAGTGTGAGTTTTGGTTGAAAGAAGTGGCTTTCCTTGGACATGTGGTGTCAGCAGAGGGTGTACTTATCGATCCAAGTTAAATTGAAGCAATTGTTAATTGGATGCCTCCGAAGAGTGTGCCAGAGGTGAGAAGTTTTCTGGGTTTAGCAGGGTATTATCGACGGTTCGTTCAGGGGTTTTCAGTGTTAGCCTCTCCTTTGACCAGGCTACTTGTTTTGATCATTTAAAAGAGTTATTAGTTAAAGCTCCTGTGCTCACACAGCCGGTTTCGGGTAAAGAGTACACTATGTACAGTGATGCTTCGGGAGTTGGCTTAGGTTGTGTTCTGATGCAAGGGAGTAAAGTTGTAGCTTATGCATCGAGACAGTTGAAGCCTCATGAGCGGAACTACCCAACCCACGATTTGGAGTTAGCAGCAGTAGTGTTTACGCTTAAAGTATGGCGGCATTACTTATAGGGGGAGACGTGCAGGATTTTTACCGATCACAAGAGTTTCAAGTATTTGTTAACACAGAAGGAGTTGAATTTGAGACAGCGGAGATGGTTAGAGCTATTCAAGGATTATGATTGTATTATTGACTACCATCCGGGTAAAGCTAATGCAGTGGCGGATGCACTCAGTAGGAAGTCTATGTCTGCGTTGTTGGCTAGCCGAGGCAGATGGAGATTTGATTCTGAAGGTGCTCTGATTGCTCGGCTTAAAGTTAAGCCAAGTTTGAGGTCGGAGATTGCAAGGGCACAGTTAGATGACCATGTACTACAACGTGTTTGTCAAGCAGTGAAAGAGGGCAATCGGACTGAATACTTGATAAACGGTGAAGGAGTGCTTAGGCACGGTAATCGGTTATGTGTACCTAATGTGGGTGAGTTAAGGAAGAAGCTGTTGCAAGAAGCTCACTCATCAGTTTTTACTATGCATCCTGGTGGGGACAAGATGTATCAGGATCTGAAGCAATTTTACTGGTGGCCAGGCATGAAAAGAGATATAACATAATTTGTTTCAAGGTGTCTCACCTGTCAGCAAGTGAAAACCGAGCATCAAGTGCCATCGACATTGCTTCATCCCTTACCCATTCCTCAATGGAAGTGGGATGACATCACAATGGATTTTGTATCTGGCTTGCCTATGACTCAGCGTAAGCATGATTCAGTGTGGGTTATAGTGGATCGATTATCGAAGTCCGCGCATTTTCTGCCGGTACGGTTGGATTATTCTATGGATAAGTTAGCGGAACTTTATGTGGATGAGATAGTCCGATTACATGGGATTCCGTTATCCATTGTATCAGACCGAAATCCGCGTTTTACATCCAAGTTTTGGAAAGAGCTTCAGGCGGCTTTGGGAACCCAATTAAGCTTCAACACTGCTTTCCATCCGCAGACCGATGGTCAATCAGAGAGGGTTATTCAGGTTTTGGAAGATATGCTCCGGGGTTGTGCTTTAGAGTTCTCGGGAAGCTGGAATCGGTATGTGTCTTTGATGGAATTCGCGTATAATAACAGCTATCAGGTGAGCATTGGTATGGCCCCTTACGAAGCATTGTATGGACGAAAATGCAGAACACCAGTGTGTTGGGCTGAACTATCAGAGAAAGCTATAATAGGTCCGGATATAGTGCGGGATACCGAAGAGAAAGTGAGGGTTGTGCAACAGAACTTGAAAGTAGCCAAGGACCGACAGCGTTCTTACGCTAATCTGAAGCGCAAGATATTCAGTACGAAGTGGGTGATATGGTTTTCTTGAAAGTGTCACCGTGGCGAAAGGTTCTCCGTTTTGGAAAGAAAGGCAAGCTAAGTCCACGCTTTATTGGACCATATGAGATCCTAAGAAAAGTAGGTCCAGTAGCATATTGGTTGGCTTTGCCTATGGAGCTAGCTAGATTACATGACGTTTTCCATGTATCTATGCTTCAGAGATATCGGTCTGACCCTTCGCATGTGTTACCAGTGCAAGATATCCGGGTTCAGCCAGACTTTTCTTATGATGGAGAACTAAAAAGGATTTTGGATAAGGAAATCAGATAGCTCCAGAATAAGCAGATACCATTGGTCAAGGTCTTGTAGCAACATCACGGCATTGAGGAAGCCACATGGGAACCAGAGAAAGCTATGAGATTACAATACCCTCAGTTATTTGGAGCAGGTGAGAATTTCGAGGACGAAATTCTGTTAAGTGGGGGAGTATTGTAACACCCCAAAATCACCCCAGTAGTTTGAGCCTGTCCGTGTCTATATGTGTGTATTTTTATGTGTTGCATGTGTGTGTTAATTTTGATTATTTATTTTAATTATGTGTTTGTATATGTATTAGTATGAGAAGAGGAGTTAGGTTAGTGTATGAGTTAGTGTATGGAAGTAGGATGTGAGTAAGGGAAAGGTTTGTGTGTGAGTTAGTGTATGGGAGTAGGGTGTGCTATGGGGCATTTGTCCTATGGAAGAGTAACATGTGGCTTAGAGATAAGAATGACTTTAATTAGAAAAGAGAGGGAGAGAGAGAAGACAGCCATTTCCCTTTGATTCCCGTTCCTCTTCCCTCCCTCACGCCATTCTCTTCTTTTCCTTTTTCTTCCTCTTTGTTCTTCCTTCTTCTTTGTACAATCTTGCTCCCTCTCCTTTCCTTGAGTAGTTTGAGTTGTTTGGCTTGTGATTTTAAAGCTCAAAGGTGAGTATGGGTTAGTGATGCCTTAGATCCTTCTTCTTCCTCTTCTCTAGGTTTTAAGTATTTGTATATGTGTATATGTGGGTTGTTATAGAATTGATCTTGGTTGTTGTGGGTTGTGGTTCACATGAGTCACCTAGACCGGTGAAAGGGAAAGAAATAGCTAGCAGGAGCAGAGCTCACGAGTAGGAGCAAAGGAGATCAGGTTTGGGAACGTTTGTCTTTTGTATATATTTGTAATTTGAGTTAGATATTTTCACTTTTGCTTTGATTGGGGTTATGAGTTGCGTAAGTATAGCTTAAATTGAATTAAGCATGATATGTGATGCTAGAGGGTGTGTATTATTTGAAGAATTTGCAAGAAATCATGTGGATAGTTGCAATTGTTGTTAAATTTGCTATTTTGGGATTTCTTGAAATTGGGCATGTATTTGGCTTGATTTAATTGAGATAAATGGTAATAAAGCTGGGCTTTTAATTATATTATGAGTTGTTGGTGCTTGTGTTGCTTGATTTTGAGGTTTAGAATCAATTTTGGAAGTTTGAATGTGTTTAGCGTGAGATTTCTGCAAATTTTAGGCGTAAGAGCTCAAAAACCCGTATCTGTCGCGAGCGCGACAGAGCATGGAGGTTTCAGTCCTCGCGCCGGCGTGAGAGGCATCGCGCTGAGGAGCTCGGCAGGGATCTCTCTGTCGCGAGCGCGATGAATGTCGCGAGCACGATAGAGTGCTCAAGCCCCGAGCATGTGTAGGGCTCCCCTCTATCGCGAGCGCGCGGTGCGCGCGAGCGCGATGGACTTGGCGAGGTTGTCTCTGTTGCGAGCGAGACGGTTGTTGCGAGCGCGACAGAGGACAAAACCTACATCCTCTCGCGAGCGTGAGGTTGCTCGCGACCGCGAGGCGAGGCGTGGAAGTGTAATTTGGCTTCTGTCGCGAGCGCGACAGGCGTAGCTTCCAAATTTGGTTTCTTCTCCTTTTGCTTGATGATCTGATTTCTTTTGCATGCACTCTTTCATTAAAGCCTTGACTACTTATTTAAATGAATAATAGGTATGTTAACTTGACAAGCTTTCGCATAACCTACTAATGTCGAATAAGTGGATAGTTAGGCATGCCTAATAGAGTTATGTGTCGCTGCAGCTATGTGTACGATTTTGGACCCTGATCAGTGTGACGCGCGCCGAACCCAGCAAGGGCCCTCACTTTGAATCCGCTTTAGGATTCGAGGTATGAAAGGTTCGCGTCTCTTGATCATGGGCGCCATGAGGCATCATCGGTGTATCCCTCCCAATAGAACATTGGGGAGAATAACCTAGCCTATTGACGCCTAAAGGCACCTTTTGAGGTATTTGGAGTCGCCACCCAATTTGCAAGAAATTAGGAAAAGGTTTCTCACCTCTAACGGTCTAAACCAGAGTTATGGTGTCCGGAACTTCCCTCTTATTCATGCTTTGGTTAATTATAAATGGATTTTTAACTTCTTAAGATTATATCTCTCATCTCACGCGATTGATGCATTTAAATTAGATAGCGCATTGAAAACACGTAAAGAAAATAAATAAAAGCAATAAGCAAAGTAAATTGAGAAAGCGGTAAACACCCAAGCACTCAATTACAAGAGAAATAGGGGCAGAATACAACCCCAATAAAAGGAAATTAAGAATACAAATGGGGGCGGAATACAACCCCAAAAATAAATAAAGTTGCCCCAAAATTAATTACAAGGGCCCAAGATGAAAGAAAATAACTTTAAACACTCACCCAAAAATGAAATGAAAGGACATTCATAAATCGGGACATTATTTGAGGAACGTTGGTTCCTTCGCGCTTGTTCGAAATTCAGGAACATTGGTTCCTTCGTATCAATTTGAAGAGGGTTCGAAGAGTCATTTTTGATTGCTTGAATTGAAAAAACCGGGATGAGTGATCCCATTTTTGTAGAAAAGTTGACTCTTCGTTTTAATTGTGATATTTTTATTGTCGGGCTAAAATAAGGGACATTGGTCCCGGTTTTATTAGTGAAAATCCCCAATTTAATTGTAGAAATGTTTTTGTGATTTTTTATCGCACACGTGCACGAATAAAATATACATTTACAAATAACACGACATAAAGATAGGGAATTAGAGAGATCTCACCGAAATGGGGTGTCCGTCCACGCGTCGCGACCCATCCGGGGAGTCGCGCGGCGCTCACAAGGCCCGACTCAAATTAAAACTCATACAAAAATTAACATCAAAATATTAGTAAATATTCAAAGTGAATTAATCAAGCAAATGCAAAATATAATTATAACAACAATGATAGCAATGCGATAAAATAAATCAAATCATTAACAGGGATAACAATACAACAATAAATGAGACAAATAATGGCAACAACAATAATAATAAAAATAATACGAAATATTAAATAATAATAATAATGATAATAATGCTAACCAATTAATTAATTAAATGATAATAATAGTAATGGCGATAATAATAATAATAATAATAATAATAATAATAATAATAATAATAATAATAATAATAATAATAGGAAACAAATTAACTTTAAATAGTAATAATGGTACAAGGCTTAACAAAAGAAGGATGACAACAGTATATGAAAATAGGGAAACGACACAACTTAACAATATTTATATTAACCAACTAAAAATAATAATAATGGAGGATGAGCATAAAAAACCAAAGCATTGCAACTAAATAATGCATTAATGGTGCTATTAACACATTAAATTACTAGAAACGAGTAATAAGAATAATAATAGCAAAAATGATGTTAACAACAATAAATACTATACAATAAATGAACGAGAACGGGTCCAAAAATGTTTACCCTCAGAATTTTTGAGATTGGAAATAGGATGTCTCGATCCGTTCCCTTGTCGATTTTTTGATGATAATAATATTCAAAGAGAAATATGAGTTCTAAATAAATTTTTTGAAAAATATATTTTGAAGTGAATATTTTTGAAGGAAGGTTTGAGCAGAGAAAATTGATTTTTCTAGCTCAAAATAAATCCCAAAAAGAGGTATCTTCCCTGAAGGAACACCTAGAAATTAAAGTTTGAGAAGACCGAAACTTAAAGGATTTTTGAAGAATTTTTAAGAAATAAAACAAACCTCCTGGACAGTAGAAAGGCTAGAGAGAAAAAGCTAAGAAAAATTTTGAATTAATCCCCTCCTCCTCAAAAAATGAAGTGCCAACCCTCATTTAATCCTGTCTTAGCCAAAAATGGCAAGAGACAAAAAAAACTTTCATTTTTAGTTAATCTAAAATAACATAAAATGGTGAAACAATGGAAACTGAAAAAAAAAAAAACAGAAAATCAGACTGAAAACAGCGCAAAAAACGGACAGGCGAAACAGGTCGCGCGGAGGAGCCAAGGGCGCGCGGCAGCCTGCGCGTGGTGCCTTGGCACCGCGCGCGGCAGCCTGCGCGTGGTGCCTTGGCACCGCGCGCGGCAGGCTGCTGCGCGCAGCCTGCCTCGCGCAGGTAGGTCGCGCGAGGCAGCAGGCCTCGCGCGCAGGGGGTCGCGCGGAGCGCCCGCTCCTGCGCGCAGGGGGGGTCGCGCGGAGCGCCTGCCCCTGCGCGCATGGGGGGCGCGCGGAGCGCCCTGCCTCACGCGCAGGGGGGTCGCGCGAGGCGCCCGCCCCTGCGCGCAGGGGGGGTCGCGCGGAGAGCGCCGCCTCGCGCGCAGGGGGGTCGCGCGGAGCGCCCCGCCTCGCGCGCAGGCGCCCCTGCGCGCTGGGGCGGCCTGCCTCGCAGGCGCCCCTGCGCGCTGGGGCAGCCTGCCGCGCAAGCGGCCCCGCGCTGCCGCAGTGGCACTCGCGATAAATTTTTTTTTTTTTTTTATTATTATTTTTTTTTTATTTTTAATTTTGACACAATATTAATATTTTTTCCCATTTTAAATTTCAATCCCTAAAATATATATTTAAAAATTATTTTTCGAAAAAACACGATCTTGACAAGGGAACGGTCGATTCTCACTTTTCTTGCCGAAAGTCGGTCTTTTGTTTCATCATCGGGTAATTCTGATCTTGGACCGCCTCGGGACCCGGTGTCTACAGTTGCCCCCAATTTTGGGGAACTTAGAACGCAGGCGCCTAAGTGAACCAAAAATTCAGAAAAGAAGGGAATAGATGCGTACCTGAGGCGGTCGCTTTCCGAAACTTGATTTTGCCAGCTTGTCGGCATCATAGGACTATAACCGGTCACATGATTGAGGAACGTCAGCTTGTCGACGTGAGACCAATGGCTGAGCGACTGATAAACACCAGCTTGTCGGTGCGTGAAGGCGCCAGACTTCGAAGAACGTGATTGATAGAACACCAGCTTGTCGGTGTGTGAAACCACGGCTGAGCGACTGATAAACACCAGCTTGTCGGTGTGTGAAGGCGCCAGACTTGGAAGAACGTGATTGATAGAACACCAGCTTGTCGGTGTGTGAAACCACGGCCGAGCGACTGATAAACACCAGCTTGTCGGTGTGTGAAGGCGCCAGACTTGGAAGAACGTGATTGATAGAACACCAGCTTGTCGGTGTGTGAAACCACGGCTGAGCGACTGATAAACACCAGCTTGTCGGTGTGTGAAGGCGCCAGACTTGGAAGAACGTGATTGATAGAACACCAGCTTGTCGGTGTGTGAAACCACGGCTGAGCGACTGATAAACACCAGCTTGTCGGTGTGTGAAGGCGCCAGACTTGGAAGAACGTGATTGATAGAACACCAGCTTGTCGGTGTGTGAAACCACGGCTGAGCGACTGATAAACACCAGCTTGTCGGTGTGTGAAGGCGCCAGACTTGGAAGAATGTGATTGATAGAACACCAGCTTGTCGGTGTGTGAAACCATGGCTGAGCGACTGATAAACACCAGCTTGTCGGTGTGTGAAGGCGCCAGACTTTCCTGCGAAGACAAAAGAGATTTGTATGCAAAGGTAAGTTATGCACGTGCATATGCATATGTCATGCGGAATGCAGGTGACACCACTCATCTGAGTGGCCCAGTAGTCGAGGTGCGATAACTCTCGTTGAAACGACTCGTGGCTTCGTCTGGTCGATTATGCCCCCAAGTGCCGGAGGGCGCTGTCCCGATTCAGGGGCTCTGACTCATAATTTTTAGGGAGGTTTGCCTGATGTGTGTCTTTGCTTGAAAGGGGTTGCCCAAGGTAATGCCGCCTTATCACTCCAAGCGTCATTGTCTTGAAGGTAGTGCGTCCCTTGTGGATTTTCACACTAGCTTTTCTTAGCGGGAGATGCGTCCTTGTCGGATTTTCACATAACCCTGTGCCTTATTTTTTGCCTGGAATGGACCCAACCCAATCCAGCGGCTTTTATTTATTTCATTTTTTGTAGGGCAGACCGCCTGTTGCCAGGTTTTCACCCTGCCCTTTGGCCTAACTTTTGCTTAGAGCGCCAGTCACGGTTTTCATCTCTAACGGCCTTATTTTTATTATTACTTTTTTTTTCTTTTTTTTTTTTTTTTTTAATAAAATTTCTGTCGGTTGCACGGATAAATTGTGCTCATTCGAATGGGAAGTGACAGCAGTGACATATTACTCGTCTAAAAAGAACTATGGACATTCATTGGATAAAAGAACTTCTCTGAGTGCATAATTGCATACACGTGCACGTTTCTCGTGCGATTTCATTATACATGATCATCATTTGACATTAGGCCTCAAGATACCAGACCACATCTAATCTCGAAATAGATCTCAAAAGCATCACAACTCCTGTTATCAATCAGCCCTCTCGGGTTTTCTTGATTGAACATTTTTCTCTCTTTTTTTCTCTTTGTTTTATTTTTTCAGCCGTGGAATCTTTTCAATCTGTCGACGTTGACCGGCTCCCTGAATTCATTCCCATCACTATCTGTCAGTATCGCAGCCCCTTTAGACAAAAGCTTCTTCAGAACGAAGGGTCCTTCCCAAGTTGGCCTGAACTTGCCTCGAAAATCCGAAACCCCTGGCCTCATCTGTTTAAAGACTAGGTCTCCTTCTTTCAATGGGTGCTTTCTTACTTTCTTCCCGAATGAGCGAGCTAGCCTTTTCTGGTAGATCTGATTGTGGTAGTACGCCCGCATCCTATCTTCGTCCAATAGGTTCAACTGTAGCAGTCTCTGCTGTGCCCATTCGGCTTCTGGTAGCTGAGTTTCTGTCACCACCCTCAATGACTGGAGTTCTATTTCTACCGGTAGGACTGCTTCCGTCCCGTAAACCAGGGAGAAAGGGGTAACCCCTGTGGAAGTTCTGGCGGTGGTCCTGTAGCCCCATAGTGCAAATGGCAATTTCTCGCCCCAGTCTTTATAGGTCTGCACCATCTTAGCCAATATCTTCTTGATGTTTTTATTAGCTGCCTCGACTGCCCCGTTGGCCTGCGGTCGGTATGGAGAGGACTTGTGGTGCTGGACGGCGTATTTCTTGAGCATCTTCTTAGTCTCAGCTTGGAACTGTACCCCATTATCTGACACGATGTGATGCGGGAGGCCGTACCTACAGATCAAGTGTCGTTCGATGAACCTGGCCATTTCCCGGGCGCCTAATTTCTTGAAGGATTCAGCTTCAACCCACTTGGTAAAGTAATCAATGGCGACTACAATGAATCTGTGCCCGTTAGAGGCTGTCGGGTGTATCTCTCCTATTATGTCAATCCCCCATGCGGCAAATGGCCACGGAGACGTCAGGTTGCACAATTCCGACACTGGCAGGTGTCTCAGATTAGCATACTGCTGGCATAATTGGCACTCCTTCACATATTTAGAGCAATCTGTATCCATTGTTGACCAGAAGAATCCTTGCCGCATTATTTTCTTTGCTAGGGCCAGACCATTCATATGGGCCCCACAGACCCCTGCATGGGTTTCATCCATAACCCTTTTAGCCTCTTTTTCATCTAAGCATCTGAGTTGCATGCCATCGGCTTGTCTCTTGTACAACACCCCATCTACACTGATGAATTGAGTGGACAGTTTGCGGATTAGCCTTTGGTCTTTTTCAGTGGCTTCTTCCGGGAATATTGACCTCTCCAAATAATTCAGGACATCATAGTACCATGGCTTTCCATCAGTAGTTTCAACATCCCCGACTTGTACGGTCTCAAAGTATGGCTTGCTCGAACTGGAAATGAGCACAGGCTTCATAACTATTCCTTCGGGGTTATCCCACATGGATACCAAGGTGGCTAGGGCATCTGCCAATTGGTTCTCATCTCGGGGCACGTAGTTAAAAGTGCAGATTTCAAACTGGCCGCTTAGTTCTTTTAAACACCTCACATATGGCAACAGCCGCTCTTCCTTAACGGTCCATTCACCCCTGACTTGGTGGATTACTAAGGATGAGTCCCCGAAGACCTCTACTACTTTTGCCCCCACGGCTGAGAGCGCTTCTAACCCAAAGATGCAGGCTTCATACTCAGCCTCGTTATTGGTGGCTCTGTACCTTAGTTTCTTGGCTAATGGAAGCTTCTCTCCGTCTGGGGTTACTAGAATCACTCCTGTTCCGGCTCCCTTGCTATTTACTGCCCCATCAAAATACATCTGCCACTTCTGCACGGTGATGGCTACCACATGCTCGTCGGGGAATTCATACAATAGCTGGTCTCCTTCAATTGGATGGTCAGCAAGAAACTCGGCCACTGCTCGACCTTTAATGGTCTTCCTAGTAATGTATTCCACGTCAAATTCTTGTAGCAATATCAACCATCTTCCCATTTTCCCTAGTAAAGAGGGTGCCTGTTGCAGGTATCGGAGGGGATTTTGCTTGGCAACAGCCTGCACTTTGTAGGAATGAAAGTAATGCCTCAGTTTCTTGGATGCCCAGATTACTGCCAGACAGATCTTTTCCACTTCAACATACTTGGCTTCATAAGGGAGGAATTTCTTGCTGAGGTAGTAAACCGCAAATTCGACCCCGAATTCATCCTCTTGGGCCATCATGGCTCCTACAGAATTTTCCTCTATTGCTAGGTAGAGAATCAAAGGTTTAACAAGCCGTGGCGGTCGTAGCACTGGGGGATTCTGGAGGTAATTCTTAATGACATCAAAAGCCTTTTGGCAGTCGTCGTCCCACCTGACTGGCTGATTCTTCCTGAGGAGCTTAAAAATTGGTTCGCACACTGAAGCGAGCTTGGAAATGAACCTACTGATGTATTGCAATTTGCCCAGAAAACTCCGAACTTCCTTTTCCTTTTGGGGCGCCGGCATTTCTCTGATTGCCTTGATTTTATCAGGGTCCACTTCTATCCCCCTTTGGCTTACCACATGGCCTAATAGCTTACCCGAGGTGACTCCGAAAATGCATTTCTTAGGATTGAGGCGAAGATTATACTTGTCGATCCTCTGAAAGAACTTTTCCAAGGCCTCGAAATGTCCTTCTCGAGTTGCTGACTTGATCATCATATCATCGACATACACTTCGACTTCCTTGTGGATCAAGTCATCCAAGATCTTGGTAGCCATCCTTTGGTACGTCGCCCCGGCATTCTTCAACCCAAAAGGCATTACTCGGTAGGCGAACGTCCCCCATTCTGTGATGAAAGCTGTCTTGATTCGATCCACGATCTTGTTAAGGATTTGGTTGTATCCCGCATACCCATCCACAAAGCTGTACATCATACAAGCGGCCGCGCTATCCACTAGTACATCAATATGGGGTAGGGGAAAGTCATCTTTTGGGCAGGCTTTATTCAGGTCTCGGTAGTCAACACATACTCGGACTCTCCCATCCTTCTTGGCTACGGGGACAACATTGGCTAACCATGTGGGGTATTGGACCTCTACTAGGAACTTGGCTTCGATCTGCTTGTGCACCTCTTCCTTTACCTTTTCTGCCCATTCTGGCCTTAGTCTTCTGAGCTTCTGCTTGACCGGCTTGCACTCTGGGTAGGTCGGAATGATGTGTTCGGCAACTGCCCGATCAATCCCTGGCATATCCTCATAGGTCCAGGCGAAGACTCTTTCATATTTTTTCAAAATTCTCTCAAATTTTATCCTTTCCTCAAGAGTTACATCGGATGCTATCAAGATTTCCTTTGGATTTTCCAAAGTCCCGAGATTAAATGTGGTGGTATTGGTTGAGTTAATGTCAAATATAAATGATTCATGCTCGTGATTATGCATAATGAAATCATGAGAAACATCGCACAAGTAAGCAAAGTCATTCATATTATTAAAGTACTCAGAATTACAGACATAATTGTCAAATAGTTCGGGAATAAAAAGTACATCAGCAAAGCCATCATTATCATCTTCCGCTGGAGCCGGCTCTGAGGTCGATGGCCCTTCGTCGTCGACGATCTTCAAACTTCCCAACTCTGGTGCCGCCTCTTCATCTTCTACTTTCTCCTTGCCCTTCACTCGGGTGGCCAGCAGACTTTCAGTGACAATCTCCTCGGGAATCTCTCGATCCCATGCTAGAGCCTGACTGAAGATTTCCTCATCCCAGAAGGCTTCCACTGCCTTGACTATTCCCTCGGACCAGTCAAACACATCATTGAAGATTTCAAAGCCGGGGGTAATTTTGCCTCCAATCCATTGGGGCTCAGTCTCTCCACAGTAGGCACATGCCGATGCAGCTGGTACAAAACTTTCTAAAATGTGCGGCACTTCCGCAGGCTTCTTTGTAGGCTTGTCCCCCTTAGTCCCAGCAGTGTAGCCTAAACCTTTTCTGTCTTTCTGCCCCCTTGTGCTGATGGGCGCCTGGATCCCTTGTGAGCTTTTCCCCAAACCAGCCCCGGGAAGGAAGTTCATCTTTTTCATCATATTGACAACCTGGGGGCTCACCTCCGAGCCATCTTCCTCATTCACCATAGCCACATGAAACCCGCTGAAGGGTTGATTGGAAATCCCTAACACCGACACTTGATTGTCACTAGCCGCTTTAATAGTAACGATCTGACCTTCATGGGGGATCTTGATCATTTGATGGAGCGTAGATGGAACCCCTCCTAACTTGTGAAACCAAGGCCTTCCCAACAGCACTGCGAAGTTAGCCGGTATCGGCAGAACAACAAACTCAGCCTCTATCTCAACTGGCCCGGTCTTGACTTGTGCCTTAAAAGTCCCAGAAGCTTGCCTTCTCGAGTTATCATAAGCGGTGATGGTCAGATCGGATTCACTCAACATGCTCTCATTCAATCCTAGTGAAGGTAACGCCACTAGCGGGCACACATTAATGGAGGACCCATCATCCACCATGACACAGGCCGTGTGTTTACCATTGACCTGAGCTCGGATATACAGGGGGCGATTGTGATTACGACCCTCGATCGGCAAGTCGGCATCAGTGTAAACTATGTTCTCCTCCGATCCTCCTTTCACAAGGCCCAACAATTCGGTTGGTGAGATGGTGATGGCAACCGTCGACTCACACAAGGCTTCAACCAGCTTCTGCCTATGGCTCGGGGATTGCCTTAACAAGTCCCAGATGGATATTTGCGCAGTCGTCTTCTTTAACTGCTTTAAAATTTGGTTCTCTTCTGTTTCTCGCTCTTCACTCGGAGGCACTGGATCCTGCTGTCTCTCAACCTCTGGCACCACTCTCCCACTGCGGGTCACTGCTTGCACTTCTTGCACTTCTTCTTCACCCCCAGAACTCCATAGACCCTCTGGCCCATCGGCTTCTTCAATCTCACTTTCACTGGTCGTGTCCCAACATTCTATCATATTGACCTGGGGTCTCTCCCTATTGACTCCCTGTTCGGGGCGGACGATAGCCATGTAGTCATTGCCGTAAAGATCCCTCAACACATACCATTCGGGCAAGCTTGATCCTATCATAAAGACTGGGGGAGGAACGGCGTTATACCCGGTATTCTTCTTCTTTTCCCTCTTTTCAGGGTCGGAGATCTGCTTACTGTCAATGAGATCTTGGACCCGATCCCTTAAAGATCTGCAGGAGTCAGTGAGGTGACCGGTGTGCTGGTGGAAAGCACAGTATTGATCCCCCCTATGATTTGGCTGGCCATAAGTCTTAGCTTGTCGGGCTGGTAATGGATGAAGCTTTCCCTCTTTTGTCAATCTTTCGAGAACCCAAGATAAAGGTTTTCCCAAATTCGAATAGTGTCTCTGGTTTACATCAGTGGCTGAAACTTCCGCTGTTCTGCCCACTCTATTACTGCTGCTTCCGGCGCCACCAGACCTATTTCCCCCTTGGGTCCCGAAGTTCTTCCGAGAAAAACTGTCATTATTGGCCTTCTTTGCCAAGTATTCCGCTTCAGCTTCGATTGCTATGTCTTTTAAGGATTCCCAATCCTTGAGCCCTTTCATCTTAAGCCCCTCCCTCAAGTATGGGCTCGCATTTTTGATAAACAGTCTGATTTGATCCGACGTGTCGGGCTTCCTCTTCATTTCCATAACGCGATTCCTCCACCGCGTAAGGTAGTCATGGAAAGATTCACTAGACTTTTGTTGTAGGAGCTCTAGGTCTTTCAATGTCACTTCCATGCGGGTGCTGCAGTCGTATTGCCTCATGAACTCACCCGTAAGCAGATCCCAATCTTCTTTTGATCTCCTGTCTAGACCGTGGTACCAATCGTCCGCTGACCCCATCAAACTAAGGCAGAAGTACTCTACCTTTTGCTTCTTGGTAAGACCCGTGCCCTTCATGATCAAGGCATATTGTTTAAGATGGGCCGAAGGGTCAGACGTGCCATCAAACTTCGGTAAATCTGGCATCTTAAATCTTTGAGGCAGCAGCTCTTCCTCACCCAAGTCTACATCTTCGGGGATGATCCCCTTTCCGACCGACACCATTCGTGCGATGGCCTCCATTCTTTCCTCCATCTTCCGCATCACATCATCCTCTAACTTAGGAACTTTACACTTCACAGCTTGAGGGACTACTGGCTCATCCTCCTCTTCCCCTAAGAAATCATCCCTCGGGTCTGGGATCCTTACCCTCTGTTGCTCAACTGGTGCCGCCACTCTAGGCTCGGTAATTGGCTGTGGCACAGTAGTGGTTGGTATGGTGGTCTCCACAACAGGTGTTTCGACCGGGTCAACAGTTGGAGCTCCAGATGATTGTCCAGCGTGTGGTGTCATTTGGGCGACAAAGTTCCCCATCATGGCCAAGATCTTCCTTTCAAAATCTTCGAACTTCTTGTCCAAGTCTTGCATTGTTACAGCACCCGATTCTTGCGGTAATTCTGCCATTACTGATCCGGAAGACTGTTCTGAATAAGAATCTGAGTTTCTATCCCAATCTGAACCTGATGCTGATGCCAAACTGGACTGCTCAACCACTTGAATTCTGACCAACCTCCCGTTAAGATCTCTGGACCACTCAAATGGATCTATGATGGCTGAAAAAACCCAATTCGTTAGCATGATGCATGGATGGCATTAAGAATGCATGGTCGTGTTGATGCAGCATCCACAACCACATGCAAGCAAGCAGACCCTTCCAACCTTATTCCTCCCGCACACGGGGCAATGTGGTTTCTTTCCTAGGTGGGCTTAGTCCATGGGTCAACAGGGGACCCTATGAACGCGCGAAGTGCACGGCGAAAAGCCGGCAGCATAACAACTCTAGTCTAATGTACACGCGCATGAGTTTTGGCCATTACGTATTTGGACAATTCAATCAAGTTAAGGTGGGCTCACCGGGGCATGAAAGCCTTTGATAAAAGACCACTTAACTTGCTTGATTTTGTTTAATGCGTGACGACCCATGTCACAAGCATCATATTAAGGAGCATACCACCTAGGGGAAGTTTCTACTTGCCATTACATGGGCTTTAGTCAGGATGATTTTCTTTAGGCTACCCAAGCATGGTTCGCGCCAACGGGTCTAGCTCATCACGAGCATAACGACCGATTGGGTTTCCATTTTGATATACCAAAAGGTACAAGGCTTGGGCTGGTGATTATCCTTAACACTTCCCTACAATGAGTGAAAGTAGGGTCGTGCTTCGGGAACGCACCGGGGTAAGATAGGGACCAACTAGCGTAAGTCTAAGGCTCTAAAATGATATGATGCAATTTTTCGAAAAGAGATAGAATTTTAAGTTTCAAAAACCCGATTATAAATTTTAACCAAAGCACTTTCGGAGTGAAGTCTCAAACACTATTTCCCCAATGGAGTCGCCACTGTGACGCGCGCCGAACCCAGCAAGGGCCCTCACTTTGAATCCGCTTTAGGATTCGAGGTATGAAAGGTTCGCGTCTCTTGATCATGGGCGCCATGAGGCATCATCGGTGTATCCCTCCCAATAGAACATTGGGGAGAATAACCTAGCCTATTGACGCCTAAAGGCACCTTTTGAGGTATTTGGAGTCGCCACCCAATTTGCAAGAAATTAGGAAAAGGTTTCTCACCTCTAACGGTCTAAACCAGAGTTATGGTGTCCGGAACTTCCCTCTTATTCATGCTTTGGTTAATTATAAATGGATTTTTAACTTCTTAAGATTATATCTCTCATCTCACGCGATTGATGCATTTAAATTAGATAGCGCATTGAAAACACGTAAAGAAAATAAATAAAAGCAATAAGCAAAGTAAATTGAGAAAGCGGTAAACACCCAAGCACTCAATTACAAGAGAAATAGGGGCGGAATACAACCCCAATAAAAGGAAATTAAGAATACAAATGGGGGCGGAATACAACCCCAAAAATAAATAAAGTTGCCCCAAAATTAATTACAAGGGCCCAAGATGAAAGAAAATAACTTTAAACACTCACCCAAAAATGAAATGAAAGGACATTCATAAATCGGGACATTATTTGAGGAACGTTGGTTCCTTCGCGCTTGTTCGAAATTCAGGAACATTGGTTCCTTCGTATCAATTTGAAGAGGGTTCGAAGAGTCATTTTTGATTGCTTGAATTGAAAAAACCGGGATGAGTGATCCCATTTTTGTAGAAAAGTTGACTCTTCGTTTTAATTGTGATATTTTTATTGTCGGGCTAAAATAAGGGACATTGGTCCCGGTTTTATTAGTGAAAATCCCCAATTTAATTGTAGAAATGTTTTTGTGATTTTTTATCGCACACGTGCACGAATAAAATATACATTTACAAATAACACGACATAAAGATAGGGAATTAGAGAGATCTCACCGAAATGGGGTGTCCGTCCACGCGTCGCGACCCATCCGGGGAGTCGCGCGGCGCTCACAAGGCCCGACTCAAATTAAAACTCATACAAAAATTAACATCAAAATATTAGTAAATATTCAAAGTGAATTAATCAAGCAAATGCAAAATATAATTATAACAACAATGATAGCAATGCGATAAAATAAATCAAATCATTAACAGGGATAACAATACAACAATAAATGAGACAAATAATGGCAACAACAATAATAATAAAAATAATACGAAATATTAAATAATAATAATAATGATAATAATGCTAACCAATTAATTAATTAAATGATAATAATAGTAATGGCGATAATAATAATAATAATAATAATAATAATAATAATAATAATAATAATAATAATAATAATAATAATAATAATAATAATAGGAAACAAATTAACTTTAAATAGTAATAATGGTACAAGGCTTAACAAAAGAAGGATGACAACAGTATATGAAAATAGGGAAACGACACAACTTAACAATATTTATATTAACCAACTAAAAATAATAATAATGGAGGATGAGCATAAAAAACCAAAGCATTGCAACTAAATAATGCATTAATGGTGCTATTAACACATTAAATTACTAGAAACGAGTAATAAGAATAATAATAGCAAAAATGATGTTAACAACAATAAATACTATACAATAAATGAACGAGAACGGGTCCAAAAATGTTTACCCTCAGAATTTTTGAGATTGGAAATAGGATGTCTCGATCCGTTCCCTTGTCGATTTTTTGATGATAATAATATTCAAAGAGAAATATGAGTTCTAAATAAATTTTTTGAAAAATATATTTTGAAGTGAATATTTTTGAAGGAAGGTTTGAGCAGAGAAAATTGATTTTTCTAGCTCAAAATAAATCCCAAAAAGAGGTATCTTCCCTGAAGGAACACCTAGAAATTAAAGTTTAAGAAGACCGAAACTTAAAGGATTTTTGAAGAATTTTTAAGAAATAAAACAAACCTCCTGGACAGTAGAAAGGCTAGAGAGAAAAAGCTAAGAAAAATTTTGAATTAATCCCCTCCTCCTCAAAAAATGAAGTGCCAACCCTCATTTAATCCTGTCTTGGCCAAAAATGGCAAGAGACAAAAAAAACTTTCATTTTTAGTTAATCTAAAATAACATAAAATGGTGAAACAATGGAAACTGAAAAAAAAAACAGAAAATCAGACTGAAAACAGCGCAAAAAACGGACAGGCGAAACAGGTCGCGCGGAGGAGCCAAGGGCGCGCGGCAGCCTGCGCGTGGTGCCTTGGCACCGCGCGCAGCCTGCCTCGCGCAGGCAGGTCGCGCGAGGCAGCTGCCTCGCGCGCAGGGGGGTCGCGCGAGGCAGCAGGCCTCGCGCGCAGGGGGGGGCGCGCGGAGCGCCCGCCCCTGCGCGCAGGGGGGTCGCGCGGAGCGCCCGCTCCTGCGCGCAGGGGGGGTCGCGCGGAGCGCCTGCCCCTGCGCGCAGGGGGGGCGCGCGGAGCGCCCCGCCTCGCACGCAGGGGGGTCGCGCGAGGCGCACGCCCCTGCGCGCAGGGGGGGGTCACGCGGAGCGCCCCGCCTCGTGCGCAGGGGGGTCGCGCGGAGCGCCCGCCCCTGCGCGCAGGGGGGCGCGCGGAGCGCCCGCCCCTGCGCGCAGGGGGGCGCGCGGAGCGCCCCGCCTAGCGCGCAGGCGCCCCTGCGCGCTGGGGCAGCCTGCCGCGCAGGCGGCCCCGCGTTGCCGCAGTGGCACTGGCGATAAATTTTTTTTTTTTTTTTTTATTATTTTTTTTTTATTTTTAATTTTGACACAATATTAATATTTTTTCCCATTTTAAATTTCAATCCCTAAAATATATATTTAAAAATTATTTTTCGAAAAAACACGATCTTGACAAGGGAACGGTCGATTCTCACTTTTCTTGCCGAAAGTCGGTCTTTTGTTTCATCATCGGGTAATTCTGATCTTGGACCGCCTCGGGACCCGGTGTCTACAATCAGGTCCCCCGATCGGATCCTCGCGATCCTTCTGTTCAAATCTTTCTTAAGATTCTATGTGAAACAATTTGGAACAAAAAAATAAAAAGAATGTTTTGATAACTTCGGGTATCTATGTGTTTATAATACGGTATCGGTATAGTTCTTAGTAGCTGCAGTTGATCATTTCATAAAGTGGGTAGAAGCAGAGCCACTGGCTATAATTACCCCCGCAAATATAATCAAGTTCATTCACAAGGCAGTAATTATAAGGTTCGGATTCCTGCACACAATCATTATTGATAATGGTAAGCAGTTGGATTGCTCTTCCTTTAAGAGTTACTGTGCAGATTCAAAAATCCAACTGTGTTTTACCTCGGTATACCACCCATAATCAAACGGCATGACTGAGGTAATTAATCGAACTATACTGGCCGGGCTAAAGCAGAGGCTTGACAGTGCAAAGGGTCTCTGGGTTGACGAGCTTAATAACGTGCTATGGGCATACCGAACTTCCCCAAGAGCGGCGACTAGGATCATCATTTTTCTTTGACATGTGGAGCTAAAGCAGTCATCCCATGCGAGATTGGTATTCCCAGCATCCGAACTTCATTATATGATGCTGAAGAAAATGGGGAAAATCTGTTGTATCACCTGGATAGAATAAAAGAAATTAAAGAGTCCGCCCAGCTACAATGTGCAATGTATAAGTAGCGAATGTCCTCATATCATGACTGGAATCTCAAGTCCAGGTCTTTTTAAGTTAGATAGCTCGTTTTGAAAAAAGTTGTTGCAGCTCATACAACATCTGGGGTGGGTAAGTTCAATTTAAATTAGGAAGGCCCCTATATGGTACATAAAGTCAATGGGGGCGCTTACAGGTTGAAGGATCTCTCGGGGAAGCTACTCCCCCACTCTTGGAATATTTTCAATTTGAAGTTGTATTATCAATAATAAGCTCAGTTCAGCAGGTTTGCCATGTGAGATCTTATTCATGTTAAGCACAGTTCGGCAGGATAGCCATGTGCATTTTTATTTCATATTAAGCTCAGTTTGGCAGGTTCGCCACGAGCTCTTTTTTCATTATAAGCTCAGTCTAGCTATATCGCTATTTGAGCATGTTTTATTATTAATAAAAAGCTCAATTCGGCAGCATCGCCATGAGCATTCTTTCAAATTGTTGGCTTGCTAGTTCAAGTATCGATTTACATCTTTTTCGAATAAACTTGAATTATTAAATTTTCAAATTTTCAAACGCTTTGCTCATAATAGCTATATCGCTGTCTGAGCACACAATATTATTTATATAGGCTTATGCAAAAATTATAATAAACTTGGCAAATCAACAAGGCAATTATTCAATTCGAAAGAATGGCCATTTCATTAATTGAAAAAGTAGTTACAATTCAAAAATCAGCAACAGTCCTAGTCCTACTTATTCATCCGAATAAACTTCATCCAACCAAGACTAGTCCGCATTCGGATGCCGGTCCTTCACTGCTTGGATGAGTTTAGCGCCGAACGTAACAAATTTTTCTACTGCTAGTTCTGCTGCCTAGTCCTCAAGCTCGGAACACCTTTGTTCCAGCTTGGCTTTTTCTTTATTGGATGCTTCTTGTCCATGTAGAGCTTCCTCCAAGCTGGATTTAGCAGCCTAGCTCTTTTCCCTCTCTTGGTTTAGACTGGCTTCGGCTGCAGTAGCTCTTTCCGTGGCCTCAGCTATGTCATCTTTCCAGGCAAGCATTTTCTTTTCAACCTCCAGAGCTCGCTTCTCCGCTACCTCTACTTTTGACCCAGCTTCACCAAGTTGGTGTCAGAGCTGGGAAGCCTCTTTTCCTCCCTTTTCCAGGCGAGGATAAGCTTATTTATCTTACTGATAGCAGCTTCTCCCAGCTTGCACCCCTGAAAATGAAAAGTTATGTTTTGTGCATTTCAAGTTAACCGAACACATTAAAAGTTCTAAGCTAATAGAAGTTACCTCTATTTCATGCTTCTTCATGGCATAGCTCAGTTGCTCGACACTCAATTGTAGCAGAGATATGGCTTCCGAGGGAATGCATGCGGTATGATGAATGAAGGTGGTGAAGTTTGGGTTCTCCTTCAACCAGGACTTCCCTTGTCATTGCCAGAACTTATGAATGTCCTCAACAAGAGTCTTCAGTTCCTCCGCCCATGACCTTAGGTCAAGAGTATGCACTTGTTCTCTGTTCTCGGAGGGGTGCTCAGAAGTATTAGCTCGGGTATGTGCCAATTGGGGAGAGCTATTGGGCACTGGTGAGGGAGCCACTAAGGTTGACATTGGTGTCTGAATTGGAGCGTTTGAGCTCGAGGAAACGATAGGCGAGCTCAAATTTGAAGGAGCTAGATTGGTTTCATTGGCTGCAGCGGCAGACTGGCTTCCTCCAGTTTTTTGCCTCTTTGCCTTGATGAGTTTGGCCAAGCTAGGTCGAGAACTTCTCTTCATAGTTGCAACAAAGCAAACATAAAAGAAACAAATTAGAATACAAGAACTAGAAATTAAGAGGTTTACCCTTTTTCTTGGAGTTCGATTTTGACGGTGGTGGAGGTATTCTGCATTTAAGCTGCAGATTAATGTTAGTTTTCTCTTAGGCCTACTCCCTTCACCGAGCTAGTGTATTTTTCTCGGCATTATTGAGATATAAAGGGTTGTCATTTCGGTTGACGAACCGACCCCACCGAGTCTTGATGGGAAAGTCTAACTTGCTTTCTATCACGAAGAACCTATTCTTTCAGTTCTTCAGGGACTCCAAATTCCTAGCAAATACTCTGTACCTAGCTCGAGCATGGATATAATTGTGGTCCTCACTATTAGCTCGGAGTCTGACCACATGATTAGCTTGGAAAGTGCAGATGTTGAGATCTATGTCATATTCGGCTGCCCATATTTATAACACTGAGAGAGTTCGCCAGGCATTTGGATGCAACTGTCCGATGGTCAAGCCGTAAAAATCAAGAAACTCAAGCTCAAAGGCAGTTAGTGGAAGACTTACTTCGGCTTTAATGTCCACCTCATAAACGATTATCACCTTCTTCCCTTAAAATTTGGCGTTGGCCCTCAAGGAATCTCCTGCAGCTCGAATCCTGTACTCATAGGGTATGCCTAGTCTCTCTCTCAGTGCGTTCATATTGCTAGCCTTAAAGATTGAACTTATGCTCCCTACCCTGGGAAGCCTTCTCGATTCTTTTCTTCCATCTTGCCTTGGTTGTCTGGTGCTAAGGGACTCTGGGGGACTGTTAGCGGTAAGCCCTTCCTCTACCCTCACCCTTTCATTAGAACTCTCGAAGGAACTCATGATAAAAAAAGAAAAGAGGGAAACAGTACAAACCTGAAATTTCAAAAAAAGCTCTGAAGTGAATTTGGAAATAGCGAGTTGAAGAACGCTTGAGGATGAGAGCTTGCAAGAAGAGTACATCTGAGGATGTGTGAATCTGGATGTGCGAATCTGAAGCAAGAAAATAGAGAAAGATAAAGCTATGAAGATGAACAGTAAAGTGAAAGAGCAAAAGAGTGAAAGCGAAGCAAAATTATGAAAATGAAATGAAATATATAGGCGAAATGAACCAGTAATTGTGGGACAGGTGGCAAGTGTTGAGTGGTGGTGTCAGTGGTTATTAAGTGGAGAGCAGAAATCGAAGCGCTGAAATGATGGCATTAACTGCCCTAGCTATCACTTCGCGTGAAACAAGGCGCTATCCTCTCCTCTTTTAACGCATCACACGCTTGGTAGTTACTTTTTTAAATTTTTGGTTTACTGTCTAAATGACATGAATGTCATATACTTGGGAGGGACTTATGATAACTGGACACCTCTCCTATGAGTTCGTTTATGCCTTACTCCTGAGTTTGAACAGCCGAGCTGATCTGGACAAACTCTCAATAACAACTCGGTCTATCCTAATAGCTCGGAAAGAGTTTGTCTCCATAGGTTATTAGGATTGTCAGAATCTTTCAAAGACTTTCATTCCATTACAACGCGAGTTTTTCGTGTTCAACCTTATCTAATCGGGAATCAACCTTGTCTAATCGAGAATTAACCTTATCTGATAAAAAAATATCCTTATCTAGTCAGGGTCTTTGAGTTCTATCCCAGTTAGGACTTCCAAGTCTTGTCCTATTGGGAATACTTATTCTACGCAGAAGTGGACTCATATTCCAACACTGATTCCTAACTCTATATAAAGAGGAATCCAGGTATGCTTCTCTTCTTGATTCTTTTTCAATTACAATACACTTACCTTCGTCAATTTTCCTGACTTGACCGTCGGAGTATCTTTTATCGAAAAACCCATCGGAGTTATGTGTTTTCAGGTGACCTCTCCTAGCCGCCAGCTCGGAAATTTCATATTGTCATCATATATATATATATATTAAATTTTATTTTGTGTCATAATTATTTATAAGTTATAGTTTAATTACATATATATATATATATATATATATATATATATATATATATATATATATAATTGAACTATAATTTATAAATAATTATGACATTTAATTGAAAAAATCAGATCGCGGGTTTGAATTGGATCAGGTCAGGTTTCAAGTATTTTCGGGCAAATTTTTTGAGTTCGGGTTGGATTTAATTCTAAAATTTTCAAGTATTTCGGATTTTCTTCGAGGCCAGAGTTAAGGTAAGAATCACTTTTTTTCAGCTAGATTTAGGTCGGATTTTCGTGTGGGTTAAAAATTGCCAGGCCTAATTGTAGTTTATTAATTATTAATTTGATATTTATAAAAAATTATAAAATATAATTTTGGATTATTTGGGACCAAAAGAACCTGATCCAAAAAAATTTTAATTATTAGAATTCGGCTATATTAATCTTTTTCTTAAATTTTGGATTTTGAATTATTCATATCAGATTTTGATCGGACTAGATCGAAAGGATGCACATTTCTACTAGGTTGAGTGATGATAACTCTAAATTCTAATCATATAATATGTACATCTTTTATTTTTTATTTTTAAAATTTTTAAATTATTTTATGACAGAAACATAATGTCTAATTATAAAAATGTCATTAGAAAAAATTGAAATCAAGACATTTTGTATTTTTTATTGAGTGCGGGCCATCAAGCTAAGTCCTACCGATTGTCTTTTATGCTTGTGCATCTTTGCACCCATGAATCTACTCAACTATAAGTTGCACATCGGAAGCTAATTTTTCTTTTCTTAATTTTATATACTTTATGTGGAAACAAAAGAACAATAAGTTAAAAAGAGGTTGTTTATTGCAATAAAACTCATGTCCTAAGATAAGATAAATTGATTTTATAACAAAACTAATTCAACCAAATAATTGCATTAGATAGATTTGTTCAGTTAGTTTGTTATATCCAAATATTGCTCTCCCTTAAATGTTGTTAGAATTGCAATTTGTTCAGCGCAACTCAAGTGAAGAAAATATTTCCCTCATTTCACTTAAAAAATGTGACTTTTCAGATTTTTTTTTCATTACGCATTTTTTCGATTTACCCTAGTTTTAGATTTTTGTTTAATTGGGAATGGGTGAGTGAGATATTAACTCTAATCATTTAAAAAATTTGATAGACTCTTAGTCTGTTTGAAGGACAAACAATTGCCTTTAAATAATTAATTGAATGAAAAGATATAATTTTGGAAAACTAAATGGAGTGTATATTTTATAAAATAGATATTAGTTTTCCATTCCCGGATTTGTGAGAGAGAACCAAAAGGAACATCCATAGCGGAAAAAGTCTAAAGCCTTTCTTTATACATGATATTTTCAAGTTTTCATTTTTTGACCATAAAATTGGCTAACAATACAATAGCATTCGAAACACAATCTAATAGCTGAAAAATGAGAAGGACGAAATACCTTTGGCCTGATAATAGAAGGGAGGAAATAATAATCTTCCAAAACAAATAACAATCATCACATTTCTGCAAAAATTAAGTTGGAGCTAATTATTCAATATTTAATTTTTTAGGGTCCATATTTGCTTAGTGAAGAATACTATTTTACCAAAATTGCAAATATGCATGGAAAAGAAACAAAATACACTTTTTTCTTTTTTCAAAAAGTCTAAAAATTGGAAAAGACGATTGATAAGAAAATAAACTAATGGCAATGTAATTCAAAATCAACAAAATTAATTCAGCCGCGCAAGCTCTGAATAATTTGGGTGATGGCCGAGTATGATCCAACGGCTGCTGATACGACCCCTATCACGATTATTATTATGCAAAATATACCCTACAAAAATATATAAACGAATAAACTACTATTATTAATTTATTATTTTATGAATAAAAATCAGTATTTAATTTTATTATTACAGAAAAGAGAAGGCAGCAAAACCTGAAATCGAGTTACTTTACTACTCAATATGCTCAGGAAACAAGCACAAGGAAGTATCAATGTCTGCCAAATTAATTTAATTAAATTGTTAGTATAATACAAGTAATAATTAGGAATTAAATTATTTATTTTTTCTTCAATCCAACAAAATCAAAATATCAATACAAAACTTACCACGAGCATTGTGAGTAATGATCCGATCAGTGACATCACCAGACCTGATCAGGAGAAATAAAACATATATATTATACAATTTTTGCAAACAAATTGACAAGTTTCTATATCAAGATAATTATCAGAATGGAAATTGAACATCATACAACAACTAACCCTTAATTTCATACTCAATCTTAGTTACAAGTGGCAAATGAATTTGGATTGAGTTATAAAAAAATCAAAATTTTGTGGATCATAATTAGAATGGATCGGAACATGTTAAATTATAATTCAAATCGTCATTATTAAATGAACCGGGTCATAAACGCATTAAATTTTATGACATTAGTTTTATTATTTTTTTAAAAAAAAAAATTCATTAAAAATAAAAAATTATATATATATATATATATATATATATATATGGGTCACTTGCCGGGTCATTAACGGATCGGATTGAATTTGAATCAAAAAATGTAGGTCATATGAGTCAGATTCTCAAGTCAGATCAAATTTTTACATATTTATTATTAAGTAATGTAAATCCTTGAACACTCCATGAAATTAAACAGAATGAATAGTTAAAAAAATACAAAGAGAGACTAACCGAAAAAAGGAACAGAGAGACCGACGAGCAGAGTAGAGAAGACCAGTGCAGTTCTAATGCAGATTGCATAAATGTGAGACTTGAGATGGTTTGATGGAATCAATTCCTCTAAACTCATTGCCACTGGTGATATGGTTAATGCATACTTATTTCTAATTAAGGAAAAATTACCCTTTTATATCCCAATTAACTTATTATATAACCATAATTACTTCCAACATTATTCTTCAAAAAGGATATTTGGTAAAAGGATTAACTACCTGCAAAATAAATAAATAAATAAATAAGTTTTTTTTTAAGCATCAATTTGCAGGATATACAAAATTGGAAAAAAATAAAAAATCAATAGTGGTAATTAAAAGTAATGAATAATGGGCATACCGTAGTCCATACAGCAATCTTGGATGCCACCAGATCTTTAGGAATGTTTAGAGTAAATTGAGATTCTATTGAATCCCCAAACATTGTATATCCCATGTAAGCAACACCACCGTACAGCAATGTACATATACCAAAGCTGAATTAATAGAAAAGAAAAATTATAACTGAATTAATAAAAGAAAGATAATAGATAAATTTCTCTTAAAATAATCACTTTTTAATTGATTATTTTTTGTACTAATCGATTTCAGATTATCTCTGAACTTGTTAAAAATATAAATAATATCTCATAAAATCATATGAAATACTTCTAAATTTATTATAAATGTTAGATTATCTAGCACCATTCACGTGCCACATATTACACGTTATTCATGATGTGCCACGTATTTTTGTGGGGGATAAAATTTGACATTTTTAATAAGTTTATGAAATAATATGAATTTTGATTAGTTTATGGAATAATATGATCCTAGAAAAATAGAAAAAATGAAAGAATACCAAGTTAGAAGAACAGCAGGGAATTTGTGAGGTTGTGCCATAGAGGTATAGATGTTGGGAAAAACAGCATGTCCTGAGTAACAATAACCGTAGAGACCAATAGCAACGGGAAGAGTTCCTAAGTTGAGTACTTGGCCACTACTGTGAATGTTTACTTCATCAACCCAACCAACCCAAAATAAGCATACCACCACCAATACCGATGCTATTACTCCACCAGCTGCATCAACCCCCCCAACAAAAAAACATTTTCACACAGACATATATATATATATATATATATATATATATTAATTGGAAATTTGAAAATAAAGCAAATTAATAAATTTAATTACCGGATATGTAACTAAGCACACTCATGTCTCGGAGCCAGACAGTGGGAAGAACAGCAAGAGTGGTGAGCAGTGCAAATAAGTGGTGAGCATTTAACTCAAATCCACCTATACTTAGATGTGCATTTGGGAATAATGATGATAAATTATCACTCTCCAATATTATATATTCCACACAACATGCCTGCAAATCAACATCAAACTAATCAAAATAAATGACTAAAATTAATTTTTCTTGTGATAGAAATTAACTTTTACTTTTCTAATACTGTGAGTTTAACAATCAGGGGGGTTAAAATCTAAATTACAAATTATACTTTAGTATAAGCCAACTTTAGAAATATCACACATATTTACATGGTTTTATATCAATATAGTATTATACTTGAATTGAGTGGGGTACTGTAGTAATTCAAAAACCAATATCATTTAGTATTACCGTGAGATCCATATTTTAGGAAATGGGCTCTATTTTTAACTAATTTGTACCATTAAATTTAGCAAGAACCGAACAAGGAGCAAGGAGCTTAGCCACAAACCTTGAGTTAGTACAAACAGTCAAACCAGATTCATAAGCTACAAAAATTATATGTTATTAGCAACAGAGATGGACCTATGTTGAAGCAAATAGGGCAATTGTCACCCCTTACTCTTTAAAAATTAACCCATAATAAATTTTATATATTTCAAATTGAACCTTTTAATTTTGATTTTTTTTGCCCCTTTTAATATTAGATTCAACTAATTTACCCCTTTGATATTAATTTCAACCAAATTTGCCCCCAACTGTAAAATTTTATGTCTGCCCGGATTGGCAGCATGGGTCAAGTAGGAGGCAAACACATGAGTGGTCACTTATTTTGGTTACAGAGAAATAGGATCACAGAATATGAGGCAGGCAGTTGGCTTTGTGTGTCACTTGAATTTTTATTAGCACAAGACAGAAATTAAAACAAGATCCAATGATATTAAAGTATAATTCTATTTTGGCAACTACCTCCCCTGTCCACAAGTCTTTCTCTATACAACTATATATGAAACAGAATAAGCCGTTTGTACTTACATATAACTCCACATATAAAATTATCTGCATCAAGAAAACAAAACAAAGCAAAACATTTAGAATGTATGTCATTCTACTAATAAATTGGATTAAAAATTTAATTAGAAAGTAAATTATTTTAAAAAATAAATGGACATACTGAAATTGCGATCCGACCGATGGTACCAAAGGCAGCTTGGCCAATATCAGGGTAAGTTTCAAGGCCAGGTTGGGTATCAAGGCAGGTACGTAAAAGAGTACCAGTGTAAAATGAAAGAATTGCAAATATGAACAATATTGATAGCCCAACCCATCCCCCTTCTTTTGCTGCATATGATGTTGATAGTATTCCAACTCCACATAGCACATTCATCCCTGCATTTTTTTTTTTTTAAAAAAATCCTATTCATTACAGTAACGATTTCATACACCCAGTGCTGCTCACTGATTGATCCCTTCATTACTCAAAATTAACATAGGATTCAATTAAAAGTAAAAAATTGTTCTAATTTTTACATTAGAAATAAAATAAGACAAAACTCTAAGTTAGATGCAGTTTTAATGTGTGCATGTGCTAAAAGAGATGAAGGTGCCAGATCAGAGGCCATGAGTGACATTATGTACATAAAGGAAGACAATAATGAGAAATGGACAAAACAAGAAGACAGATAACATGTAAATTATGAAGGTTTTCAAGGCAGTGTTTGGTTGGTAGTAATATCTTATTCAGCTGATAAGACATTTAGTCACACTACATTTTACTAAAATACAAGATTCCACAGCAGACACAGGGTGGCTACACCACTGTGGACAAAACACTATAATTGTCATGTACACAAATCATATTAAATTAAAACCCAAAATTTTAGTTGCATTTTCAATTCAAAACCATATTCTTTTTTATTCTATTACAATTCACATCTTGATTTATACAGTTCCTTTCAATCAGACTTTCATTTGGTTTTTAATGGAAATATAACCTAGAAATTCTTGTTGGAACCCAGAATGCCTATATGTTCTTTTTGGCTGCAGTAGTATCGTCAACTGGAATTTACATTTAAAATTGAATAGAAAACTAATCAAATTTTGAATTTTAGAGCATGAATTGTAAGGAAAACAAAAAGTTAAATGTGAATTCATGGAAAAGTTTGTTTAGTGGTCACAAAAATATAGGTATAATACCGTTATAGTGTAAAATATTTTTGTAACTGTAAAATTATTAAAGTTTTCATTAATATTATCCAAAGTAAAATTTATCATATCGTACAATTTCATACTCTAATACTTTAATTATAAAATGTCACATAAGACCTATTTGGCTAGAAATTGTATAGTCCATACCCAAAATTGTACCACTTGACCAAATTTACTATTGGTGACATTAATAAAAATTATTTTTGATGGTTTTCCTATTACAAAAATGTTTTTGACTATAAGGTTATTATGTATATGCTTTTACGATGACTAAAATAATTAAGCCTTTAATTCATAGTTATACCTAAATAAAAATATAAAGAAATGATGGTGTTTGTGGTCCCTACAGAAAGGATTTCGGTTGGAAACGTAGTAATCCAAATGGGGCAAGTGGCCTGTATAGGCACACGTTTAATAAATGGTAGCGACAATTACAAATCTTATATTATCCCAAATTGACGAATACAACACCAATGTCATTGTTTCAATTAATCAAATCAAAATTATGAATTATATTAAAATTTTTTGACAAAAATTTCAATTTTAATGATAATTAACACATATAATATGATTGAATTGAATAAAAAGAGAAGGTTACCGTTAAGTACAGCTTGGGCGAAGGAGCTATGGCGAGAAATGGGAAGTTCATGCGAAGGTTTACTGTCCTTTCTGATGGAAGGTTTTCTTGAAGGAACTGGAGGAAGAAGAGAATGAGAACTTCGTCTTTGTTGAGGAGTGAATTGCTCACCTTCTGCCTTTGTAATCAGAGGTTTTGTTACTGAAGGTAGTGACTCTGGTGTGTGTCTTCTTGTTAATGAACTTGATAGAAATGAACTTCCTAATCTTGATAGTGTTGGAGTTCCAAGAAAATTTATACTTGGGGATGGCACGCTGCTGTATAAATCGATCGACTGCCTACATAATTATTCAACAATTAAATTGTTTAGTATATGATTGCCGGAGGTGAAGGCACGATGAAAAGAGAAAAGAGAGCTAAAATATAATATATATGGAATTAAAAAATTTGAAAATCAAAATTTTGTTAGTTGATAGATAGATCCACTAATTTTATGTATGTTAATCGGATGTGCAAGTGTGACATGCGTTATTTATCGTCCAATCCGATCACCAAATAGTCAATGAAGAGAAAAAAATAAAATAAAAATATAATATATATAGAATTAAAAAATTTAGACACCAAAATTTTGTTAGTTTATAGATGAGTTATTATTCCATTCACCGTACACGTTACGTACCATATGACGAACCTCGCGCACATGAAGCTTGAAGCACTAGGTGCATCCGTACATAAATTGTGGCCATTGATAGACAGACCCGCCAATTCCACTTCCAATAATTTAGATAGATAACCATAAAATTGTTGTCCTTTTTTTTTTTTTAACAATATCACACAAAAGTTTTGTAGCTTTAGCCCCAATCATGATCAGTTTTCACCAAATAAGGGGCACTAGGTTACTCTCGCTGCCTTGTTACTCAAAGGCTAACCTCCTAAATTTGTATCATGAATAATTCTATTGATTTTCAATTATTCTTCTAATTAACCAAAATAACTATCATCCGAAAATTAGTGAACCCAATATTTACCATTTTAATTCTAAAATTAGAAATAAACATATTTTTAATTTTATTCGAAAAAACACCCAATATTACTTCTAAACTTCCAAATGGTTTGATGTTATAAAATTGGGTCAAAATAGCTTGAATATGGAATAAATAGTCTTGTAACTTCCAGCAAACAGGATAAAAACTCAATCAAATAGAACTAATTTGACTTAATTAATTTTACAAATTTAAAACTAACATTTATCTATTTGAAAGTTTCGGAGCAACATTATCAAATCAATCTACCGTATGGCCTATGCATATGCGTGTCTTAAGCCTAATTAATCCATCTCTTGAATCATATCATCATTATATAAAAAGTACTAAATTCAATCAAAATTTTCATTATTGTATGCAAATCATTTAATTAAGCAATGGAGTGATTGTGTTTTTTTACATAAATAAAACATTTAAACTCTGAACTCTTTTATTTTCTTTTGGTTTGACTGAAATAAGACCAAAATACCCCAATATTTAGGGGAAATAGAAAGTACAAACACAAAAGAATTCCAGAAAAAAAGAACTTCAAAATCAAAAAAAAAAAAGGAGAAAGAACCTGTAAGATTGAGGCCAAGAAGTGTTATAAGAACCAGGTTTACTGTGTTGTTGATGATTATCAGCCAAAGAATCATCAGAATCTGATTCATTTCTATTATCTTCTTCTCCTCTGTTTAGTTCCTTCTCTTCATCCTCCTCTTCACTCTCTATGTAAAAGCTCTGTTCTGATACAGAGTTCTTCATTTTTCTTTCTCTCTATTTCACCCTGCAATTATAAACGTATATCAGCTTTTTTTGGAAGGTTCAACTCATAAAATAAATGGCAATTAGTCAAGATTTATAACTAAGAACACCGTTAAAGGATTCAACTTTTCAAACTAAATGACAAAATACTCTAAAGCGTAATTTTTCTTTCACTTTCCATCTTCATTTAATTTCATTCTCCTTCCATTTCTGGGAAAAACGAACAATCTGAGAAGATACAAAATGTATACAGAAAGAGCTAATACAAAATGTATACAGAAGTGGTATTTTTTTAGGGAAAAGAAAGAAATTAAACAAGAGAAAGTGGAAAACAAAACCTTTTAGAAGATTCTCAAATCTGGGATCTGGAGAATTTCGTGTAAAGAAGAGTTCTGTTGTTCTAGAACCAGAAAGAGAGAGAGAGAGAAAGAGAGGGAGAGGGAGAGAGGTAACAGAAAACAGAGTAAAGCTTTTCTGTTTTTTGTTTCTAGTTTTGGGTGTTTGTTTAGTATTATGTGTCTCAACCCTATTTAAACATTTATTATTAGAAAGTAGAAATCTGAAATTTCTGAAAACCAAACAAATCCATAGAGCAACAGATAGGAATATTTTTTTATATAAATTATCTTTTGTTAAAAAAAAGAACATAAAAATCATTATATGATAGGATCAGTTTTCTTACATTACTTGATTGTGATAATGACATTTATTTTTATTCAAACTCTTCTAAATGCGGATTATGATAAGATTAAAACTCAAAAATAATAGATGAGAGAGTCATTTTAGATTAAGAGATATTCTAATTTGAAATGCGGATTAGAATGTCTTATGATAGTTATTATGAAATTAAATTAAGGATCTCTTAAACTTAGTGATAAGGTGATAAAGATTTCAATAGAATAAATTATGGTTTACAGTTTGAAGTTTTATGGAAATACATATGACTCAAAAAGGTTACAAAATTAACTTCTTTTTTTTCTATTTGATGAGAATTCGAATTTTCATTTTTTTCGTTTATAATATATTATATTAAAAAATAAATTTGATAAAAGAGTTGAAATATTTTTTTTCCCCTAAAAAAGAAAAATATAGAATAATCCTCCCTGACCCTTGAAGTGAAAAAAAGGTTAATGATAAATTTTGATATTAAAACAGTAGAGCATTTTTGTGACAACTTGATCTCTAGAAATTCTGAGTAGGAAAGTAGCAGATGCCTTGTATTTAGCCTTCACCGTACAGCCTATAGCCAGCTTAAATAATCATTTTTTTTATTTTACATTATAATCTATTAAAACATTTTTGCATTGTGCGTTGCATCTATAACAAGAAGTTAACGTCATTTTAAGATTTTATCATTAATCTATTGCTTCATTAGTGTTCAAGAAGGCTTGCAATTTTACTCCTAAATTATGCGAAATATTTTACATTTATTGTAAAATAAAAACAAATATAAACAAGGTTTTATTAGCAAATAAGGACAAATATCAACTAATTTAGTAATTGTAGAGCAACTGTTAGTCATTTTAGTAATGATATGGGCAAATGTGAGTGAAATTGGTTATATTAGGATGTTTTTGAACCAAAATATAATTTAAAAGTAAATTTATACTATTTTGTATAGTTCAGAGGAAAATTTATCCCTTTATTTTTTTTTGGTAGGCAGTTTAAAAATTATAGTCACAAATGTGAGTCAGATTGATAACGCTGTAGAGATTTTTGAATCAAAACATAGTAAAAAAAAAATATACTATTTTATATAATTTAAAGACAAATTTACTCATTCTATTTATTTTTATTAATCTTTTACATACATATAAATAATGAAATTGGATTTTTTTAAATAAAAGGATAATGAATTTATATCTTAGAGATTTTTTTTTTTTTTTTTATATTGACGGAGAAAAATCTTATTAAACAATTGGTGCTTATTAAACAATTGGTGAAGTGCATGTATAAATTAAGATGTGTACGTGGTGATACTGTGATAGAGTATCCGGTGATAAATGATATTGTTTTATTGTGGGAAAAATATTCTTATTTGCCGTTAATGCTTCTTTAGTTGGTTTACTTTTAAAGTTTATTTTGGATTGATTTTCCCTTAATCTTTATAATTGGACCAAAAATATTTTTGACATAAATTTTTAAGTTTTAAATTTTTCTTTTTCCCAACCATACCCTTTTCTTTTCTTTTATTCTTTTTGGTTAGTTAAATTCATTTTTTTATATTAACCAGCGTAGATCTAATATTTCTCATTAGAATAGACATTATTTGAGTTTCAACTATAGTTTCTTGAGTTCCATATATTAATTCGTATCCACATAAAACTCTTAATTGATTGTACATTTCTTTTATTATGTCTATATTTTCTTTACTATTTAAATTTAATAAATTTATTTATTTATTCGAATTTTTTTTATAATACTCATTTTATTTTATCTTTGTAATTTAAGGAAATTTATACCAAAATTTTATATCAAAATTATTTAATGTTTCTATTTGGCTAATATCTGGCCAGCAATGTTCATTTTGTATTTCTTTTTTTGTTACAGGAGAGGGCAAAAAGCCAAAAACAACACAAAAACTAAACAACTATAATACATCTAGTCTTACTCATACCCAATAGATTTCTCTTAATTAGCTCTTGGATCATTTCATTCGGGTCAATTATCTCACGCAAACCTACCTCGTGACCCAACACACTATTGGCCAAAAAATCCGCAACTAGGTTACTCTTTTTATAGATATGCACCAGCTAAACTTCCCAATCTCTGTGATTGAGCTCTTGACATGCTTGAATGAGGTTTCTATGCGTGCCACTGCACTCATGCAACTTGCTAATCCAGCTGACAACCAACAATGAATCAGTCTCCACAATAATCCTTCAAAAGCCTTGCTTCCAAGCTACCTCAAGCCCTTGCATCATGGCCCAAAGTTCAACTCCCAAAGCATTACAGTAGCCAACATTCATAGTGAAACCTCTAAGCCAAATACCTTGACTGTCTCGGATAATGCCACCACCACCCACTTTACCATAATTCCCTTTACTACACCTATCAACATTCACCTTCACCCACCCATTAGGTGGCTTCTCCCACTTCACACTCTTGTTAGCAAAAATATTCGGTTGGAACAACGTATGCTTTTTCTTTTCAAATGCCTCACTAATATGAGAGAAATAATTATGCAAAAAAGAAATCTTCATATCTTTAGGCAGACTAGAGTTTCGAAAAAGAACATTACACCTCCACTTCTAGATCCACCACAAGGTGATGGCAAACTTTTCCTTCCAACCAAAGATACCACTGCAGTCTCTATAATTAATTAAGTTCAAGTGCAACTAATCCACAACATTATTAAGTCTTTAAAAACCCATATAAGAAAAAGGTACAATGTTAGACCAGATGAAACTAGAGAGAGGATAGTCCCTAAAAATATGGATAATATTCTCTTTTTTGTTGAAACAAAAATGACAAAAGGGATTACCTGCAAAACCTCCCTTTACTCTTTCAACACTAGTCATGATTCTTCCATGAAGGAGAAGCCAAATAAAAGATTTGATAAATTGGGGCACATTAAGTCTCCAAACCGTAGTCCAGATTTTCCTTTCCATATTACAATGGCTCTGTTGCATCTCATAGGCTGATTTAATAGAAAAATCTCCACTAACAGAGGGGCGCCAGCACAAGCCATCTTGTATTCCCTCATCATCACGAACATACACTGCTGCAAGGAATAATAAAATATTCTAAAGAAGTAAATCTTAAAGACAGTCCCAATCCCATCCAATTCTAGGTAACCAATAGCTTACCACAGAACAATGCTTTTCCTTACTCGAATGGGGGTCAAAATTGAAACAATTTAAGGTTCTTCATGCAGCCATTTATCCAACTAAAAACTGGTATTTTTACCATTACTAATCCGATGTCTTGCACCTTGAAAAATTAGATTAGAAGCTTTAGAGATCCTTCTCCAAATTGTAGATGTATTACCTCGAGTCTTAATCCCTTTGACAGACTTATCCGCTCCCATGTATTTAGATCTCAAAATCTTAGCCCACAATTGGTTCTTTCTCGTCACCATTCGCCAACCAAGCTTGGCAAGAAAAGCCAAATTGTTCTTAGACAAATCTCTAATACCCAGTCCACTAGAGTCTAAAGGAGTGGAAACTTTATTCCACCGAACTAAGCTAGTTGCCTTGTTGTTATCCTTCCCATCTCCCCATAAAAAATTCCTTGCTACTTTCTCAATCTCTTTACAAACTGAAATAGGAATACTCACCGTTTGCATAACATAACAGGGGATAGTAATCAAAGCTGATTTAATCAGAACTGCTCTTCCAGCTAGAGATAACATATTAAATTTCCAACCAGTAAGCCGATTATAAACTCAATCTAAAATATGGTAAAAGGATCTCAAAGACAGTCGACCATGAATAGTTTGAACCCCAAGATAACGCCCCAAATCAGTCACCAACGGGATACCAGATAAGTTAGACAATTGCTCAGCTTCAAACTTTGACACATTCCTAGATACGAAAAGGCTGGATTTAGCAAAGTTTATCCGCTGCCCAGAAACAGTACAAAAGCGATCAAGGCATTCCAGAATCACATACATCTGCTCAGTAGCAGCCTCCTCGAATAGAAGCATGTCATCTGCAAAAAATAAATGAGAGATCGCCGGAGCTGTTCTAGTAATTTTAAAGGGCGTATACTTTCTCATATTTACATACTCATTTATGACCTACGGTAGACGCTCAATACACAACACAAAAAGGTACGGAGAGATTGGATCCCCTTGGCGAACCCTACACTTGGGGGAAAAATAATTTGATTTCGATCCATTCCAGAGGACCGACAATGAAGCAGACTCAAAGCACGCCATAATATTTCGAATCCATGAACTATTTAAACCAACATCCTTCAGCGTAACTCTAAGGAACTCTTAGGAAATCCGATCGTATGCTTTCTCAAGATCAATCTTAATAGCCATAAAGCCTTTTCTCGACCTTTTCATATGCATTGTGTGGATCACTTCTTGAAAGATCACAATATTATCAACTATCTGGCGGCCAGGAACAAAACTTCACTGCGTAGGATCGATCAGATCAGACAAAACAGGTTTCAGACGGTTGGATAACGTCTTGGTGATAGCCTTGTAAATCACATTACACAAACTGATAGGCCTTAGTTGCTTCAAACTCTCAGGATTAGGCACCCTAGGAATTAACACATAAGAGTCTCATTTATAGAGCTATGAAACGACTCACCATTTAAAAAATCCAGAATCATCTTACTAACAGACTGCCCAACTACCAGCCATATTTTCTAATAAAAAATCGCAGGAAACTCGTCTGGACCTAGAGCCTTAAATGGAGACATATAAAAAAAAGTACTTCTCACTTCCTACACCGAGAAAGGTATGGCCAGATGATCATTTTGCCACTCAGAAAGCTTGGGAAATAGACCCGAAGGAAAATCAACACCTCCACTAGCCCCCTCAAGCCCTTTCCTACTTCCATGCATATGACTTCTAAAACCAACCAAAACACCATTTTCAGCCAAGATGGCCCTCTAACCAAATAATAACCTATATGTTAACTTTCAAATGGTATAAACCTCAATACATTTGGACTCATAACCAAGGAGTTATGGCCAAGGGAACACAACTGCTCCAAAGGCCTTCCTGCATAATTTTAGCTACATAAATGGACAATTTTGAAGACCTTAGAGTCCCCAGAACAAAAGGATTATTTTTACAGCAATTATAGACATAGACATTATGATTCTAATCCAATTAACGTCATTCATTTTAGAGTTGTAAAACTCATCTTATAACATAAACAGTCCAATTAGGTCACGATGAACCTCAAAACCACTTTTACACTATCAAGCTCATCAAGCTTGAAGCTAACTAAATTGGCATAACCAATTCTCCAAACTCAATCTAAACAACCTTAACACATGCATGAACACTTCGCCATATTTCAAATTAGATATCCATTAACATAGAAATTACACAACAGATTTTCAAGCCTCCTAAAAGTAGGGTTTCATGCTTATAAATCAATAAGCTTTAAAACAATCAAATTAACATGACAACACACATCTTCAATTCAATTCAACACACAACACAACTACACATTTCAGACTATATCAACTATCAATTTAACACACAATCACACAAAGTTTCCCAAACCTCTAACTCCTTTGGTCCAAAAAGCTCATTTAGCACTTGGCTCCCCAAGCTTCTCCTTTCCCTGAGCTTTTCTGGTTTCTTCCACTACAACACACATCCAATTTCCAGAATTGGAACAAGTAATCTATTCCAAATCAATACAAAAAAGAAGAAGGAGAAGTAAAAGATTATACTATAATCACTTACCTTGACTTGCCAAGAACAGAGCTTAACTTATTATCAACCAACCAACAAAAATTTGATGGAATAAAGACTGAAGATAAAGATGAATGAAAGAAGAAGAAAAAAAAGAAGAAGAACAGAAGAACAAAAATGGGGTATAGAAACCGGACAAGGAGATGCAAATGAGACAAATTCTGCCTCAAACACTATATATTGCATGGAGGAGTTGAGTTAGCAACATCAGTTCAAGACACATGGAATGCACTCACTTCAATTAAGTTAATCTAATCTTGATTAACCTTAGTTAATCATTCCCTTAATTAATCATGCATAATTACATTTTTAGTCACTTAACTTATTTATTTCATGCAATTAAGTCCTCTTTTCTAATTACATTTAGATACAAAATTAGAAACCCTAAATCACACTTGTCTAAATACCCTAATTAAGCAAAATGCTACTAGGGTAAATATCGGGTCATTACAACTCTCCTCTCCTTAAAAAGAATTTCTTCTGCGAAATTTATACTTTTACTGAACAGATGAGGATATTGAGCTCGCATCACTGATTCAGGTTCCCATGTTGCTTTTTCTATCCTATGATATTGCCAAAGCACTTTCACTAATGGAACTTGTTTATTCCAAAGTTGCTTTACTTCTTATGCCAACATTGCTGTAGGTTTCTCATCATAAGAGAAATCTGGTTGTACTTGCACATCTTGCACTGATAAAACATGTGACTCATCTAAATGATATCTTCGGAGTATAGACACATGGAATACATCATGAAGCTTAGCTAAAGTTGGAGGTAAGGCTAACCGATATGCCACTGTCCCAACTCTTTCCAACACTTCATAAGGTCCAATGAATCTTGGACTCAGTTTCCCTTTCTTTCCAAATCGAAGCACTTTTCTCCAAGGAGACACTTTTAAACAGACTTTGTCACCCACATCAAACTCTATATCCTTTTTCTTCAAATCCGTATAGGACTTTTGCCTGTCACTTGCAGTTTTCAATCGCAGTTGAATAATCTTTACTTTTTCTTCAGTATCTCTTACCAGATTAGAACCAATTGTCTTATGCTTGTTCAACTCTGTCCAACATATAGGAGTTTGATATTTCCTACCATAAAGAGCTTCATAAGGTGCCATGCCTATACTCACTTGATAACTATTATTGTATGCAAATTCCATCAATGGAATGTACTTATCCCAACTTTTAGAAAAGCCCAAAACACAAGCTCGAATCAAATCTTCTAACACTTGAATTACTCTTTGTAGACACCGGGTCCTGAGGTAGTCCAGATCAGAGTTTCCCGATGAAGAAACTAACGTCGATTTTCGGACAAGGGACAAAAGTTGTGGATGTTCGTCCTCCAGTTTTATAAGGATCGGAGGTTTTCTAGGTAAACGGGGGATTTCGGACAGTCAAAAAGAGTTCAACTTTGAAAATTGGCATTTGAACCCATAGACGAGCAGCCCGTCTGTGGAGTATAGCCTGTCGCTCGCCTGTGCGATACCCGTCGCTAGACTGAGCGACGCCCGCTCCTCGCGGGAGATGGTCGTCTCTCATCTCCATGCCACGTGTAGAGCCCGTCAGCCAAATGACCGCTGGTGCCCCTTGCATCCGACGCCCGTCGATAATCCACGGGCAGCCTGTCGGTCGGTGATCTGGTTGTTTGAACCGTCGGATTCTACAAATTTTGAAGGATTTTATAAAATATCTTTGAAATCTTTTTGAATTTCCCAAATCTTTTCAAATATTCTTAAATATTAGATTTGATTTTAGGAATATTCAGAAAATCGTTCGTTTTGATTTGATTTCGAAAAATTCTCTTCAAATCTGAATTTAAAATTTAAATTTATTTGAAATTCCTTCTGAAATCTATAAATAGGGGAAAGGGATTCAGTTTTTAGAGTGGGAAATTTGGCTGAGAAACTATTGATTAGAAAATTTTTTATTAAAAAATTAAAGTTTAGCAATTTTCCACAGAGGATTTCATTTTCAATTTCTACAGGAAGAATTTTTCTTTCAAAATTTCTTTTCTTTATTTTATTCTCGAATTACGCTAATCCGAGGAAGCGAGATCCATTCATTTTCATCCATCTAGCTAATTCAGATATTTATTGCTGTCCAAATTCCAAGAAAGAGAAAATAATTTCCTTCTCTTGGTTTATTTTTCAAAGTGAGATTTTTGCAACAAAAAATCTCTCCCGATTGTATGATCACAATCCGATCCTTGTAGAACTCGAGGAGTCAAAATCTTGCAACGTTCACTTTCACGAGGTAAAAATCCGAGGGTAAACATTCTAGACCTATTACTTTGAATTCAATTATTTTGGTGATTTCTTGTACAAATCCGTTTTTTATTTAAATTAAAAATAAAAAAAATTAATTTTGGGTTACTATTTGGAAATAGAGGCGACCGACGGGCTTAAGGACCATCCACGGCCGTCACTCAAGCGAGCGACGGGACGTCGAGGGTCGCCCGTACGCCCGTTGGTCACACGTCTTGGGCCGTCCCTGGGCCACTTTTCCCATTTGATTCCTTTGCTTCTCTTCTTTTATTTCAAATAGCTTTCTTATTCAATTTCTTCCATTTTCCTCCTTATCATTTAATTTTATATTTATTTTGGCTTTTTAAATTTACACTAACATGTTCTTTATTTTGTGAGTTATTATTTTGAGTTGTTGGGTGGATTTGGAGCCATTTGGTGTAGAAGCTACTGCAAAGACTTAAGGGTCTTCTCGCGGGTTCATTCTCTGGACTTTATCTTTTTTTTATTATATTCTCTGGACTTTATCTTTTTTATTGTGAATAATATTCTTCTTATATTATCCCGCTAATGTAAAAATGGCCAAATGTTTTTTTATTAATTAAATTGGGATTTTCCTTATAAATTGAGGACCAATGTTCTATTTTTTCTAACAAATAAAAATCGACGCCTCAAAACCATTTTGTAGTAAATGTGCATGCGAGGACCAATATCCTCACTATTAATTTATATCCCGATTTATGTATGAATCGCTTGCAATTTATAATAGGGGTTGTATTCCGCCCCTAGTTTTGTTGTAATATATTTTACGCACTTTATTTTAATTATATTTTATTTACTTATCGCTTTCCCTGAATGGACATTTGTGCTTTAATTTAACCGCATTAAATTGAATGAGAAATGGGATAAAATGAAAAATTTAAAACCCAAATATAAACTTAATCAAGGTATGAATAAATGGGAAGTCCCGAACCTACTTTGGTCTTTGGGCTCAATGAGGCGAGAGGGCCACCTCGGCATTCTATTGGGGTGGAAGCCTCTAAGAAACCTCTTGCGACCCGTAAAAAGGCTTAAACTTGCACAGTCCTAGGCGCTACGAGTCAAGAGGGCCGTCCTAATATTCTATTAGGGTGGAAACCTCCAAGACACCTCTGGTTTGCCCAAGTGCGAGGCGAGAGGTCCATCCTATTATTAGGATGGAGGCCTCCAAGACACCTCTAAGCTTGCCTATGATGGACATAGCAGCATTGTCTTAGGCTCACTGAGGCAAGACAACCTTTCCCAATGTTCTATTGGGTGGCGACTCCATGAAACCTCCTTGTTGCCCAAAATGGACGCACTTGTAATTTCTTACAAGTTTTCATGAAACTCTCCCGAAAGCCCTAAAAGCGGGGGGTTCGGGGCGCCCCGAGGTTCGGTGCGCGTAACACTCTTTCTGACTGTCCATCAGTCTATGGATGAAAAGTTTTACAAAAATGCAGTCATGTACCAAGTGCAGATTGCAATCCTTTCCAGAACTTTAAAGTAAACCTCAGGTCTGGATAAGATACAATGGATAAAGGAATGCCATGAAGTTGCATAATCTCATTTACATACAGTTCAGCCAAACAATCCATAGAGACAATATGACCCAAGAAAGATACTTTTTTAAGCCAGAACTCACATTTACTAAGCTTAGCATACAACTGTTGTTTTCTCAAGGTTTGAAGCACAATTCTCAAATGTTGTTCATGTTCTTTCTCATTCTTCAAATACACAAGTATGTTGTCAATAAACACCATAATAAACTGATCCAGAAATGGGCTGAACACTCGGTTTATCAAATCCATGACTGCTGTAGGCGCATTGGTCAACCCCAATGGCATTATTAGGAATTCATAATGACCATATCGAGTCCTGAATGCAGTCTTCCGAAAAACCTCTTTCTTTACTTGTAACTGATATTATCTTGATCGCAAATCGATCTTTGAAAATACACCAGCTCCTTTCAACTGATCAAACAAATCCTCAATCCTAGGTAAAGGATATCTATTCTTCATTGTTACCTTGTTAAGCTATCGGTAATCAATGCACATTCTCATTATGCCATCCTTTTTCTTAACAAACAGGACTGAAGCACCCCAGGGTGATACACTTGTCGTATAAAACCCTCATCTAGTAACTCTTGCAATTGAGTCTTTAATTCTTTCAACTCAATAGGAGCCATATGATAAGGTGTCTTAAAGAAAGGTATGGTACCTGGTATAATCTCAATCGATAGATCCACTTCCCTTTCAGGTGGTATACTAGTCAACTTTTATGAAAACACATAAGGAAATTCTTTCACTACAGGTAAATCCTATATTCTAACTTGTTCCATCTTTGAATCTAGTACAAGAGCTAAGAGAGCTTCACATTGTTTTCTCAGACACCAATAAGCTTGCATAACAAAAATTACATCTACCAAAGGATTAGAATGTACACCCCTCACAATCACCTTAGACTGTTCTGAACTTCTAAGCACAACTATTTTCTTTCTACAGTTAACAACAGCTTGATGCTTACTTAACCAATCCATCCCCAAAATCAGGTCAAACTCATAAAAAGGCAGTTCTATCAAATCTACAGGAAATTCTTATCCTTGAACCACTAAAGGACAATCTCTATACACCTTATTTACATTAATACTATTCCCTAACGGACTAGTCACACACATGTCATAGTCTAAATGATCAAGTGAAGACATTTTATCACATAACTTCTTAGAACATACATATGAATGCATAGATCCAGGGAAAATTAATGCAAATATTTCCATATCAAAGAGTAAAAATGTACCCGTTATAACTTTTGGTGCATCCTGCTCCTCCCGAGCTTACATAGCATATGCCCGTGCTGGTGCTGTAGGAGGTCGATCAACTGATTCAGACTAGACTGGTTACTTCTACCACGTCCTCTACCTTTTCCACGGTTTGCTAGAGGTAAATTAGATCCACCTCTGCTTGCTTCCTATTGATCCCCTCTCACTTCATAGGCTTTAGGACAATTAGCCAAGAAGTGCTCAGTGCTCCCACATCAGAAACACGCGCTAAATAGCTTCCAATATTCACCTTTATGACTTTTACAACAATGGGAACACTCAGGTACATAACTTCTGTTACCAGACACACATCTACCAGCACCAGATGCAAAAAATGGTCCTTACTTTTTGCCTCTGGTAACTGGGTTACTAGCTAATTCAGGTTAAGGTGTCACTTGAGAATCTCTTGATCTCTTTCCCGAATAAGCACCACCTCTAGAAGAATTTCTCCTCTGTACCCTTTCAACTCAATTTGATCTTCTTCAAACTATTGGCATCTGAATTCTTCTGTGACCACGCCTTCAGGTGCATACTTACTGAGCCTTCAAAACTCATTCTCATATTCTGCCACTAACAAGGTTCTTTACCTCAAATTCAGAAATTGCTTCCAATTTGCTTCTCAATAAGCCTTGGTAATATACTTGTTATGGAATTCTTGGACAAAGAAATCCCAATTAATTAGAGTAGGAAGCAAAGGATATCTTAGGACCAACTTTCACCAATTATAGGCAGATCCTTGCAGAAGAGATACCACACATTCTACTTTCTGTTCAGGAGGGCATCTGATTTTTTCAAGTACCCTCTGCACTTTCTCTATCCAGAATTCTGCTTTAAAGAACTCGGCCAAACTTGTACCATAGAATTCCTCAGCCCTATGTTTTCTCAGCAAATCCACTAGAGCTTTCGGTGCTGTCATACGATCTAACACCCTTGCCATATCTTAAGATATCTTAAGCAGAGCCTCCATCGGTACCATCGTAACATTTCTTTCAACACTCACTGGTACAGAAGGACCAGACACAGACAACTCTAGGTCTCTGAGATTAACATTTTCTACGGTCTCCTCTCTAGCTTCCTGAGAATGATCTATCAATCTGATACATACACAAGGACGTCTGCATTAGGTCAACACAACTATACACATTTCTATTCTACTCTTTGTCAAGAAATGACTAAACCTAGGCTACGCTCGGATACCACAACCTGTAGTGCCCCTCTTCGACCGCATGCATAGCCTTGCTACGGCAGTCGAAGAGAGTCGCCGCACACATATCCAATTACGCATACACACACAACTTACTTATAAACAAAATCTTGAATTAACAAATTTCTTCTAAAGTAAAACCATACATTTGAAAACTCATACGTTAGATACATATCATTAGCTGTCAACTTATATTACATACTATTAACTTTCTTATACATGATAATAAATTTTAGTTACAAAACTCAGCTATTATATCACTTCTCTTTTACATGCCAAAACTAGTAATTACATAATACATATTACAAAAGAACCTACACGAACAATGGACCTTAATGTGTTGACCAGAGAAGTTGCTAGACCGTCCTTCACACGTGCTTTACTTCAAAACCTACACAGATTAACACCCGTGCTAAGAGATAACGCTCAGTGGAGAAACAACACACAATATCCATTTATAGCAAACATTGAATATCATCATATACATACTTCATAGTAATACACCATATTATATATCAATTACCATTCCTATGTATATGTGTATATATTTAACATCATCAATAAACCATATTCTTAGATTCAGATGTCACATCACATTCTCATAATGCATAATATTCACATTACTTATTATTAATTCATAATTCATTTCTTGCCATGCCTACATATTCTTATAAGTGGATAACGGGATATCACATTAGTACTCATAAGTACCATAAATCACATTAGTATCCGAAGATACAACACTTACACATTAGTACCCATAGTGTAGACACCGGGTCCCGAGGCGGTCCAAGATCAGAATTACCCGATGATGAAATAGAAGATCGATTTTCGGCAAGAAATGTGAGAATCGATCGTTCACTTGTCAAAGATGTATTTTTCGAAAAATAATTAAAAAATATATTTGGGGAAATTAAAATTAAAATGAAATAAAAAAATAAAATATATTAATTTTGTGTCAAAATTTAAAATAAAAAAAAATATCGCGAAGGCCGCCCGCGGCAGCGCGGGGCTGCCCCAGCGTGCAGTTGCGCCTGCGCGGCAGGCCGCCCCTGCGCGCAGAGGCGGGCGCCTCGCGCGACGCCCTTGCGCGCAGAGGCGGGCGCCTCGTGCGCCCCCCCTGCGCGCGAGGGGGCGCCCCCCTGCACGCGAGGCAGTTGCGCGCAGCCCCTGCGCGCGAGGCAGCTGCCTGCTGCGCGCGGTGCGGGGGCACCACGCGCGCAGCAGGCTGCCCCGCGCGCCCTTTCCCTCTCCGCGCGACCTCCTGGTCTTCGCCTGTTCGTTTTTTTCGCTGTTTTCAGTCTGAATTTTTTTTCAGTCTGACATTTTCCATTGTTTCACCATTTTGTGATATTTTGGATTAACTAAAAATAAAAGATTTTTTGTCTTTTGCCATTTTTGGCCAAGACAAGCTTAAATGAGGATTTTTCCCTCATTTTCAAGGACGACAGTTTTTTGGAGAAAAAATCCTTTGGCTTTTCTCTCTATTTTCTTGGCTCCAGCAGCTGGTTCTTCAAGGTTTTTTTTTTCTTCAAAAATTTTCTTAACTTCTTTTCTCTTTCTCAAGTTTTAGTCTTTGATTGCTCTTCAAAAATAAATAATCCATTTTCTTGAGTGATTTGGGCTTGGAAAATTAATTTTCTTTTGCTCAAATCATCCACCAAAAATATTTTTATCAAAGTATTTTCTTTATTTTATTTCAAAATATTAATTTCTACATTTTCTTCAAATACTTATCACCACAAATCTGACAAGAAAAATCGATCGAGACACCGTTTCCCCAATCTAAAAATTCTGAGGGTAAACATTCTTGGACTTGTTCTCTTTTATTTTTCTTGTACATTATTTATTGTTGTTAAAATTATTTTTGTTACTATTATCATGTCTATTATTTACTTTTAGCATTTTAATGTGTTAATATCATTATTATTAGATTATTTGTTTGCTTCAATTTGATTTTTTTGTTATTCTTATTATTATTATTATCATTATTATTATTGTGGGTTGCTGCCATGTAGTTCATTATTATTATTATTATTATTTTGTAGTCTAATTTGTGTTTCCCTTTTTATTAGCTTTATTCTTGGTATTTGCCGTTATCTTCTTTCTTTTCTTCTTCTTCTTCTTCTTCTTCTTATTATTATTATTAGTTACTATTGTAATCTTATTAAATGTTAGTATTATTTATGTCATTATCGTTTGATACTGTTTGTGCTACTATTATTTATTTATTTATTTATTTATTATTATTATTATTATTATTATTATTATTATTATTATTATTAACATCAATATTAATATTAGCATTATATACTGGTGTTCAATATTTATTTTGTTTTTATTAGATCAATTTCATTTAGAATCATTACTAATAGTTTTTATCAATTTTTGTATGAGATTTAACTTGAGTCGGGTCATGTGAACGCCCAGCGACTTCCTGGATGGGTCGCAACGCGTGGAGGGTCACTTCGGTTTGGTGAGATCTTTTCAACTCTCTCTTTATATGTTACGTGTTTATTTGTAAATAAATAATTATTTTATTTGTGCACGCGTGCGATAAAAAAATCACAAAAATATTTTTATAATTAAATCGGGATTTTCACTAATAAAATTGGGACCAATGTCCCTTATTTTAGCCCGACAATAAAAATATCACAATTGAAACGAAGAGTCAACTTTTCTACAAAAATGGGATCACTCATCCCGATTCTTTAATTCAAGCAATAAAAAATGACTCTTCGACCCCTCTTCAAATTAATACGAAGGAACCAATGTTCCTAATTTCCGAACAAGTGCGAAGGAACCAACGTTCCTTAAATAATGTCCCGATTTATGTATGTTCTTTTATTTTGATTTTGCGTGAGTGTTTAAAGTTATGTACATTATTTTCCTTTGGGCCCTTGTAATTAATTTTTGGGGCAACTTTATTTATCTTTTGGGGATTGTATTCCGTCCCACTTACATCTTTAACCTCCTGGGGTTGTATTCTGCCCCTATTTCTATTGTAATTGCGTGCTTGCGTGTTTATCGCTTTCATTTATCGCTTTCTTTTACTTCTCTATCTATTGCTTTACCGCTTTTGTTTACTTCCTTTACGTGCTTGGAATGCGCTTTTTCTTTTAATGCATCGCTCGTGTGAGATGAGGGATATAATTTTAAGAAATTAAAAACCCATTTATAATTAACCAAAGCATAAATAAGAGGGGAGTTCCGAACACCATATCTCTGGTTTAGACCAATAGAGGTGAGAAACCTTTTCCCAATTTCTTGCAAATCGGGTGGCGACTCCAAATACCTCAAAGGTGCCTTTAGGCGTCAATAGGCTAGGTTATTCTCCCCAATGTTCTATTGAGAGGAGCATACCGATGATGTCTCATGGCGCCCATGATCCAAAAGACGCGAACCTCCATACCTCGAATCCTAAAGCGGATTCAAAGCGAGGGCCCTTGCTGGGTTGTTCGGGTTCGGCGCGCGTCACAGTGGTGACTCCGCTGGGGAATTGTGTTTGAGACTTCACTCCGAAAGTGCTTTGGTTAAAATGTATAATTGGGTTTTTAAAACTTAAAATTCTATCTCCTGTCAAAAATTTGCATTGCATCTTAGAGCCTTAGAATTACGCTAGTTGGTCCCTATCTTCCCCCGGTGCGTTCCCGAAGCACGACCCTACTTTCACTCATTGTAGGGAAGTATTAAGGATAATCACCAGCCCAAGCCTCGTACCTTTCGGTATATCAAATGACGACCCGATCGGTCGCTATACTCATGACGAGTTAGACCCGTCGGCAGGGATCATGCTTGGGTAACCAAAAATTCATCACCTTGACCAAAGCTCATCTAATGGCAAATAGAAACTTCCACTAGGTGGTATGCTCCTTAATACAATGCTTGTGATATGGGCCATCACATATTAGACAAAATCAACCAATTTAAAATGGACTTTTATCAAAGGCTTTCATGCCCCGGTAAGCCCATCTTAACTTGATTGAATTGCCAAAATACGTAGTGGCCAAAACTCATGCGTATGTTCATTAGATTAGGAGTGTCATGCTGTCGGTTTTTCACCGTGCACATCGCGCATTCATTGGGTCCCCCGTTGACCCATGGACTAAGCCCACCTAGGAAAGAGATCACACGACCTCGTGTGCGGGAGTGATAAGATTGGAAGGATTTACTTGCTTGCATGTGGTTGTGGATGCTGCACAACATGCTCATGCATCGCATGTCATTCGTACATGCCAAATAAATACATGTATATATAATATATTTTTATCTCATACTGTGTATATATCTTTCTGTCCGCATGCTATTTTTTTCAACATGTACATATCATCCTGCGTATAATCTCATGCTATGTGTGTATATATCCTCTCGTCTGCATATCATTTTTCGCATGTACATACCATCCTGTATGTAATTCCTTCCATGCATCCCATTGTATCATGGTAGTCCATTGACCCTGCACTCATCAAAGACTATTTGCATGGCACGATCATGCATTGTATATGTCATCCATGTATCATTCTAACAATCTTGATCTTTCAGCCATCTTAGATTCATCTGAGTGGACTAGAGATTCTGACGATCGACTAGCGACGACAAACTCGCCCTTTGGATTGCTAGAATTAGTGCCTGTTTGGGATTTTGAGCCACTCTCAGTGACTAGTGAATCATCTTCGATGGCAGAACTACCTCGAGAGACCGGTGCTTTGACGATGAAAGATCTGGATAAGAGGCTTGGGGACTTTGAAGGGAGGATATTGGCCATGATAGAAAACATTGTTGCCCAAATGACACCAAATGCCAGCCAACCTCCTGTGGCCCCTGCTGTTGAACAAGTTGAATCGCCTATTCTGGAAGAGGCTCCTATAGCAGTCCCTACCGTACGACAACCAGATGTTGAGCCTAGAGCTACAACACCTCTCGAGCCGAAAAGAATTCTTGGTCTGAAAGATGATCTTATGGTGGAGAAAGAGGATGAGCAGGTAACTCCTCAGGCTGTGACGAATGAAGTCCCCAAGGGAGAGGATAGCGCGATAAAGGGGATAAAAGGTGGGATTGAAAAGTTTGAACCTCAGATGACTACTACTATAGAGAATCTGGTCACCGCCATGGTGCCACCTGTCGAACAATAGTCTGCTGCTCCCACTGTGTTACGGAAAGAGAATGATCCAACTAAGGGAATACACCCACCACCGACTGGACTTGGAGGAGAGTCACCTGTCACTCTGTCAGCTGAGCAAAAAGGCAAGGGGCATGTTTCAGAGAATGGGCTTTTGGCGGTGACACGGGGCCTAAAGAGAAAGATGGATGCTCTTAAAGAGGAAATTGCAGAGTCTAAACTTGCAGTTGCCCGGGCTGCTCGAGAGAAGGTCTTTATGGACTTGAAGAAAAGAGGTCAACCGTCTAGGTGCGACATCTGTGCTGGCACTCAAGAGATAGAGGGAGCATCAACAGTTAGAATAGTACAGAAGGCTTGCTTCGGCATGGGCGGATCTTTTCCTCAAGATAGAGAGGGGGACCTGCGCTTATGGTTAACCAACCCATCCAGAAATCGGGGGCTTAGGAGGTGTCGTCGACACGCTAGATATCAGAGGGGTGATGGCCAAACCCCGAAAGGTCAAGTACAAGATCCTGCTACTGGTAAGCAGCTGGTGGCTCTTGAAGGAGGGGGCAATGCCACTGGGAGAGACAACCAGGAAAGCTTAAGTCTCGGTGACAACAGTGCGGGGGATATCGGAGCCACCAAGTCCCCAAACATTAGAACCACTCAAGATCACTATACCATCTGGGATAAGCCTTTATCTGAGCACCTCTCTCATTTTATCGATAAGGGGAAGCTACGGCCAAAACTTGCAAAGCCCGCCAGGGGCCATGGGCGTCTCAATCACCGGATGGATCTGTACTGCGCCTACCATCAGCATACTGGGCATGAGACTGATGGGTGCCGGGCTCTGAGGAGACGAGTCTCACACTTGATTGACGAGGAACAGAAAGATGAGGGGAATGGTCTATGAGGGTGAAGGATCACTGATTACAGCAACGATGACGAGCAAGGAGGAAATAGCTATCTGGATGATGCTTTATTTCTTTTTGTTTTATTTCCAGAACCCGTTATGACATTTTGGTTATTGTAGCACATTGAACAATTCCTGTTTTGTTTATGCGATATTTCTATGATTTCATTTCCTATGATCACAATGCACTCATTCATTCTGACATTAATTCAATTGATAATACGACTCTATCTAGTCTCGGAACTTTGGAAAATCCAAATAAAATCTTGGTAGCGTCTGATATGACTCCTGAAGCGAGGATAATTTTGAGAGATGTAAATAAAAAAAAATGGAGCCTTTGCCCGGACCTAGTATGACACTCTGAAGATGGACAAGGACACTCTCAAGACCAATGCTACTTTCACGTGCCGACATGACGACAAACCAAATTTTGAAAGCCACTTCTTCGCATCCACAACACCTGAGCTACATATGGTGTCGCCGAATAAAATCAAACTTCAAAAGTTACATCAAAAGTCGGACAAATAAAACTCAAAACCACCATGAGAAATATACAACCCATCAGAACCAAGCCATATGACCTTTTTCTCTCGACCCATTCGAAATGTGTACCCTAAAACCGATTATGACTGACCCTTAACCATCCAAAACCCTCATAACCAAATTTCTTACCAAAATTTAATGCCCGACCAAATTGAACAACAATGGTTCCAGTGGTTAAGATAAAAAGTGCACGTATGTGTAAACTTCAAGACTTGAGCAAAGCTTGTCAAAAAAAAAAAAAAATTGGGTGTAAAGAAAAGAGAGAAGAAAAGAGAGAATTGATAGGGGGCAAGGGAATGCTATTTGGGAGCAAGATTCATTCAAATCCCATTAATCTACACATGTCTGCACATTGTCATTCTTCTTAGCTACTGAAAAGGACCAAAAAGGCTAACCCCCGAGCCATCCATCCAATCCCAGCCGACGAAAACCATTTCGAAAGCTTGAACTACCAAGGCCAATAAAAGTACCCCAAATCATCCAAGCCCAACCTGTTACCCTAGCCCGGCCGTTGAAAGGCCATTCCAGGGTTTAAACCACCAAAATCGATAAAAAGTACCCCAGATCATTCAAGCTAAACCGCCAAAGCCAATAAAAGCCAAGCATGAAACTTCACATTCAAGCCCCAAATAAGTAACCCATCAACTCAACCGGTCTGCACAAACGATAAGACCAAAACTTTGATACTAAGAAGAATTACTCTCAGAAGCAGCAGTCTCTCCGGCTAACAAAGATGAAAGCAAATTCAACCAATATTGACGAACTGAAAGAGGGTCCATGGCAAAGGCTAAAAAAAAAAAAAAAAAAAAAAGAGAAAATATTCAATCAAGAAAACCCGCGAGGGCTGATTGATAACAGGAGTTTGATGCTCTCAAGATCTATCCCGAGATTAGATGATGTCCCATATTTTTCGAGTTAATGCCAAATAGTGATCATGTGATATGAAATCAGATTGAAATATATGCATTTATGCAAAGATGTATTGGTATGACCAGAGCAGTTCATCTTGCACACTCAAAGTTGTCTCAGTCAGATATGAAACCAACACATTGCTACCATCTACCCCTTGCCACTCTCGCCACTCAGGCACTTCAGTCAGCTCCTCCTGTTATGAACTGTGAAGCCAATTCTATAGCACCCTCATGATAGAAACCAAGCTCAGACAACCTTGACCTAAGACGCAAACACACGCCGATTATACCTGAAAGACCTTTTACAACAACTATCTACCCTCTACCATTCTCACCACTCAGGCACTTCAGTCATCTCATCCTGCTACCCACTGTGAAGCCAACCCTACAGCACCTTCCTAATAAAGAGCCAAACAACCAAAGCCTGAGATATAAGCACATGCCAATTATACCCGAAAGACCTTTCGCAACAACTCCAACTTCTCTCAAAAAAAAAAAAAGGCCGTTAGAGATGAAAACCGTGACTGGCGCTCTAAGCAAAAGTTAGGCCAAAGGGCAGGGTGAAAACCTGGCGACAGGCAGTCTGCCCTACAAAAAATGAAATAAATAAAAGCCGCTGGATTGGGTTGGGTCCATTCCAGGCAAAAAATAAGGCACAGGGTTATGTGAAAATCCGACAAGGACGCATCTCCCACTAAGAAAAGCTAATGTGAAAATCCATGAGGGACGCACTACGTTCAAATAATGACTACAGGTATCAGAGCAGAGCCTCATAACCCCCTAAAGGCATGAAATTCAAAAGCAATTCCGGGGGGCACCGATCTTGCTGCAAATTACGACCAAACCGGCTTTCGGCTCCAAATCCACTCGGATGAATCCTTGTCCTGCATCTTACATAACATATGCATATGCACATGCATAACTTACCCTTGCATACAAGTCTCTTTTGATTTCGCAGGAAAGTCTGGCGCCTTCACACACTGACAAGCTGGTGTTTATCAGTCGCTAAGCCGTGGTTTCACACACCGACAAGCTGGTGTTCTATCAATCGCGTTCGTCAAAGTCTGGCGCCTTCACACACCGACAAGCTGGTGTTTATCAGTCGTTCAGCCGTGGTTTCACACACCGACAAGCTGGTGTTCTATCAATCGCGTTCTGCAAAGTCTGGCGCCTTCACACACCGACAAGCTGGTGTTTATCAGTCGTTCAGCCGTGGTTTCACACACCGACAAGCTGGTGTTCTATCAATCGCGTTCTGCAAAGTCTGGCGCCTTCACACACCGATAAGCTGGTGTTTATCAGTCGTTCAGCCGTGGTTTCACACACCGACAAGCTGGTGTTCTATCAATCGCGTTCTGCAAAGTATGGCGCCTTCACACACCGACAAGCTGGTGTTTATCAGTCGCTCATCCGTGGTTTCACACACCGACAAGCTGGTGTTCTATCAATCGCGTTCGTCAAAGTCTGGCACCTTCACACACCGATAAGCTGGTGTTTATCAGTCGTTCAGCCGTGGTTTCACACACCGACAAGTTGGTGTTTTATCAATCGCGTTCTTCAAAGCCTGGCGCCTTCACACACCGACAAGCTAGTGTTTATCAGTCGCTCAGCCGTGGTTTCACACACCGACAAGTTGGTGTTTTATCAATCGCGTTCTTCAAAGTCTGGCGCCTTCACACACCGACAAGCTGGTGTTTATCAGTCGCTCAGTCGTGGTTTCACACACCGACAAGCTGGTGTTCCTCAATCATGTGACCAGTAGTAATTCTATGATGCCGACAAGCTGGCAAGGCCAAGTTCCGGACAGCGACCGCCTCAGGTACGCATCTCTCCCTCTCTTTTCTGAATTTTGGCTCACTTAGGCACCTAGGTTCTAAGTTCCCCAAAATTGGGGGCAACTGTAGACACCGGATCCCGAGGCGGTCCAAGATCAGGATTACCCGATGATGAAATAGAAGACCGATTTTCAGCAAGAAATGTGAGAACCGATCGTTCCTTTGTCAAAGATGTGTTTTTCGGAAAATAATTAAAAAATATATTTGGGGAAATTAAAATTAAAATGAAATAAAAAAAATAAAATATATTAATTTTGTGTCAAAATTAAAAAAAAAAAAATCGCGAAGGCCGCCCGCCCCAGCGCGCACGAGCGCCTCGCGCGACGCGCCTGCGCGCAGAGGCGGGCGCTTCGCGCGCCCCCCTGCGCGCGAGGCAGCTGCCTGCTGCGCGCGGTGCGGGGGCACCACGCGCGCAGCAGGCTGCCTCGCGCGCCCTTTCCCTCTCCGCGCGACCTCCTGGTCTTCGCCTGTCCGTTTTTTTCGCTGTTTTCAGTCTGAATTTTTTTTCAGTCTGACATTTTCCATTGTTTCACCATTTTGTGATATTTTGGATTAACTAAAAATAAAAGATTTTTTGTCTTTTGCCATTTTTGGCCAAGACAAGCTTAAATGAGGATTTTTCCCTCATTTTCAAGGACGGCAGTTTTTTGGAGAAAAAATCCTTAGGCTTTTCTCTCTATTTTCTTGGCTCCAGCAGCTGGTTCTTCAAGCTTTTTTTTTTCTTCAAAAATTTTCTTAACTTCTTTTCTCTTTCTCAAGTTTTAGTCTTTGATTGCTCTTCAAAAATAAATAATCCATTTTCTTGAGTGATTTGGGCTTGGAAAATTAATTTCCTTTTGCTCAAATCATCCACCAAAAATATTTTCATCAAAGTATTTTCTTTATTTTATTTCAAAATATTAATTTCTACATTTTCTTCAAATACTTATCACCACAAATCTGACAAGAAAAATCGATCGAGACACCGTTTCCCCAATCTAAAAATTCCGAGGGTAAACATTCTTGGACTTGTTCTCTTTTATTTTTCTTGTACATTATTTATTGTTGTTAAAATTATTTTTGTTACTATTATCATGTCTATTATTTACTTTTAGCATTTTAATGTGTTAATATCATTATTATTATATTATTTGTTTGCTTCAATTTGATTTTTTTGTTATTCTTATTATTATTATTATTATTATCATTATTATTATTATTGTTGGTTGCTGCCATGTAGTTCATTATTATTATTTTGTAGTCTAATTTGTGTTTCCCTTTTTATTAGCTTTATTCTTGGTATTTGCCGTCATCTTCTTTCTTTTCTTATTATTATTATTATTATTATTATTATTATTATTATTATTATTATTATTATTATTATTATTATTATTATTATTATTATTATTATTATTATTAGTTACTATTGTAATCTTATTAAATGTTAGTATTATTTATGTCATTATCGTTTGATACTATTTGTGCTACTATTATTTATTTATTTATTTATTTATTATTATTATTATTATTATTATTATTATTATTATTAACATCAATATTAATATTAGCATTATATACTGGTGTTCAATATTTATTTTGTTTTTATTAGATCAATTTCATTTAGAATCATTACTAATAGTTTTTATCAATTTTTGTATGAGATTTAACTTGAGTCGGGTCATGTGAACGCCCAGCGACTCCCCGGATGGGTCGCAACGCGTGGAGGGTCACTTCGGTTTGGTGAGATCTTTTCGACTCTCTCTTTATGTGTTACGTGTTTATTTGTAAATAAATAATTATTTTATTTGTGCACGCGTGCGATAAAAAAATCACAAAAATATTTTTATAATTAAATCGGGATTTTCACTAATAAAATTGGGACCAATGTCCCTTATTTTAGCCCGACAATAAAAATATCACAATTAAAATGAAGAGTCAACTTTTCTACAAAAATGGGATCACTCATCCCGGTTCTTTAATTCAAGCAATCAAAAATAACTCTTCGAACCCTCTTCAAATTAATACGAAGGAACCAATGTTCCTAATTTCCGAACAAGTGCGAAGGAACCAACGTTCCTTAAATAATGCCCCGATTTATGTATGTTCTTTTATTTTGATTTTGCTTGAGTGTTTAAAGTTATGTACATTATTTTCCTTTGGGCCCTTGTAATTAATTTTTGGGGCAACTTTATTTATCTTTTGGGGATTGTATTCCGTCCCACTTACATCTTTAACCTCCTGGGGTTGTATTCTGCCCCTATTTCTATTGTAATTGCGTGCTTGCGTGTTTATCGCTTTCATTTATTCCTTTCTTTTACTTCTCTATCTATTGCTTTACCGCTTTTATTTACTTCCTTTACGTGCTTGAAATGCACTTTTTCTTTTAATGCATCGCTCGTGTGAGATGAGGGATATAATTTTAAGAAATTAAAAACCCATTTATAATTAACCAAAGCATAAATAGGAGGGGAGTTCCGGACACCATATCTCTGGTTTAGACAAATAGAGATGAGAAACCTTTTCCCAATTTCTTGCAAATTGGGTGGCGACTCCAAATACCTCAAAGGTGCCTTTAGGCTTCAATAGGCTAGGTTATTCTCCCCAATGTTCTATTGAGAGGAGCATACCGATGATGTCTCATGGCGCCCATGATCCAAAAGACGCGAACCTCCATACCTTGAATCCTAAAGCGGATTCAATGCGAGGGCCCTTACTGGGTTGTTCGGGTTCGGCGCGCATCACACATAGGTACCGATATATCCATATACATATATACACTTATGTGAATCCAAACGGGATTCTAAACGCTTTGGGGATTCCAAATGGGAATAAAAAATGCTTCGGCTGTAGCACTTGACCCTATAGGCATGCCTATCTATCCACGACTCGACTTGCAGGCTAAATTATTAGTCTAATTAATGTTCAAATTATCGCATTGTATAACATCTATATAACCACATTAAGCAATATTATAACATTTGGTATCTTGAACACACATATTGCTTATCAAACAAGCCCACACTTCATTATATATGTTCATATGGATTAACACATTTATAGTTTTTAATAAATTTGCCAAACTTAGTTGAATTCTATTCTTATACACTTATACAACAATAGATGATATTTTGTGTTAAATTGTAGAGAATTCAGGTACCTCATGGTGACAACCAAATGGTTGTGGTCGTGACCAAAGGCAATACAAGACAGAAAGGAAACCGAACCACCTCATGGTGACAACCACATGGTTGTGACCGTGAACAAAAGCAATTCAGGACAGAAAGGAAAACAGAAGCATCTCACGGTGACAACCAAATGGTTGTGGTTGTGACCAAAGAAAATTCAAGGTAGAAAGGACAACCAAAAGCATCTAACTTACCTCTTTCAAGCCCTTTCCTACTTCCATACATATGACTTCTAAAACCAACCAAAACACCATTTTTAGCCAAGATGGCCCTCTAACCAAATAATCACCTAGACGTTAACTTTCTAATGGTATAAACCTCAATAAATTTGGACTCAGAACCAAGAGGTTATGGCCAAGGGAACACAACTGCTCCAAAGGCTTTCCTATAAAATTTTAGCTACACAAATGGTCACTTTTGAAGACCTTAGAGTCCTCAGAACAAAAGGATTATTTCTATAGCAATTACAGACATAGACATTATGATTCTAATCCAATTGACCTCATTCATTTTAGAGTTGTAAAACTCATCTTATAACATTAACAGTTCAAGTAGGTCAAGATGAACCTCAAAACCAATTTTACACTATCAAGCTCATCAAGCTTGAAGCCAACTAAATTTGCATAACTAATTCTCCAAACTCAATCTAAACAACCTTAACACAAGCGTGAACACTTAGGCATATTTCACATTAGATATCCATTAACTCAGAAATTGCACAATAGATTTTCAAGTCTCTTAAAAATAGGGTTTCATGCTTATAAATCAATACGCTTTAAAACAATCAAATTAACATGACAACATGCATCTTCAATTCCATTCAATAGACAACACAATTACACATTTCAGATTATAACAACTATCAATTTAACACACAATTATACAAAGTTTCCCAAACCTCTAACTCCTTTGCTCCAAAGAGCTCACTTAGCACCTGGCTCCCCAAGCTTCTCCTTTCCCTTAGCTTTTCTGGTTTCTTCCACTATAACACGCATCTAATTTCCAGAATTGAAATAAGGAATTAATTCCAAATCAATACAGAAAAGAAGAAAGAGAAGAAGAAGATTATAATATAATCACTTACCTTGACTTGCCAAGAACACAACTCAACTTACTATCAACCAACCAACAGAAATTTGATGGACTAAAGACTGAAGATGAAGATAAACGAAAGAAAAATAAGAAGAAGAAGAACATAAGAACAGAAATGGGGTATAGAAACCGGATAAGGAGATGTAAATGAGACAAATTTTGCCTTCAACACTATATATTGCATGGAGAAGCTGAGTTGGCAACACCAGTTCAAGACACATGGAATGCACTCTCTTCAATTAAGTTTAATCAAAGTTAATCTAATCTTGATTAACCTTAATTAATCCTTCCCTTAATTAATCATGCATAATTACATTTTAGTCACTTAACTTATTTATTTCATGCAATTAAGTCCACTTTTTTTATTACATTTAGATCCAAAATTAGAAACCCTAAATCAAACTTGTTTAATTATCCTAATTAAATAAAATGCTACTAGGGTAGATTTCGGGTCATTACACTACTCATTAAGCCTATATCATTAGCCTCAATACCTATTGACTTATCTTCTTCATAATTCTCCTCAACTTTCAGAACTAAATACTTTGACTTGCCATAAATTGTTTCCCTTTCAAACAACTCACGACCTCCTTTTTTTACTCCCGACTTTTTTCCCTTTTGATTCTCGTAATGTCTCTTACCTTCTAAATTAGGCTATTTCTGAGATTTCTTCTTGACTAGCATCCAGTCATCAAATTTATCCATGATCTCAGATTTAATCACCTCACCTTTCTTAATTTGATCTCTTTCCAAATCCACTGCTCCACCGTGCATCTGAACATCATTCCGGTCACCCTCAGCCACTTTGTTTCCAGCCATACATTGATCTTTCTTATGACCAAACCTCCCACACTAAAATAATGAACTCTTTCATATTCAATTTTTCTAATCCTTCTACAAAGTTTGAACTTCTTCATATTCAATTATGATTCTCACAAAGCATTATTAATTGTATAGATTTTTACCATAGTATAAGTTAGCATACACTAGTACAAGTAGGTTTACATCATGCTCACATTTTCTTATATAGATTCACACTATAGTTTCAATTTAATATTGATAGGTGTAACAAATTCATAAACCAAATATACACTCCATCATGCTTATTTATAGACACAATACAATATGATTCATTCATATATGATCATTATCGTATGCCATGTCATGTTCAATAATTAAAAGCATGTATACATTTAACTCCTTTATTAAACTACTATGCCATAGCATCATTTTCATATAATTTCAATTGACAAACATTCATATACTCATTTCATAGTGTTAGACATGAATAGGTCAAGCTATAGGAACTTATAATGAAGTTTGGAGGCATTTCGGGAAGGATAGACACACACAAACACACAAACTAGAGGAGGGTAAAGGTGGGAAATGGTTCTTGCCAACTATAGGCTCCAAATCAAGAAGAAAATCCAACTTTTAGCTTGTTTTGTTGCGCTCGCGATAGTAGCTTCTATCAGGTGTCCTACAAGACTGCTTATCACCTCAAACTTGTACTGCCTAAACCAACATCTAAACCTCATTTTTAGGCAAAAATTCCTTCTTAACAATTGTTCCCTAGGATTTAAGTTTCCAATGGGACAAGTTTCAGGTCATTTAAAAATAAAAAACGTGAGATATGACCTAAACAAGATATATCGTTCCAATAAACCCGCAAGAATAGAGACACTTATGTTTTGGCCACTTTTAAGGGTCTTAGAGCAAGAGTTCATTCATAATCATTTCTTGGACTTTTATAGGTATGGGAATCATGGTATAATGGGGCAACAATTACTTAATTTGGAGTTCTAAAACTCCATTTATAACCAAAACATGACACGGAGGTTTAGGACAATCTGAGCAGAGTTTTCCCCTAAAACTAGAGTTCATACTTTGGTCATAATCTCATGGCAATTCAATTAACACTTTCAATGCACATCTCAATTACACATCTCAACTTATATCATCTATCAATTATCACACAAGTACACATAAATCCCAACTAATCAATCATGCATTTAATCAAAGGTTAACAAAAAATCTAATCCCAAACCTCTTGAAGCACTCCTTCAATCTCTTAGCTCAAAGAGTCTTCTCTTTTCCCTCAGCTCTCTTACATGGTTCACCAACTTACAGCCTGTGACGCGTGCCGGAACCAACAAGGCCCTCGTCGAGAATCCACTTTAGGATTCGAGGGATTGGTTCGCGTCTTTTCCGATCTTAAGTGTTATGAGATATTTTTCGGCACCTCCTTTCACAATAGAACATTGAAAAGGACCATCCATCGCCATAACACCTTTAGGCACTTTTGAGGTATTTTGGAGTCGCCACCCAATTTATGAGAAATTGGGAAAATTTAACCTCTTATCGGTCTAAACCAAAGATGGTGTTCGGAACTTCACACTTATTTATGTCTTGATTAATTATAAATGAGCTTTTAAATTACAAAATTTTATCCCTCATCTCACACGATTAATGCATTGAATTTAAAGCGCACATCAATCACATATGAAATGATATATAAAAATAAAAATAATGACAAAATTAAATTACAACAAAACTAGGGGCGGAATACAACCCCCATTGTAAATAAAATATAAATCATGCATAAAACGGGGTATTTATTAATGTTGAGGACGTTGGTCCTCTCATGCACAATTAAAGAAAATTATTTTAAAGTGACAATTTATTTTGGATGGAAAACTAGGACGTTGGTCCCATTTTATTAGAAAATCCAATTTTATTTGTAGAAATATTTTTGTGTGATTTTTGATTAAGCGTGCATAAAATAAATGGTTTAATTAATTATTACATGCCAAATAACCCAGTAAAACAAACACAAAAAAAAATAACAAGTACAATAAAAATAATAATAATTCTCCGGTCTCCTCTTCCATTCGCACGGACGCTCAAACAGGGGAACACAAGAATTTGACACAAGGAAAAAACAAACACAGGTAAAATTGATGTTAGTGTCCAAACAAAATTCAATTAAACAAAAAATAATGAACTAGGTAAAATATGCATATTGAGTGACTAGTAAATTAGATGATATATGAAGCTAAGTTGACATATTAAAATATTACGTTAAATGGTAAAAAAAATAACAATAATAGTAATAATAATAACAATAATATTAAATAAATAGTGATAATGACGACAAAGACGACAAGAATAATAATAATAATAATGATAATGTGTAATGATAAATAATGACGATAGTAATATTAATGAAAATAACAATAATAATAGTAATGATGATAATAATAATAATGACGAACGATGAAATGAAACGATGGAAAAAATAATATTAGAAACCTTAGATTTATGTAAGAAAACACATAAAATAATTAAAAACCAAACAAATGCAAAGGTCCACATGGTTAACAATTAATTAGCAAGGGTTATGTTAAAAACGTATATAATGATGATGATAAAAATAAATATTAATTCTTATGATAATAAGAACGATAATAAAAATAATAAGCCAATGAAATTAAGTGAATAAACAAAAGGAAAAACATGCATCACGCGGTAATAACATTTAAGCATACAACAATTATAAAAGGGTAATAATAAAAGAGAAAATCATACAAATCCCATTTTTAGCATTATATAGATCTATCCATTTTTATGCCAGCGACAAAATGAGAAGATGAATATTCATGCTAAAAAGATAGATCTCAAATAAAAACACACATACATGTATTAATTCACAAAAATAACAACATAACATAACTTAAGATAAATTAACATGAATAAATTGAAGTAAAAATGAGATGAAAAATAGGTCCAAGAATCTTTACCCTCAGAGTTAAATGATATTGAAGAAAGATAGTCCGATCTAATCTCTTATCAAGATCCGAAAATTAACTCGAAAATGTGTTCAAGTAAATCTTGAGTTTATGTCAAAAAAAACTCAAGAACACCAACAAGAAAAATGATTTGATTTTTTTGTTTGATATGTGATCTGAAAATTTAAGTTAAGGAATTGATTTTCCTTTCTCAAAGGTTTCAAGATCAATCAAAATTTTTAGAGATAAAAAAACTAGAGTGAAATTTAAGATGAAAACTTGTAGAGTAAAAGAAAAAAATTAAGAGAATTGAAGAAATAATTTTTGTTTTGGAGAATAATAAAAGATGAAATCCAAGAACCTTGAACCCTTTTGTTTTTTCCAGCAAAATCCACAAACTCCCCTCAAGAAGCTCTCTCCCAAATGACTTAGGAAAAAATCTTTTTTAGAGAGAATTTTTCTTACTCTTTCAAGACCAATCTTTTCCTCTCCCTTCCAAATGAAATCTCACTCACGTAAAACCTACCATCCTCTGCCCTCTCCAGCTCCCCTCAGATTTCCCCAAGATTCCCCCTCACAAATTTTCAACAAAACACACTCAAAAATCCAAAATTAAATCCCTAAAGTCAAATTTGGACAATTAACATTTTTATTTATTTTTAATTATTTTTGTCATTTTTTGAATTTTAATTCCCACCCTATTTGACCAATATTTATTAAATTTAATAAAATCTAAAAAAAATCAGAAGGAAAAATTATTTTTTTAGCCTAAAAAGTGAAAAACATTAATTTCGGCGGAAATGGGCGGTTGCGGCGGGGACTGGGCAGGATCGGCGAGATTTCTCGCCGATCCTGGGCGAGCTGGCGCGCAGCGTGCGCATCCCGCTGCGTGCTGCGGGGCTTTAGCGACGCGCAACGGCGCGTCGCTCTTTCTCGCACAGCGGGTGCTGCGCATCGCCCATCGCCCGGTGCCAGTGCGCTGCCGCAAACGCGCCGCCGCGCCCGACATTCGAGATATTTTTTTTTTCAAATTTAATTTTTTTTCAGAAAATATAATAAAATGAAATACAAAAACATGAATAAAAATAAAAATAAATAAAAATAAAAATAAAAATAAGAATGAACACTTTAAAAGAATTTTGAGGAAAATAAAAGAACTTGACAAAGAAATGACCGATTCCTATTTTCTTGCTCATGAATTGGTCTTTATTTTCATCATCGGGTAATCCTAATCTTGGACCGACTCGGGACCTGGTGTCTACAGTTGCCCCCAATTTTGGGGAAACTAGCTTATAGGTGCCTAGTTGAGCCAAAATTCAGGAAAGAGGAAAGAAGTGCGTACCTAAGGCGACGACCTTCCTATTGCTATGAAATGTAAATCATTTTTCCCGAACTGCAAACCTATTTTAGACTCGCAAGATGCGGATGATGATGCGCCGAGTCTGCTCCAGACTTACAAAACGCGAGGGTTGTTCTCCTGAACTGCATCGAGTCTGCTCCAGACTTACAAAGTGCGGATGATGATGCGCCGAGTCTGCTCCAGACTTACAAAACGCGAGGGTTGCTCTCCTGAGCTGCACCGAGTCTGCTCCAGATTTACAAAGTGCGGATGATGATGCGCCGAGTCTGCTCCAGACTTACAAAACGCGAGGGTTGCTCTCCTGAGCTGCACCGAGTCTGCTCCAGACTTACAAAGTGCGGATGATGATGTGCCGAGTCTGCTCCAGACTTACAAAACGCGAGGGTTGCTCTCCTGAGCTGCACCGAGTCTGCTCTAGACTTACAAATTGCGGATGATGATGCACTGAGTCTGCTCCAGACTTACAAAACGCGAGGGTTGCTCTCCTGAGCTGCACCGAATCTGCTCCAGACTTACAAAGTGCGGATGATGATGTGCCGAGTCTGCTCCAGACTTACAAAATGCAAAAAGTGCTTTCCAGCATAACTTCGGTTGTCTCCTGAATAAAATGAACTCCGATTAGATCAATGTATCATTGTGATCATTTTTAACTTCTGTGAAGGTTCAATTGTTATGATTTTACCAATTTTGTGATTTATCATATGATTTCCATGCTTGTCAAAAAAGATTTCTTATTTAAAGGGTATCCAAACATGCAAAGTGCAACAAAGGTCATCTATATAAATGTTATTTTTGTACATGAATTACATCAAAAATCATAAATCTCCCTGAACATTGATTAAAAGATCATGGTTGGTGTGCGTCGCTTGATCCTTTATGGCTCATAGGTGTGTAGGAGGCTCTTGTGGGCTCCTCGGGTCTGTCTTGGTGTTGTCGTGTCTCCTTCACGCACCGCCCTATGCTTTGCAATCTCTTGTCTATGGTTTGTAGTCTTTAATCCCTGTACTGATTCATACGCTGCTCTACAGCCATTAATCTCTCATTCATTCGCTGTTCTACCGCCATAAGCCTCTCACCCATACGCTGCTCCATAGCCATCAGTCTTTCACTCATTCGTTGTTCCATGGCCATCAGCCTTTCGTCAAAGCATTGGGATCTGGTCTCCACTACTGCTATAATCTCCCTCTGCATGGTTTGGATGAGGACCTCCATACCTATCTGGCTTTGCTCCATCCCGGGTCTAGGTGGTGGTGGAGGAGCTGCTGAAGTAAATGCCCCCGGAGATTCTAGACGATCATAGGGGTGATACCTCCTATATGTCTGGGGATCTACCTCCAAAGCATGCATGGAAGGAGGAGGGTGTATCTGACCTTCTGAAGGAACTGGCTGCGATAATGAAGCATGAAAAAAACCACTCAAGTTAATGTCAAAGTCATCCAAATTGATGTCCATATCCGTATAGTCTGGCGACGAGTGAGGCCTTTCTTCTTCTGGATGTGGATGATAATATTCCCTGTCTGTCTGAGGGTGTGAAGGTTCTCCTTCCACTGATTGCGGATGGTAGCACTCCTCATCTGTCCGAGGTTGTAGAGGCTCCTCCTCCACTGGTTGCGGATGATAATATTCCTCACCTGTCTGGGGTTGTGGAGGCTCTTCTTCCACTGGTTGTGGGCAATAGTACTCCTCATCTGTCTGAGGTTGTGGAAGATCTCCCTCATCCTGAAAATGATCTTCGAACGGTGTGGCAACCGTGAGTGGAGGCAAACGGTACATCCGTCGAGTTTCTGCCATAGTAAGAAGTCTATACTCTCCTGCTTGTCCAGGCAACTTCTCAACCATACCCATACATTTGGCAAGGGCCCAATCGACATAAATGTCTTTGTCCACAGGCTGGCCAAAAGTGTCGGGGTCGTGCCCTAGTTGTAGTAGCAACCTGGTGACTACCCCGCCAATACATATCTGCGCTGTAGTTCTCCAAGTCTGTCTAACCATGCCGGCTATGATCTCGTGACTAATATTGAGTGGGGTCCCTGTTGCCACAGCCCATAGACTCCAAATCTCTGCTGTGCTGATGGCGCTAGGACTACCAGTTCTGCCCAAGTAGCTGCTGGCTAAAACCCTCTGAACATACCTGTATACCTGCGAGGCCAATAAAGTGCTTTTTGCCTTGTTGTGGTCATAATGGGCCCCTGATGCCGCGATCATTTCCCATTGATGTGCTAAAACAACTCTGTCTGGTACTTGTACCCGATTTCCCGTCGGAAGACCCATGATCTGTGCAAAATCCTGGCGACTCATCATATGCTCCGTATCTTGGACCCGAAAATATATAGCCTCAGGGTCTGTGTTTGATCTTGAAAGCCCCCCATACTTAAGCGTAGCCAGGAACTCCCTAGTAACTCTTGGGTAAGTGAGGAAAGCTGGTGTGAGGAAATCCGTCCAACCCATGGCCGCTAACAGCCTGCTAACTTCTTCCCACATGCCCATCTGCTCTAAGAATGTTTGGGACATAAATTTACTGGACAAGAATCGTGAATCACCTAATGATCTAAACTTCTGCCTTTGCGTAGCATCCATCCACGTTGGAGGTGGGGCACTGGCTGGTTCTCTAGATGGGGCCCGTCGCGGAGGCATCCTGAAAAGAGGAAAATTTACACAATTATTCATTCCTATACAATCCTTCTGCATACCCCCTGAATTGTTGAGGTGTGCTTCCAGACAAGTTCCACTGTCTAATGCCTCCTGCAAAATTAAAACCAATATCCAAGGCAAATTATGCGTGTGAATGTGCACATGCTCATGCAAAATGCGCGCGATGAATTCATCCAGGTGGTCTGGGTATCGAAGCATAATTTCATTCTCGAGGATCTTAATTGGGATGCTCCGTGGCTTATGGATTCCGACTCATAATCTTCTCAGAGTGAATCATCAAGTGCGCATTTTTGCCACTTGGTCAATGAGCATACAACCCGAATTTTGATTCATGTCTAGAATTAGGCATTATCCCGTCCTAAGTGGAATCATTAGAATTTATGCTGCCTTATCTCTCCATGCATCAGAAGTCATTATTTTAAAGGTAGTGCGCCCCTTGTGGGTTTTCACACTAGCTTTTCTTTGTGGGGAATGCGTCCTTTCAAGGATTTTCACATAACCCTATGCCTTATTTTTGCCTAGGATGGACCCAACCCATCCTAGCGGTCATTATTATTATTCCTTTTTTGTTTTGTTTTGTTTTGTTTTGTTTTTTTTTTGTAGGACAGACTGCCCATGTCCAGGTTTTCACCCTGCCCCTTGACCTAACTTTTGCTTAAAAGCCAGTTACGGTTTTCATCTCTAACGGCCTTTTTTTTTTAACTAAACCCTTTGTTGGCAAAACAATGGCGGGCAATCGCACACATCTAAAAATAATGTATTACTTCTCCAGAAGGGAAGATAATGGCATTACGCAAAATGAGCATACATTCGCGTACAGGTAAATGTCTCCACGTGATTTCATTATTCATGACCATTATTTAACATTAGGCTCAAAATACGAAATCACATCTAATCTCGAGATGGATCCTGAAAGCATCAAACTCCTGTTATCAATCAACCCTCTCGGGTTTTCATGATTGACCATTTTCTCTCAGCCTTTAACTTTTGCCCAAGATGCCTTTTTCGGTTTTCACCTTGACAAGGCGCCTGATTTTAACAAGGCCGCTTTTCTTTCGATTTTGGACCCGTGGGGCATTTATTCTCTTTATTTTTATTTTAGTCTTTAGCCATGGAACCTCTTTAATCTGTCGATGTTGATTGGTTCCTTGAACTCATTTCCATCACTGTCTGTCAAGATTGCAGCCCCTCTGGATAATATCTTCTTCAGAACAAAAGGCCCTTCCCAAGTCGGTCTAAATTTACCACGAAAGTCCGGAACCCCCGGCCTCATTTGCTTGAAGACCAAATCTCCTTCTCCTAAGGGGTGCTTTTTGACTTTCTTCCCAAAAGATCGAGCCAATCTCTTCTGGTAAACCTGATTGTGATAATAGGCTCGCATCCTATCCTCATCTAGCAAGTTCAGTTGTAGCAACCGCTGCTGCGTCCATTCTGTTTCTGGCAGCTGGGCCTCTGATATTACTCTCAACGATTTGAGCTCAATTTCTACTGGTAAAACTGCCTCTGTCCCATAGACTAGGGAGAAGGGGGTGGCTCCTGTCGATGTCCTGATACTGGTCCTGTAGCCCCAGAGTGCGAAAGGTAACTTTTCTGCCCAATCCTTATAAGTCTGTACCATCTTGGCCAATATTCTTTTGACATTCTTATTCGCTGCCTCAACTGCTCCATTAGCCTGCGGTCGGTATGGAGAGGATTTGTGATGTTGGATTCCATACTTTTGGAGCATCCGCTTGGTTTCTGCCAAGAATTGTACCCCGTTATCCGACACGACGTGGTGTGGGAGGCCATATCTGAATATCAAATTTCGCTCGATGAACTTGGCCATATCCCTAGCGTCCACCTTTCTGAAGGATTCAGCTTCGACCCACTTATAGAAATAATCAATAGCGATAACAATAAACCTGTGTCCGTTAGATGCTGTAGGATGTATCTCCCCTATTATATCTATTCCCCAAGCTGCAAATGGCCACGGAGACGTCAAATTCTGTAATTCTGAAACTGGCACGTGCCTCATGTCTGCGTATTGCTGGCATAACTGGCATTGCTTCACATACTTTGAACAATCAGCGTCTATTGTAATCCAATAAAATCCTTGGCGCATGATCTTCTTTGCCAAGGCTAAACCGTTCATGTGGGCTCCGCAAACACCGGCATGAATTTCTTCCATAATCCTTTCAGCTTCTTTCTCTGCTAAACACCTTAATTGAATACCATCCACTTGTCTTTTGTACAGTGCCCCATCCACACTAATGAATTGAGAGGACAACTTTTTAATCATTCTTTGATCCTTCTCAGTGGCCTCTTCCGGGAAAACCGACCTCTCTAAATAATTCTGGATATCGTAATACCAAGGTTTTCCGTCGCCAACCTCAACATCCATCACCCTTTCAGCTTCAAAGCATGGCCTATCCGAACTAAAGACCAGCACCGGCTTCATGACCACTCCTTCTGGGTTATCCCATATAGATACAAGGGTGGCTAGGGCATCAGCTAATTGGTTCTCATCTCGAGGCACATGGCTAAAAGTGCAGACTTCGAATTGACTACTTAATCCTGTCAAACACTCCACATACGGTAGCAACCGTTCTTCCTTGATGGACCATTCACCCCTGACCTGATGGACCACTAAGGATGAGTCTCCAAAAACCTCCGCTACTTTCGCCCCCACGGCTGAGAGTGCTTCTAACCCGAAGATGCAGGCTTCATACTCAGCTTCATTATTGGTGGCTCCATATCTTAACTTCTTAGCTAAGGGGAGTTTTTCACCCTCTGGGGTCACCAAAATTACTCCTACTCCAGCTCCCTTGCTATTCACTGCCCCATCGAAGTACATCTGCCACTTTTGTGCTGTGATGGCCAATACATCTTCATCAGGAAATTCGTATTCCAATTGGTCACCTTCAATCGGGTGGTTGGCTAAGAACTCCGCAACTGCCCGGCCCTTAATGGTCTTTCTGGTGATATACTCCACATCAAACTCCTGCAGCAATAACAACCATCTTCCCATTTTTCCTAGCAGAGAGGGTGCCTCCTGAAGGTATCGGAGAGGATTTTGCTTTGCTACCGCCTACACCTTGTAAGAATGGAATAGTGCCTTAGTTTCTTTGAAGCCCAAATTACTGCTAAACAAATCTTTTCCACCTCGACATATTTGGCTTCATAAGGAAAGAATTTCTTGCTGAGGTAGTAAACCGCAAACTCATCTTCTTGGGCCATCATGGCGCCTACAGAATTTTCTTCTATTGCTAGATAAAGGATTAATGGCCTGGCCGGCTGCGGAGGCCGCAGAACTGGTGGGTGTAAAAGATATTCCTTGATAATATTAAAAGCTTTCTGGCAGTCTTCGTTCCACCTAACTGGCTGATTCTTCCTAAGGAGCTTAAAAATCGGTTCGCATACCGAAGCAAGCTTGGAAATGAACCTGCTAATATATTGCAATTTGCCTAAAAAACTCCTAACTTCTTTTTCCTTCCGAGGCGTTGGCATCTCCCTGATTGCTTTAACCTTATCTGGTTCTACTTCAATTCCCCTTTGACTCACCACATGGCCTAACAGTTTACCCGAGGTCACCCCGAAGATGCATTTCTTAGGGTTAAGATGAAGGTTGTACTTGTCAATCCTCTGAAAGAACTTTTCCAAGGCCTCAAAATGCCCCTCTCGAGTGGCCGACTTGATCATCATGTCATCGACATACACTTCCACTTCTTTTTGGATCAAGTCATCCAGGATCTTGGTGGCCATTCTTTGGTATGTTGCTCCTGCATTCTTTAGTCCGAATGGCATAACCCGGTAGGCAAATGTGCCCCACTCAGTGATGAAAGCCGTCTTAATCCGATCCGCTATCTTATTGAAGATTTGGTTGTATCCCGCATATCCATCCACGAAACTGTACATCGTGCAAGCTGCAGCACTATCGACCAGCACATCAATATGGGGCAATGGAAAATCATCCTTCGGACATGCTTTGTTCAAATCTCGGTAGTCCACACATACCCGAACCTTTCCATCCTTTTTAGCTACAGGGACGACGTTAGCCAACCATGTTGGGTACTGAACCTCTATTAGAAACTTTGCTTCAATCTGTTTATGCACCTCTTCTTTTACTTTCTCGGCCCATTCTGGTCTGAGCCTCCAAAGCTTCTGTTTAACTGGCTTACATTCTGGATAGGTCGGAATGGCATGTTCAGCTACTTCTTGATCAATTCCTGGCATATCTTCATAGGTCCAGGCAAAGACTTTTTCTTATTTTTTTAATATTCTCTCAAAATTTTCACTTTCTTCAGGAGTCACATCAGATGCTATCAGGATTTCTTTTGGGTTTTCCAAAGTCCCGAGATTAAATGAGGTGGTATTAGTTGAGTTAATGTCAAATATGAATGATTCATGTTCGTGATCGTGCACAATGAAATCATGAGAAACATCACACAAGTAAGCAAAGTCATTCATCTTATTAAAACACTCGAAATTACAAGCATGATTGTCAAACAGTTCAGGAGTAAAAAGTACATCAGAAAAGCTATCATCAGCGTCCTCTGCTGATACTGATGCTGAAGTTGATGGCCCAATGCCTTGGTCGTCCGCAATCTCCAGGTCCTCCAATTCTGGCATTACCACCTTAGCCTCCATTTTTCCTTTGCCTTTCACCCGCATGGCTAGCAAGCTGTCAGTAACGACCTCTTCAGGAACTTCCCGATCCCATACCAAACTTTGATTGAAAATCTCCTCATCCCAAAAACCTTCTACTGACTTGACCATTCCGTCGGACCAGTCAAAAACATCATTGAAAATCTCAAAACCTGGAGTGATCTTGCCACCAATCCACTGTGGCTCAGCCTCCCCACAATAGGCACATGCTGATGCTGCTGGCATGAAACTTTCTAAGATATGCGGGATCTCTACAGGTTTCTTCACAAGCTTATTTTTCTTAGTTTCAGCAGTATAACCCAACCCTCTTCTATCCTTCTGCCCTCTCATAGTGACAGGTGCCTGGAGCCCTTGCGAGTTTTTGCCTAAACCGGCACCCGGGAGGAAGTTCATCTTTTTCATCATACCGGCGACCTGAGCGGTCCCCTCTAGACCATCTTCTTCATCCACCACGACCACATGGAACCCACTGAAGGGTTGATTGGAAATCCCGAGGACTGATACTTGATTATTATTGGCTGCTTTGACTGTCACGACCTGGCCTTCATAAGGGATTTTGATCATTTGGTGGAGGGTGGACGGAACCCCTCCTAGTTTGTGAAACCAAGGCCTTCCTAGTAGTGCTGCGAAGTTGGCTGGGATAGGCAGGACGACAAATTCAGTTTCTGTCTCAACTGGCCCAGTTTTTACTTGTGCCTTGAAAGTCCCAGCAGCTTGTCTTCTTGAATTGTCATAGGCAGTAATGGTCAGGTCAGATTTACTCAATAGGCTCTCATTCATCCCAAAAGCAGATAATGCCACTAGTGGACATACGTTGATGGAAGATTCGTCGTCCACCATGACGCAAGCCGTATGCTTCCCATTAATTTGGGCTCTGATGTACAGAGGACGATTGTGATTGCGACCCTCAATTGGTAAGTCAGCATCGGTGTAGATTACATTTTCTCTAGATCCCCCTTTTACCATGTCCAATAACTCGGTGGGTGAAATGGTGGTAGCAACTATTGATTCGCACAACGCTTCCACTAGCTTTTGTCTGTGACTCGGAGACTGTCTCAGCAGGTCCCACACCGATATCTGAGCCGATGTCTTCTTCAGCTGTCTCATTATCCCATCCTCCTCGAGTTCCTTTTCTGCAGGCGCATGCACTAGGTCTTGAGGCCTCTCTACCTCTGGAATCACTCTACCACTTCGGGTCACAGCTTGTACCTCTTGCACCTTCTCTTCACCCTCAGAATTCCACGCGTCCTCTAGCTCGTCAACTTTTCCATCCTCGCTTTCGCTGGTCAAGTCCCAATATTCTATCATGCCAACCTGAAGCTTCTCTTCATTAACCCCCTCCTCGGGACGAACAATGGCCACATAATCATTACCATAAAGGTCTCTTAACACATATCCCTCCGGCAGGCTTGAACCTATCATAAAAACAGGTGGGGGAACAGCATTATACCCAGCCGTTTTTTCCTTTTCCCTCTTCTCAGGATCAGAAATCTGTTTACTGTCAATTAAATCTTGAATATGGTGCCTCAGCCTCGTACAGTTGTCTGTTAGATGCCCAGTGTGTTGGTGGAATTCACAATATTCATTGTCTCTGTGCCCCGGCTGCCCTTGGGTTCTACATGGCCTAGGTGGCAACGGTTGTAGTTTTCCCAGTTTCATTAATCGCTTCAATACCCAGGATAAAGGTCGACCTAAGTTTGAGAAGTGCCGTTGGTTCACTGCTGTGGTTCAAACCTCGGCCGTCCTTATGATTTTATTACCATTGTTAGAACTTACCAACTTGCTTGCCCCCAGATTACTGTAGCTCTTTCTGGCATAGGCCTCATTACCTGTCCTCCTCGCCATGTACTAACTCTCTGCTTCTATGGCAATATCTTTTAAAGACTCCCAATCTCTCAACCCTTTCATTTTCAATCCGTCCCTTAGATATGGACTGGCATTCCTGACAAACAAACGAATCTGGTCAGGAGTATCCGGTTTACGCTTCATTTCCATAATCCAATTCCTCAATCGAGTGAGGTACTTGTGAAAAGATTCCCCCGGCTTTTGCTGCAGCAGCTCTAAATCTTTCAGCGTGATCTCCATCCTAGTACTGCAATCATACTGCTTTAAGAATTCTTCAGTCAATAAGTCCCAATCTTCTTTGGATCTTTTGTCTAACCCATGATACCAGCCGATTGCAGGCACCGTAAGGCTCAAGCAGAAGTACTCAATTTTCTGCTTCCTGGTTAGAGTTGTCCCCTTCATTACTAATGAATACTGTTTGATGTGCGCCATGGGGTCAGAAGTACCATCAAACTTAGGGATATCGGGCATCTTGAAATTAAGGGGAATTAGGTCATCACTATCCAACTCCCGGTCTTCAGGGTTCATTCCTCTCCCCACAGTCAGCATCCTTGTCATAGCTTCGAACCTCTCTTCCATTTTTTTCCACATTGCTTCCTCGACTTTAGGTGCCTTACCCTTTGTTGGGACTGGGACCTCCACGTCATCTTCAAAGGAATAATTATCAAGGTCTACAACCCTTTTTGGTTCGGGTGCACCCCTAAGTTCAATCACTGGCGAGTGTAAAATCACCGGCGGATCCTCCTTGCCCAAATCTTGCCTCTCTTGTCCCACTACAGGAGCAACTGGTGGCTGCCCAATAGGTTGGGTCATTATGGGAGCATTTGATGGTTGCCCCGCAGACTGTGTCATCATAGTGGTCAAATTTCCCATCATCGTCAACATTCTATTTTCAAATTCTTCCAATCTCTTACCCACTTCCTCAGCAACCAATGCACGAGTAGCCTCCAATTCTCTGGGAATTTCAGCCATACTCGATGTCGCTGAAGATGAAGTCTTACTGCTTTCTGTATCTGACTCTTGAACTGACACCCCTCCAGGTGACCCGAAGATAGGATTCCTGATCAGCCGTCCACTAGGATCTTTAGACCACCCGAATGAATCTATGATGGCTGCATAACTCACTTTGTTAGAATGATGCGTGAATGATGTGCATGGTGCATGATCGTGAGCTATGCAACACGTCACAACCACATACAAGCAAGTAGATCCTTCCAACCTTTTAGCTCCCACACACGAAGTCAATTGGTCTCTTCCTAGGTGGGCTTAATCCGTGGGTCAACGGGGGACCCGAGGAATGCGTTAGTGCATAGTAGCACAACGTCTCTCGAGATGCGCACACATATGATTTTCGGCCATTGTGTATTTGGACACTTCAACCAAATTAAGGTGAGGTTATTGAAGCTTTAAAGCTTTCCATAGAAGACCACTTAATTTGTTTGATTTTGTTTAATACACGATGACCCACGTAGCAAGCACTGTATTAAGGTACATACAACCTAGGGGAAGTATCTATTGCCATTATATGAGCTTTGGTCAAGGTGGTGTTGCTTTAGGGCTACCCAAGCATGGTCCCTGCACGACGGGTCTATCTCATCACGAGCATAACGACCGATCGGGTCACCATTTGATATACCATTTGATGGCACGAGGCTTGGGCTGGTGATTATCCTTAACACTTCCCCAAATTGAGTGAAAATGAGGTCGTGCTTCAGGAACGCACCGGGGCTAATAGAGGGACCAAACTAGCATAATTCTAAGGCTCTAGAATGGATGCAATGAAATTTAGATGAGAGATGAAATTTTAGTTTTAAAAACCCAATTATACATTTTAACCAAGACATTTTCAGAACAAACTCACAAACAGTCCCCAGTGGAGTCGCCACTGTGACGCGCGCCGGAACCAGCAAGGCCCTCGTCGGGAATCCACTTTAGGATTCGAGGGATTGGTTCGCGTCTTTTCCGATCTTAAGTGTTATGAGATATTTTTCGGCACCTCCTTTCATAATAGAACATTGAAAAGGACCATCCATCGCCATAACACCTTTAGGCACTTTTGAGGTATTTTGGAGTCGCCACCCAATTTACGAGAAATTGGGAAAATTTAACCTCTTATCGGTCTAAACCAGAGATGGTGTTCGGAACTTCACACTCATTTATGTCTTGATTAATTATAAATGAGCTTTTAAATTACAAAATTTTATCCCTCATCTCACATGATTAATGCATTGAATTTAAAGCGCACATCAATCACATATGAAATGATATATAAAAATAAAAATAATGACAAAATTAAATTACAACAAAACTAGGGGCGGAATACAACCCCCATTGTAAATAAATTATAAATCATGCATAAAACGGGGTATTTATTAATGTTGAGGACGTTGGTCCTCTCATGCACAATTAAAGAAAATCATTTTAAAGTGACAATTTATTTTGGATGGAAAACTAGGACGTTGGTCCCATTTTATTAGAAAATTCAATTTTATTTGTAGAAATATTTTTGTGTGATTTTTGATTAAGCGTTCATAAAATAAATGGTTTAATTAATTATTACATGTCAAATAACCCAGTAAAACAAACACAAAAAAAATAACAAGTACAATAAAAATAATAATAATTCTCCGGTCTCCTCTTCCATTCGCACGGACGCTCAAACAGGGGAACACAAGAATTTGACACAAGGAAAAAACAAACACAGGTAAAATTGATGTTAGTGTCCAAACAAAATTCAATTAAACAAAAAATAATGAACTAGGTAAAATATGCATATTGAGTGACTAGTAAATTAGATGATACATGAAGCTAAGTTGACATATTAAAATATTACGTTAAATGGTAAAAAAAAATAATAATAATAGCAATAGCAATAATAATAACAATAATATTAAATAAATAGTGATAATGACGACAAAGACGACAAGAATAATAATAATAATAATGATAATGTGTAATGATAAATAATGACAATAGTAATATTAATGAAAATAACAATAATAATAGTAATGATGATAATAATAATAATGACGAACGATGAAATGAAACGATGGAAAAAATAATATTAGAAACCTTAGATCTATGTAAGAAAACACAGAAAATAATTAAAAACCAAACAAATGCAAAGGTCCATATGGTTAACAATTAATTAGCAAGGGTTATGTTAAAAACGTATATAATGATGATGATAAAAATAAATATTAATTCTTATGATAATAAGAACGATAATAAAAAAAATAAGCCAATGAAATTAAGTGAATAAACAAAAGGAAAAACATGCATCACGCGGTAATAACATTTAAGCATACAAAAATTATAAAAGGGTAATAATAAAAGAGAAAATCATACAAATCCCATTTTTAGCATTATATAGATCTATCCATTTTTATGCCAGCGACAAAATGAGAAGATGAATATTCATGCTAAAAAGATAGATCTCAAATAAAAACACACATACATGTATTAATTCACAAAAATAACAACATAACATAACTTAAGATAAATTAACATGAATAAATTGAAGTAAAAATGAGATGAAAAATAGGTCAAAGAATCTTTACCCTCAGAGTTAAATGATATTGAAGAAAGATAGTCCGATCTAATCTCTTGTCAAGATCCAAAAATTAACTCGAAAATATGTTCAAGTAAATCTTGAGTTTATGTCTAAAAAAACTCAAGAACACCAACAAGAAAAATGATTTGATTTTTTTTGTTTGATATGTGATCTGAAAATTCAAGTTAAGGAATTGATTTTCCTTTCTCAAAGGTTTCAAGATCAATCAAAATTTTTAGAGATAAAAAAACTAGAGTGAAATTTAAGATGAAAACTTGTAGAGTAAAAGAAAAGAATTAAGAGAATTGAAGAAATAATTTTTGTTTTGTAGAATAATAAAAGATGAAATCCAAGAACCTTGAACCCTTCTGTTTTTTCCAGCAAAATCCACTAACTCCCCTCAAGAAGCTCTCTCCCAAATGACTTAGGAAAAAAATCTTTTTTAGAGAGAATTTTTCTTACTCTTTCAAGACCAATCTTTTCCTCTCCCTTCCAAATGAAATCTCACTCACATAAAACCTACCATCCTCTGCCCTCTCCAGCTCCCCTCAGATTTCCCCAAGATTCCCCCTCACAAATTTTCAACAAAACACACTCAAAAATCCAAAATTAAATCCCTAAAGTCAAATTTGGACAATTAACATTTTTATTTATTTTTAATTATTTTTGTCATTTTTTGAATTTTAATTCCCACCCTATTTGACCAATATTTATTAAATTTAATAAAATCTGAAAAAAATCAGAAGGAAAAATTATTTTTTTAGCCTAAAAAGTGAAAAACATTAATTTCGGCGGAAATGGGTAGTTGCAGCGGGGACTGGGCAGGATCGGCGAGATTTCTCGCCGATCCTGGGCGAGCTGGCGCGCAGCGGGGCTTTAACGACGCGCAATGGCGCGTCGCTCTTTCTCGCGCAGCGGGCGCTGCACATCGCCCAGCGCCCAGCGCCAGTGCGCTGCCGCAAACGCGCCGCCGCGCCCGACATTAGCGATATTTATTTATTTATTTTTTCAAATTTAATTTTTTTTTTCAGAAAATATAATAAAATGAAATACAAAAACATGAATAAAAATAAAACTAAAAATAAAAATAAAAATAAATAAAAATAAAAATAAGAATGAACACTTTAAAAGAATTTTGAGGAAAATAAAAGAACTTGACAAAGAAATGACCGATTCCTATTTTCTTGCTCATGAATTGGTCTTTATTTTCATCATCGGGTAATCCTAATCTTGGAACGACTCGGGACCTGGTGTCTACACAGCCGCATCCACATACACATTCAAAGTAGAATTAACACTATAAATAAAAGTTCAATCAAGGAAGAAGAAAAGGTGAACAACACACAATACAAACTTACCTTTCTAACCATTACTTCTCTCTCTAGTCAATGCAACTCTAAACTTAGCAACCAAATGCAGAAATTGAAAGAGCAAGGATAAGAGACCAAGAACAAAAGAAAGAGATCAGATTTTTGAAAGGGTGAGCCGAACAAAGAGAAAACAAGAACAGATTTTTTCACTATGCATTTCTTATATATGCATGAAAAGATGAGGTGTCACAAGATTGTTTTAACACATGCACCTCCACTTAGACTGATTTTGACACCTTGAATTCCACTATCCTTCACTTAACTTTAATTAATCTAGTTTAATTAATCTAATCCTCCACTTAACACTAATCCTGCCCAATTACAATTTGGTCACTACAATACTTTAATTTTATGCAATTAAGTCCCTAATTTCTTATTTTCAATTTAGTCCAAAATCAAAAACCCTCTTTTACACTCTGTCACTTACGCTAATTACGCTCGATAGTACTAGAGTCAATTTCGGGCTGTTACAATATCGAATAAAGAGTCAACCACTCCACCTACATTCACCACTACCTAACCTGAACAAAAATTTGTATTGACCCACATTCATCTTACCAACAGTTTCCACAACTAAACTAAATTTCCCAAAATGACAAACACTAAATCATAAGAAAATAAGCAGACAGAAGGCCGTAATGAATTTCTTCTTTTAAAACCCGATCACCTCTAAACGTATAAACACTTCCCTCTACCTGAAGGTACCCCACACTTGAATTTTTCTATATATGACTAGCTCGAAGATCATATTAATGATCAACATTTTCAGTTTTTTCTTTTTCTTCTTTTTTTTTATATGATAATCATGAGCTAGCCTAATTTTTTTAAACGTAAATAGTGAAATACCCATAGCTTTCATTTTTTAATAAAGTTGGACTTCATTAAGGGAAAATCAGAAATATCTAGGCAACACCCCAAAGTTTCACAATTCAGCATTCAGCACAATCTTTTCTCACACCCAAGCTATTCTAGCAATAAACACCCTTACTCAGCCTTCAATGTTATCCCAACCCAATCCTAGAGTGGCAAATTCTTAGAAAGGATAAGCAAAAGCATTTAGGTTGAATGATAAAATATGAGTGTAACGATAAAAGAATTGCATGGTACGCTTTTAGCATACCAAATAGGCTTAACGGGGCTAGCAATGGCAATTATGTATACAAGTAGGTCAACAGTCATTTAAAAGTGGTTACCAAAGAAAAACTGCCTAGGTCATATCCTAATCCTGCTTGAGTTGTTATATTATTTCGAAGGGTGATGAGGAAGGTTTTAACTATCCTAAAATTCCTTCACTCAAATGCTTTCACACACTGAATTTTTCAAGTTTTTTTGCAATAGAGCCTAGAGTGTGCAATAGATAAGAAATCGCAAGATTTATGACTAACTGAGATTAATTTATCGCTAAAACATACAACTACTCTCTTGCTAAAATCAGTTCTCAAGATAATCCATTCACAAATTACAGTTCAAACCATTCAAATCAGGAATAACCAGAGGTGAACTAGACTAAGATAAGGAAATTCAAGCAACAACAATTCAGCACAAAGATAACTTAAAAATAAAACACGCGAATTAAAACTAAAACACATGAAACTTAAAAACAAAAACAAAATGTAGCAATTTAAACTTGTTCTTCTTCAACAAAAACACAAAACATAACTTTATTAATTTTACTCCCCTACCCCACACTTAAAATCTTGCTGTCCCCAGCAAGTCAAACAGTAACAACACAAAAATAAATTAAAAACACAAGATAGGGGGGCTCCCTAGCTTAAGTCTCCGGTGGTGGTGGTGGTGAAAAATGCGCATCAAAGCGTGCTGTCAATGAGGTGAGGCCTAGCAATACTTGATTAAGCTGGGAGTGAAGATCCCCTTGAGATGCTGAAATGGTATCCATTCTCTCCACTAATGTATTGTACTGCTGAGAGGTGAAGAAGCCATGTTCTGGAGCTGGAGCATCAGGTTCTTGATCTTGTTCACGAGGTAAACCACCCAAACTGCGCTCCACTTTCTGTAGGTATTCCTTTCTGCTGGTCAGACGATACCCATGAGCTTCTGTCTCATCACCTGCCACCACCTTCATATTCTTCAACATTTTTCTGTCAATTAAAGCAATGGATGGTAGCGGTTGAGGCCTTCTCAGTGGGTGATGTACACCCTTTGTAGTGACTGTTACCCAACCACCAAGGGATATTTTCTTGACCTTCTTAGGGTTCCATTGTAGCTCTTCTAACTTGTGCCATAAATGCGGGGCACTATTAATTCTGAATCCTCTCACCATGCATGCCAAAAAGAGCACTTCAGGCAAGTTGACTTGCCCCGCAGAATCCACATGGCTTAAGAACGACATAGAAAACAAATATGTGGATAATCCACAGGGCATGCCCATTCAAGTGGTGCACCTTTGTTTTCCCCGAGATATAGGTGGTGGCCGTGACAGTGTCTTTGATCAATGCCCAGGCGCTATCTTTATCATAGTCATCAAAGCAATCGGCGTAAGGGGAGGAAAACCTAGAAGCTCCTAAAATCTCACAAAAAAGATCTCGTATAATGTGCCCTCCAAGTAGAACATGACAACTCTAGGATCCATGGCAGGATTTCTATCGATCCTACAGCTCATAGTAGCCATAAAATCCCTCGTCAAATCCGGATAAACCTTCTCATTATGTGCAAATAGTCGCTCCCAACCAATGTTGGCGATGAGGTGTTGGACTTTGCCTCTAATCCCCAATTTCCCAAGCAAGTCCATGTCTAAGTAGCTTGTCGTAATATACTTGCATTTGGTAAAAAGGGCATAGTTCGCCTTCATATTGTTTGGCACCCAATTTGGGACCTTGGAGACGTCGACAGGGGGCTGGCTGGATGAGCTAAAAGCAATTGCAGTGCTTTTACGCTTTGGGGCCACTGCATGAAAAAATGACGCTGTTCAATAGCACTTCAAGTTTATAAAATAACAATGGCCCTAAATATTAACATTAATTATCAAATTCATTGGAACCAAGCACATTCATTTTCACATACTCATTTGATGACAGTAATATCATACAAGAGAAACATCAATTCAAAAAGAGTTAAGAATGTTCAATGACAAACATATAACATAATTAAGCATAAGGGAAAATTAAACACTGCACTCCATCTTGCCAGAAAATGCAAAAATCTGGAAAAATGTTCATCGAAGCATTTTAACAAACACCCGGTGTGCATCAAATTAACTCTTTACATTTAACCCATAAGCACTAAAACAAATCCCCAAACTTCAAATTGAAAATAGTATAATGAAGAATATAGTATTTAGTATCTAACAATTCTCAATTTAAAACACAATTTTGAATAAAATTAATACCCAATTCACACAGAATATGCCCTAAATTCCCAATTCACAAACATATATGAATTCAATAGCCCCAAGAATGTCAATTGAAGAAATAAATAGGAATTGATGAAACTCACACAAAGAATTCAAAGTATAACGAAAAGAAATGCCATATGAAACCAAAGCTCATGCCCCAAAAGAGCAGCCATGGAGATAGACACCATGAACAGAGAAGCAACTGAAGAAGAAATTAAATTAAGAAGAAGAATAGAGTGAAGAATTACTTGCTTGTTGAAGACGTGAAGATGTTGTAGCCCAAAGTGAAAAATGACGCACAAAAGTTCAGAAGAGAATGAAGTTTTTGCAAACTGAGAGTGAAAATTGCAGTGAAGTGAAACATAAAACATGGAAAAATTGGGTTTTTAAAACAGTTTTCGGAGGGGTCACGGTGACAACCAATTTCATTGCCATCGTGACATACTCCAATTTCAAAACAAAATGTAACTCCACCTTTAGTCACGGTGATAACAAAATTCATTGTCACGGTGATAACAAAATTCATTGCCATCGTGACATACTTCCTACCTGAATTCAGAATGTAACTTGCTAATGGTCACGATGACAACAAAATTCATTGCCATCGTGACATAATTCAAAAAGCAATCCAGAAGCTAAACTCTCCACTGGTCGTGGTGAAAATAAAATTCATTGCCACCATGACTTAATTCAGCTTACAATCCAGTATGCAATTTTCCTTCGATCACGGTGAAAATGGATTTGTTGCCATCGTGACCTCCTACGGATTTCCAAAAAATTTTCAGACTTCCCACAATATTTCAGGCCACATAAAACTTGAAAAACTCTCCAACAAGAACATTGCTAAACTAAGACCATGAATCACAAAATTTAAGAAAATTAAAAACTATTAACAACATAAGAAAGAACAATAACACAAAATAATCAAAGTTGAAAAGTAGTTCTGCATTTACCAAGTCCGCAGCTGGACTTTTGAGTACCGTTAAGGGTCTGTGAGTGTGACAATCACTTAAGCGCCATCAAATGTCGATTCAAAATAGGGCTTCACGCGATGTCCATTCACCTTGAACTCTTTCTCATCCCTCGGGTACCTTAATGTAATGACCGCATTATCGGGTTAGCCGTGAATAGTATTTTTCGGTGGTGAATAGTGCACCCTGGCCAGAAATTTTACCCTGAGGCAAAAAGTATTTTATTTGACCATCGGAAAATACTAGTCATGGGGAGTCCAGTGGTAAAATTTGGAGTGAAAATGAGCTTAAATAGGTTCCCAAAAGTCAAAAATAAGAAAAGTCCTGAACCGTAATTAGGGACGTCGATTTGACAAAAATTTGACCGGACCTCTAAAATAGTAAATGACCTCAAAAAATTATTTTAAGAGTATAAACAAGTTTAGAATAATATTTAGAAATTTTTAGTAATGAAAAATTAATTTTATGATAACACTGGAAATTACCAAATCGAATCAATTAGAGGAGCCAGTCTTGAAAATGGATTCTGATTGGGCTGAAAATTTTTGTGGAGGCTTAATATATTATTTGTGGAATTTTGGAACTGATTTAGAGTGAGTATGAGGTCAGGAAGGAGGACAATTAAATTGGGTTTGGTTAATGGGCTAAAAATTGAAAATGGGCTCAGCCTAAAAATCAGGCTATTTAAGGGCTGAAAAATCAGATATCTGAAGAGAATTCCAGATTTTTTCAGCCCTCTCTAGTCCCTCTCTTGGCCGAACCCATTCTCCTCCCTTTTCTTAAAAAATTCTTCTTTTTTTCTTCAATTTCTTCTCAAATTAAAGCCTCCATAATATAATTCAGCCTCTCTACAACTTAATTTCACCCTTTAGAGCTCAATTGGAGTGAAATATTTGGGAAAATTCAAGTGTGCAAGGTTTAGGATCCAAATTGAAGTAAGAGAAATTGTCAGGAAAAAATTTCTTTAATGTTTCTAGGATGTAATTTAGGGTGTGTAGGTTATATTTATGCCATTATATTGTAGAAAGAAAGAAGTTTAATCTTAGTTTTCCTTGATGGGGAATTCGGCCATACTTAGGGAATAAAGAAGGTGAAGGTTTCTTCAAGGGGAAAAAGTAAAGGAAAAGAAGTTCAAGAGGAGTAAAACAAGAAATCAAGGTAAGTGGTTACATATTCTAACTATTTCCATTGATTTAGGGTGAATTTAGGTTATGTTTAAATGGTAACTAGGTGAATTATGTATGTTTAATTGGAATAAATGATATAATCATGACTTAGTGTGTTAGAAATGATAAATTGAGGGATTAAATGAAGAAGAAATAAAATGTAGGATAGAAAATCAAGGTTGGCCGAATGGTATACTTAGTGGTATTATGGTATATTTTGTGTATATTATTGAATTAAAGGTGTATACATGTAAATTAAGGTATAAAGTAATTTAATTAATAATTAAGGCATGAAAAGAAATATTTAAGATGAATAACTAATGTTGGCCGAATGGTTAAAGTGGGCATTTTAATGTATAACTTGGTTATTTGTTAAAAATAATGGCATAAAATGAAAGTAAGATAAAAATTGAGCACATGGTAATTTATTTAGAATTTATTATGCATAAATAAATATTTTAGAGTAAATTAGTATATTATGTTTATAATGGAAATGAAATTAAATAAATAGTTTCAATGGAATTTTGGTTTGAATGATTATGTAATTAAATAAGTTGTGGAATAAAGATGATTTAGTAAGAAAATAATGAATAATATAAAGTTTGATTATGTTGGCATAATGGTATACTATAATAAAGTAATGTGATAATTTATGTATCTTGCCCTTAGTAATAGTCTAATAGATAAATCTAGTTCAGGATATAGTTGGCTAGCCATAGGGACAGTAAAATCGCGGTGTGAGTCATGGCGACTCACTATTATTAGGCCAATGGCGGTCTAAAATGTTAAATGAAATGAAATATAAATGTATTAGTGGTCCTACGGAGTCACTTTAGAATGATGTGGGTCTGTGGGATACACGTCCCGCATATCCAGTTCGGAGATTTCTACTGGACCGATACTAGGGGCAAACTAGTAAAAATGGGTAAAATTAACTAAACACACACTAATACGTGAAAAAGAGGAAAAAAGGACTAAAGTGAAATAAATTATGAAGTTTTAGGGACTAATTGATAAAAATAGTGTTAACATGGCTGTAACAACCCAAAAAGGGCCTGGTCGGAATCTGCGTGGTAAATCAGGGAAGTAAGGGTATTTTCGTAATTTGAGCAAGAGAAAATTTGGATAATAAGGAATTAGTTGTTAAGGAATTAATTAATTAAGTAATAAGTTAAGTGAAGGGAATGATATGGTGTGCTTATAGTGTATGGGAGTAGGATATAAGTGGACTTAGAGATTTTATTGTGTGGTTTTGGTGCATGGTGCCTTGGTTATTAAGTGGGTTATGAGTAATATTATGGTGTGAGTTGAGTTTGGTGCATTGGAAGATATTTGTGTAGGAGAAGTTAGTGTGTGTGTAGAGTATGGTGCCATAAGTGGTTAAGTCAAAGTGGGAAGGCTTGATTTGCTAAGATTGTGACAAGTGGCAAAGGGGTTGGTGAGCATTAAATGAAAAGTAAGAGAGAAGTGAGGAGGAAAAAGTGGATGAAGCTTCCCGTGGAAGCTAGCTCTCATTTTCCCTTGTTCTTCATCTTTCCCGTTCTCTCTCTCTCTTATTTCTATTTTTACTGCTCTCATCTCCTTTCCTCTTGTGTTTTCTTTGAGTTTTGAGTGGGAATCTTGAGCTTTGAGTTGGAGTTTTGAAGGTAAGTGGTCTGAAGTTCTTTGGTTTTTCGGTTCTTCTCTTCTCCTTCTTTTTCTGATTTTGATTGTGGAATTTCGGGTTTGACTTGAGTGAGTTTTGATTGGGTTTGTGCAAGAATCGGAAGCTAGAAGAAAGAGCAAGGGAAAAGAGAAAGCAGACTCATGAGGGGCTCGGTTTGAAGCTGCAATTTCCAGGTTTGGGAGCCTAATTTGAGTGTGTTTGGGAGCTGCGTTTTTAAGTGTGTGTATGTGTTTGGGAGCTGTGTTTGTGGATTATGTTTTCCCTATTTCCTCCTTGGATCAATTCTATTTTGTGATTGCATGTCACTTGTAATCTTGAGTGTTTTGTTAGATGAATGCATGTTTAAGTTAAGTAGTGATTTATAGTGAAATGTTAGTGATATAGTGAGGATAGTATGTGTTTTTGGATCATGAACATGCTATGTTAATGAATCTTGAGTTTGGTTGTGAGTGAATCCTGGAAGAATTGACGTTTTATTATTGTGTAAAATATGTTTATGTGGCTTGAAAATGATGCGGTGATGTGCAGGAGATTTGAGGTAAGTGTTTGTATATGTGGTTTGCTTGTATGAGGGTTTGTGTGTGAAAAGAGTAGGAAAAGTGCAGATTTTGGGCGAATCTGGGCTCTGTCGCGATCGCGACGCTGTCGCGAGCATGACAGAGTGCGGAATTGGCCCCTTGTTCTTGAAAAGCGCTCTGTCGCGATCGCGATGTTGTCGCGACCGCGACAGAGGGCTATGTAGCCAAGTCCTCAGCATGAGCATGCTGCCGAGCGTGCGCGCGAGGAGGAAGGAACTGGTCTCTGTAGCGACCGCGACGTTGTCCCGACCGTGACAGAGCTCGGTTGCGCGAATCTGCCTAGCGTGCTTCGTCGCGAGCAGGCCTTCTGGCGCGAGCTCGTGAGGAGGTACCCCGTGCTCTGTCGCGAGCGCGACACTATCGCGATCGCGACAGAGGCCCTTCCTGCTTGCCCTGTTTTCTGAATGTGCTTCTTTTGTTCCACTTTGCACGGTTTCTCACTATTGCATGAAATATGTTTGTGCTTATGACTCGTGATCTCATTGTACTAGTGTCGTGGTTATGAATTGAATTGAGGTTAGAGTCCTGAGTTGAATCTTGTTGTGATTGTGTATTGTCGAGTGAGTGAATGAGTTGTCGAGCCTGAAGTGTCAAGGTACTGGATAATTAAGCATGCTTAAGAAGGGTTAGTGAGTGCAGCTGCCCGTGTCCGCCCCGTTTGGGTGAAGCGGCCGACCTCCGAGATGGTCATCTTCCGTGTAGTGATAAAATGTTTTGAGACTCCGGTCTCCCGCACTACCTTCGGGTATTAAACTGTTTTTGAGGCTCCGGTCTCCCGTTTAATGTTTTCGTATCCTCCACCATTGAATTCAGGCTATCGTGTTATGTGTCTAGTGTGTGTTTAGTGAAGTGTTCTGATTATTGCATGAATCTAATATGATCATTGCTTCATGTTTTCTGTTTCAATTCTGATATACATATAGTGACTCTTGAGCTGTGTATATATTTCTACCCTCTAATGTTTAGTGAATTCTGTGTGATAATGTGAATATCTTGCATAGTGCTCTGTTATGTTTGTTCCTCCCCACTAAGCGTTATCGCTTAGCACGGGTTTTTATCCCGTGTAGGTGGCAGGTTTTTGGAAGTTTGCACGTGTTGCGCATCTGCAAGTCGGCCACATAGGAGTAGAGTTATATTTTTGTTATCTCCTCCTGTAATTCTTTTTGTATGTAATATTTTTGTATAGTGGCTTTTGTAACTTTTTGTAAAGGAATGATGTAACCTTTTTGATATTGTAGATAACTCTAAATTTTGATTATATAAGATTTTCGTCTTGCCTTTATTAATGTTTTTAGTGAATGCTTTCGCTTAGCGCATGTATGTATGTTGTGAGTGAGCGTCGGGTGGCGCGCCCGACGGCGCCCTTCCAACGGGGGCGGCGGCGGGGGCGTTACAATGGTAAATATAGCTAAATTAAAGGAAAGAAGTTTAACTGGTAAGAATATTAAATTAAATATTTAATTGAGGACTAAAATGTAATTAGCCATGAAAATAGCAAGGTGAAGAATAAATAGTAAATTATACGTTAAACAATGATTTAAATTAAGAATTTATAATAATTAATAATAATTTGGTAAATATGTGAAATAAAAGGGTAGAACCGTAATTAGAAGCAAATCTAAGGATTAAGATGTAATTTGACACTAAAACAATTAAATTAAAAATAATATAATATGATATAATATAATGTAATAGGTTAGTAATGTAGGAAGTAATTGAAAGTTGAATAGATAATTAAGTAAGCTATTATATAAATAATGATTTAGAATTAACAAGATAAAATATTAATATGAGAAATTATTATTGATTAAGTAAATAAATTGGTTAATTAATAAATGGGAGTAATAATAATAATAATAATAATAATAATAATAATAATAATAATAATAATAATAATAATAATATAATTATATTGTGAATAAATTAACTAATGAGTTTATAAGTAAACTAAATGATAAATATCATTGGGAATTAATTGAACAACATTAAAGTTTACTTTGGTTAGAAATTGGAATTCAAATATTTTATTATTATTTGAATACTAAGTAGATAGATGGAAATTTTTAGAATTGTAACTACCACTGAGCATATTTAATGCTCAGCACGTAGTTTCTGTTGATTGCATGCAGGTATAAGCTAGGCGTGGGAGCAAGCATACAACTTTTTTGGAAGCTGTTGGAACTAAGCTTGTACTAGATATTACTGTAGTTTATAAGTATGGCATGTATATACTTTTGTATGGTGATGTAATTATAGTTTATGTATTTATGGTGTGTAATGGACATTAATACTCAATGGATATTATGAGATTGTTCTGGTAGATGGATGATGAGAAATTTTATATACTGTTGTTGTGCCCGTGTGGGCTGTGGGTTATTGATTTTGCAGGTTTGGATAGGTCAAAATTATAGCCGTTATGCTGCCCAAATTTTTTATGGACTGGAATAATAAACTGGACAGTTATAGGTCATCGGCTAAGCGAAACAAGTTATAATTAAAATAGTTAAGTATAATAGAAAAGTTAGTTAAGTCACATATCTGCTATATGTAACAAATTTATTCGCATACCCACATAAGTAGAATTATTAGTAACTATCATAACTGCTAGTGTACGTTAGAAAATTTATATAAGGGTGTTACACTTAATGTCACCACTCCAAATTTATCAGCTCCCACAACTGCAAAAGGCCCTTTCCACCTCGATTTCAATTTCCCAGGAAACAATCTCAACCTGCTATCATATAGAAGCACCTTTATCCCGGGCACAAATTCTTTCTTGATCAACCTTCGATCATGCCATTTCTTAGTGTTGTCTTTGTACTTCATAGCGTGATCGTATGCCCAAAATCTGAGCTCTTCTAACTCATTCAGCTGTAGGGACCTGCACTTTCCTGCACTCACAAGGTCAAAATTCAAGATTTTGGCAGTGCAATACACCTTATGTTCTAATTCCATCGGAAGGTGATAGGACTTCCCAAACACTAACCTGAAGGGAGACATCCCTATCGATGTCTTAAACGTTGTCCTATATGCCCACAAAGCTTCATCTAGCTTAAGGTACCAATCTTTCCTAGATGCATTGACCGTTTTCTCTAAGATGTCTTTCAATTATCGGTTGGACACTTCAACTTAACCGTTAGCTTGGGCATGATAAGGGGTAGTAACTTTATGTCTTACTCTAATTTTTTTCAGCAAAGCTTTAAATTGGTGGTTAACAAAGTGTTTACCACCATCACTAACAATGGCTCTAGGGGCTCCATAACGGGTGAATATATTCTTTCTCAAAAACTCTAACACAACCTTAGCATCACAAGTCCTAGTGGCTGACTTCTACCCATTTGCTCACATAATCCACTGCCACTAATATATACTCAAACCCATAGGATATCGGGAAAGGCCCCATAAAGTCTATCCGCCATAAGTCAAATAACTCTTTCTCAAGCATATTGCTTAAAGGCATTTCATCCCTTCTAGAGATATTTCCTACCCTTTGGCATCTATCATAGGTTTGCACATATAACTTAACATCCTTAAACATTATAGGCCAATAAAAACCAGAAGAGAGAATTTTTGATACCATTCTATTCGGCCCATGGTGTCCACCGGCTTCCCCGCTGTGACATAATTTGATGATCTCCCCTTTTTCTTCATTCGGAATGCACCTTCTCAATACTTGATCAGAGCACATGTGAAAAAGATAAGGGTTGTCCCAAATGTAGTGCTTTGCATCAGCTTTTAACTTCTTCCTCTGTTGCCATGTGAATTCCTTTGGCATACAACCATCTACAAGAAAATTGGCTATATTAGCGAACCAAGGCACAGTAATGATGCGGAACCCCAAGGCTAAAGAACCCGAAACCCCTTAAACATACAATATGGAATGAACATGAACAAGAAGAAACTCACAATCTAAAGAACCCCCAAACAACATGTGAATGGAAACGCTTATAATAGATTGATTTAGAGATACAAGAACATAATTCGCCATAAAGTAAATACCTTGATAAGAAATTAGTTCTTGATGCAAAAGAAGAAGACAAGCAAATCCTCTCCCTTGAAGAAAATTCGGCCAAGCCAAATAATGATATTCAAAAGTGTTTTAGATGTGTCTTTTACAACTTATAATGAGGTATTTATAGCCCCCAAAAGGTAGGTAACCCTAAATAAGTCAAAAGTCCACCTAACACATGGGCCTCCCACCAAACCCTAAATAAGTCAAAAGGCCACCTAACACATGGCCACCTAACACATGGGCCTCCCACCAAATAACTAAAGCCCAAACTTATTAACTCTAAAATACAATAACCCACAAGCCTAAAATAATTAATTTAAATGAGCCCAAGCTAAAATAAGCCCAACTCACTTAAAATAAGCTTATTAAGCTATATAAGGGTCCAACTCAACAAATTAAAACAAAACAAGTCCAACATAATAAAATAAGCTCCTTGGGCCACCTAAAGCTACTCTACTAGCTTAAAATAGTTGATCAAGCCCATTCGATTCTCCTCATGTCCATTCGGCTTTATTAGATTGGTCATAGTGTCATTCGGTTCCAATCTCTCTTGACTATGCATAGTTTCCACAATACGGTCCACATATGCATTTAGTGCTTCCTTGAACTTCTTGGCTCTTGATCTTATCACCGGTCCATCCGGCAATGCTAGCTCTTCCTTGAACTTAATCTGCTTTTGATGTTCCTTGGTCGTGCTCGCATCATCCCCTCCCTCTTCAAAAGGATTCGTCCTCGAATCTGAATCTAGATCAAAAGAAGATAAGTCAAAAACATTGAAAGTAGCACTAACATTATACTCACCTGGTAAGTCAATTTTATATGCATTTTCATTGATGCGTTCCAAAACTTGAAATGGTCCATCTCCCCTTGCATCAAGTTTTGACTTCCTTTGTTGTGGAAACCTCTCCTTTCGCATGTGCACCCAAACCCAGTCACCTGGTTCAAAAATAACTTGTTTTCGCCCTTTATTAGCCTTTTGTGCATACATGCGATTCTTTTTCTCAATTTGTTCACGTGCTTTCTCATGTATTGTTTTAACCAAATCAGCCTTCTTTTTGCCATCCAAGCTAGCAAGCTTATTCAGAGGTAAAGGCATCAAATCCAACACAGTTAATGGATTAAAACCTTACACAATTTCAAATGGAGAATAACCTGTAGAAGAATGTGTAGAACGATTATATGCAAACTCAATGAATGGCAAACAATCTTCCCAAGTTTTCAAATTCTTTCCTACAATTGCACGCAACATGGTTCCTAACGTCCTATTAACTACCTCAGTTTGCCCATCAGTTTGTGGGTGACATGTAGTAGAAAATAGAAGTTTAGTGCCTAACTTTCCCCACAAGACTCTCCAAAAATGACTTAGGAACTTAACATCCCTATCTGACACAATGGTTCTTGGTACACCATGAAGTCGAACCACCTCCCTAAAGAAAAGATCAGCAATATTTGTTGCATCATCTGTTTTATGACAAGCAATGAAATGAGCCATTTTACTAAATCTATCCACAACAACAAATATGCTATCCTTACCTTTCCTAGTCCTAGGCAATCCCAAAACAAAGTCCATTGATATGTCAGTCCAAGGCTCACTAGGCACAGGTAAGGGTGTATATAAACCATGAGGCATAGACCTAGATTTAGCTTGTTTGCATGTAATACACCTGGCACAAACTCTTTCCACATCTCTTCTCATATTTGGCCAATAAAAATGTTCACTAAGCATATCCATGGTCTTTTGCACACCAAAATGCCCCATTAACCCTCCACTATGTGATTCCCTCACAAGCAATTCCCTAACTGAACATGTAGGGATACAAAGTTGTTTACCCCTAAAAAGATAGCCTTCATGCCTATAAAACTTATCAAATGCAGCACATTCACAAGCTTGATACACATTGGAAAAATCAGCATCATCGATATACAGCTCTTTCAAATGCTCAAATCCAAGTAACTTAGAAGTAAGCATAGAAATCAAAGCGTACCTTCTAGATAGTGTATCGGCCATAACGTTTTCCTTACCTTGCTTGTACTTGATCACATATGGGAATATTTCCAGAAATTCCACCCAACTTGCATGCCTCTTGCTCAACTTCCCTTGTCCCTTTAAGTACTTAAGAGATTGATGATCACTATGAACCACAAACTCCTTAGGCAATAAGTAATGCTCCTAGACTTTAAGAGCCCTCACCAATGCATATAGCTCCTTGTCATAGGTGGAATAATTCAACAATGGCCCGCTCAGCTTCTCACTGAAATCTGCTATGGGACGATTTTCCTGCATCAAAACAGCACCTATACCAATCCCAGAAGCATCACATTCAATCTCAAAAGTTTTAGAAAAATCAGGCAAACGCAAAACAGGAGCAGTACATAATTTCTCTTTTAAAGTGCAAAATGCATTTTCTTGCTCTTTTTCCCATTTAAACCCGACATTCTTTTTGACAATCTCATTCAGTGGTGCAACAATAGTCGAGAAATCTTTAACAAATCATCTATAAAAGCTAGCTAACCCATGAAAACTTCTTACCTCACTCGCAGTCTTAGGCGTTGGCCATTCTTGGATAGCCTTCACCTTTTCAAAATCTACCTCCACTCCTTTAGAGCTCACTACAAAACCTAAGAAGACAACTTTATCCATGCAAAACGAACACTTCTTAAGGTTTGCATATAGCTTCTCTTTCCTAAGCAGATCTAAAACAGCTTTAACATGCATGATATGATCATTTAAGCACTTGCTATAAGCTAAAATGTCATCAAAGTACACAACCACAAATTTACCAAGAAAATCACGCAAGACATAGTTCATTAAGCGCATGAAAGTACTAGGTGCATTAGATAACCCAAAAGGCATCACTAACCACTCATATAATCCATATTTAGTCTTAAACGCGGTTTTCCACTCATCCCCTTCTTTCATCCTAATTTGATGATAGCCACTTTTAAGATCAATTTTAGTGAATAAACAAGCACCATGCAACTCATCAAGCATATCATCTAATCTAGGAATAGGATGGCGATACTTTACAGTTATTTTGTTAACCGCTCTACAATCCACACACATCCTCCAAGTTCCATCTTTTTTTGGTACCAAAAGAACTGGTACAACACAAGGACTCATGCTTTCCCTTACATACCCCTTTTGAAGCAATTCATCCACTTGCCTTTGCAATTCCTTTGTCTCCTCTGGATTGCTTCTGTAAGCTGGACGGTTAGGTATTTGAGCTCCTGGTACAAGGTCAATCTGATGCTCAATCCCTCTCAAAGGTGGTAATCCGTGTGGTACATCTTCAGGAAATACATCTTCATACTCCAGCAATAAGGTCATAAAAACACTAGGCAACTCGGGGTTAAGGTCGGTTTCAGTAAACAAAGTTTGCTTAAATCGAATCAAAATTAAAGCTCTCTTGCCTAAGTATGCACTCTTTACTTCTCTCTCTTTGGCATAAAAACACGGTAGCTTCTTTACTTTTTCACTCCTCTCATTTTCTTTTCGCTCACTTTTTATATTCTTTTCTTTCTTTACACTCACTAATCTCTTCTCTTCTGCACATCCCACTTTCTTTTCCTCACTTGTGCAGTCACTCACCATTGGGCCTTTATTTTTATTCTTTTCTCTCATGGCCTCTTTTCGCTCTTCTTTCTTTTTCACCTCACTACTCAAATCCCCACTTGAAGATTGCTGAATTTTTAATTGCTCAAGATAAGTTTCTTTAGGAGATAAAGGTGCTAGGGTGATTTTCTGCCCATTATGCACAAAAGAGTACCTATTCTTATACCCATCATGTACAGCATGCCTATCAAATTGCCAAGGCCTACCCAACAAAACATGACCGGCTTGCATTGGTACGACATCACATACAATCTCATCAGCATATCTACCAATGGAAAATGCAACTACTACCTGCTTGGTCACTTTAACTTCACCACTATCATTCAACCATTGTAGCCTATATGGGTTGGGGTGTTTATCACATTTCAGCCCCAATTTCTCAACCAAAGTATTACTAGCTACATTAGTGCAACTACCCCCATCTATGATCAGACTACAAGCTTTCCCACCTACCAAGCATCTAGTGTGAAAATTATTTTCCCTTTGCTCTAGGCTATCTTCCTTTACATTTATATTCAATGCACGCCTAGTGACTAAGGCTTCTCCTTTAACAACATATTCAACACATTCATCATTATCAGAACAATCCTCTAAAGGAGGCATACTTAAATCACTACCATCAGAATCATCACCATTATCAGATTCAGAAACAATTTCACCACCCCTAATAAACATGGTCTTTCTATTAGGACACTCAGATGCATAATGACCACGCCCTTGACATTTAAAGCATTTAACATCCCTATGTTTAGAAGGTTTGGATGAAGGATCAGGAGTACCTTTTTGGATTGAAATACTCTTCTCCTTGCCCCTATTCATTTCAATGCCTTTCTCCTTGGAATCTGAATGGTGCTCCTTTTTCCTGTCTTCATTTTTGCTCCATTTTGGACTCAATTTGTTGCTGGAATTTGAGAATGATCTTGCTGCCCTTCTTTGTTTTTGTTGCTTTTCCACCTTCATGGCAATGTTTACTAAGTCATCCATCTCTACATAATGTTGCAATTCCACTACATCAACGATTTCCCTATTCAAACCTCCCAAAAATCGAGCCATTGTCACCTCTTCTTCCTCTTCTATGTTTGCTTTGATTAATAGCATCTCCAACTCCTTGTGATAATCCTCTACTGAACTGGTTCCTTGGGTGAGTCTATGTAATTGTTGGTGCAACTCCCTATAGTAATAGGATGGTACAAATCTCTTCTTCAGCACTCTTTTCATCTCTTCCCAAGTGCCTATGGGTGGTTCCCTATTCCGCCTTCTATTTTTTTACCAACTCTTTCCACCAGACTAATGCATAATCAGTAAACTCCACTGCTGCCAATTTCACCTTCTTTTCTTCTGAGTAATTATGACAAGCAAAAATCATATCTACCTTTCTTTCCCATTCTAAATACACTCCAGCATCATTCCTACCCCTAAAGGATGGAATATTCATCTTTATGGAACTAAGGTTGTTATCTCTCCTCTCCATTCTTTCTTCTCTCCCTTCTCTACCCCTCACAAATTGCACCTCTTCATCATAGTCTTCATATAATCTGTTCACTTCTTCCTCTCTATTCCTATGGCTTTCAATTGACCTACTCCGATTTTGGGACCTAGAACTTTCATTAATTTTCTCTTCCATCCCATCCATCCTAGTAGTTAACTTTTTGAATTCACCCATGAATGCCTTGTACATCAATTTCAAATCTGGCACATTCTCCTCCTCTTCCTCACTCATTACGCCCTTTCCGCCCCTTCTTGACATTGTATATTATAAGCTACCAACAAATGGTAGTAGGGAATAAAAAGACCTCACAATTCACTCCCTCACGTATTTCACTCAAAAGATAGCACTCCACTCGTGTTTCACTCAACTTGGCTTTTACCCTCTTTTAAGCTTACACACTCAAGCATTTTCCCACTCAAGCTTGCTGTCCTCAGTTGCACTTCAGAATTTAATTTCCAACAAAAATAATTCACAAGCAGCAAAATATAAAAGGAATACAATGAAAATACTTAACAAATAAGATAGGTTCAAAACTAGAAGCAAAAATTACCGGAAGGAATAAAACGAAAGAGCACACAAGAAGAAGATATGTATGCTGTCCAAAATTATAGATTTTAATTAACAAGAATCAATTTGTTAATTATGGTGTACTAGAAGCAAAATTACAAAAGACAATAAAAATAGCAACTTAGAGTGAAAGAAAAAGACAACTAATGCATAAATGCAGAAATTGATATCTCCCTAATGGAAAAGTCAATTTTGATACAATGAATGTAAAGACAAGAAATCAAAGAAGTCAAAAATGACGACTACCCATAAATATTCACTTTGACTTTTCAAATTAGTCTCCAAATTCAAAGTATGACCAAATCTAAATTTTTGTTTCTTTGTGATTTTTCTTTCCTAACTTTATCTCAATGTTGACTTTTCTTTTTTTTTTTTTTTTTTAAATTCGGATGAACAGTGCTGTGAATAGTACTATGAGCAGCAACTTGAACAGTACCAACGATTTTTTTTTTAGAACTTAAAACATCAAACACAAGATCTGATGTAGGAATAAAGAAGAACACAAAAGAACAAATTCAAAAATAAAGAAGAACACGAAATTGATAAGAATAAGATTGCAAATTTAACAACGTGGAATTATCTTGTTCTAATGAAAATAAAATAATAGAATAGCAAATTAACACAAGATATATAAGAATTTATCCTAATCCAAGCTCTGATACCAAATGATGCGGAACCCTAAGGCTAAAGAACCCGAAACCCCTTAAACATACAATATGGAATGAACATGAACAAGAAGAAACTCACAATCTAAAGAACCCCCAAACAACATGTGAATGGAAACGCTTATAATAGATTGATTTAGAAATACAAGAACAGAATTCGCCACAAAGTAAATACCTTGATAAGAAATTAGTTCTTAATGCAAAAGAAGAAGACAAGCAAATCCTCTCCCTTGAAGAAAATTCGGCCAAGCCAAATAATGATATTCAAAAGTGTTTTAGATGTGTCTTTTACAACTTATAATGAGGTATTTATAGCCCCCAAAAGGTAGGTAACCCTAAATAAGTCAAAAGTCCACCTAACACATGGGCCTCCCACCAAACCCTAAATAAGTCAAAAGGCCACCTAACACATGGCCACCTAACACATGGGCCTCCCACCAAATAACTAAAGCCCAAACTTATTAACTCTAAAATACAATAACCCACAAGCCTAAAATAATTAATTTAAATGAGCCCAAGCTAAAATAAGCCCAACTCACTTAAAATAAGCTTATTAAGCTATATAAGGGTCCAACTCAACAAATTAAAACAAAACAAGTCCAACATAATAAAATAAGCTCCTTGGGCCACCTAAAGCTACTCTACTAGCTTAAAATAGTTGATCAAGCCCATTCGATTCTCCTCATGTCCATTCGGCTTTATTAGATTGGTCATAATGTCATTCGGTTCCAATCTCTCTTGACTATGCATAGTTTCCACAATACGGTCCACATATGCATTTAGTGCTTCCTTGAACTTCTTGGCTCTTGATCTTGTCACCGGTCCATCCGGCAATGCTAGCTCTTCCTTGAACTTAATCTGCTTTTGATGTTCCTTGGTCGTGCTCGCATCAAGTAACTTCACACATAAATAAAGCACAAATACGCTCATCGGGGAACAAATCGCAAATCTCCCATTTTTCAATGTGATCGTGCTCCAATCTAGACAAGTGATCCTTTACAAAATTTTTTGCCCCCTTCTTATCTTTAATCTCCAGGTTAAACTCTTGCAAAAGGAGCACCCATCTGATAAATCTTGGTTTTGACTTCTTCTTGGCAAAGAGATGTCTCAAGGCTGCATGGTCGGGACACACCACAATTTTTGCACCTAGTAAATATGGCCTAAACTTCTTGAAAGCAAAGACAATTGCAAGAGGTTCCTTCTCGGTTATGGTGTAGTTAACCTAGGCTCTAGTCAAGGTATGGCTTGCATAATAAATTGCATGGAATACCTTCTCCTGCTTTTGTCTGAGTACTGCTCCTACTGCGAAATCACTCGCATCACACATTAGCTCAAATGGCAAATTCTAATCCAGAGATATAATCACCGGGGCTGAAATAAGCCTTTGTTTCAATGTTTCAAATGCCAACATACAATCACTAGTAAAATCAAAAGGAGCATATTTCATTAGCAAATTGGACAAGAGTTTTGCAATTTTTGAAACATCTTTGATAAACCAGCGATAGAATCCCGAATGCCCTAAAAAGCTCCTAATTACCTTGACACTTGTAGGGGGTGGGAATTTCTCTATGACTTTTACCTTGGCTTTATGTACCTCTATTCCCTTTTCTGAAATTTTATGCCCTAGCACAATGCATTCCCTCACCATAAAGTGGCACTTTTCCCAATTTAATACTAAGTTGGTTTTCTCACACCTCCCTAGCACCAAATTAAGATGCTTTAAATAGCTCTCAAAGTCTCTCCCATAAATGGTGAAATCATCTATAAAGACCTCCATGAATTTCACTATGAAGTCATGGAATATTGCCATCATGCACTGCTGAAACATAGCCGGCGCATTACACAATCCAAAAGGCATTCTCCTATAGGCAAATGTGCCATAAGGGCTGGTAAAGGTCATTTTCTCCTGATCTTCAGGGGCTATAGGGATTTTTAAATACTCCGAATACCCATCTGAAAAATAATAAAACCTATTCCCTACTAGCCTCTCTAGCATCTGATCAATAAATGGCAATAGGAAATGATCTTTCCGAGTAGCGTTGTTCAGTCTCTTATAATCTATACAAACTCTCCAACCCGTAACTGTATGAGTTGGAATGAGTTTATTGAGCTCATTCTTAACTACTATCATTCCCCCCTTTTCAGGAACACATTACACTGGGATAACCCATTGACTATTTGAGATTAGATAGATTATACCTGAATCGAGGAGTTTGAGTACCTACTTTTTTACCACTTCCTGCATTGCTGGGTTGAGCCTCTTTTGGGGTTGAGCTACCGGTTTGCATTCTTCCTCCATTAGAATCCGGTGAGTGCAGTAGCTTGGGTTAATCCCCTTCAGGTCTGATGTCTCCCATCCAATTGCTTCCTTATGCTTTTTTAGCACTTCAAGCAGCATCTCCTCTTCAAAACCTGACAACATAGAAGAGATAATTACTGGTTTTATTTCATGCTCTAAAAATATGTACTTTAAATGAGGAGGAAGAGTTTAGATTTTGAATCTCCCTCTTGTGGAGTAAACCCTTCTTGCTGTGATCTCTCCTCTCCACATTCTTGCTCTACTACTGCTATCAATTCTCCTCCTACTTCATCCAACTCTTCATTCTCCAAGGAGTGCATTAAACTCAAATTCAATTGATCATTTAGCAACACCTTCTCCTGAGTTTCTTCCACACATTCATCCACCTTGTCCACAAAATAAATCGACTTCACTAAATCACTTGATGGATACTTTTGAGCTTTGTTCATGTGCACTACCAACTCTTCATTGTTGAATCGTAGGGTGACCTTTTGACCATGTACATCAATCAAGGCTTTCGCCGTATTCAAAAATTATCTCCCCATAATGAGTGGCACTTTCCTATCTTCCTTTATCTCCATGACTACAAAGTCCACAGGGAAAATGAATTTTCCCACCTTCACTAGTAGGTCCTCTATTACCCCTTTGGGTTTCCTTACCGAACTATCCGCAAGCTGGAGCCTCATTCTCGTCTCCTTGAGATCACCTAGATTGAGTTTCCTGCATATGGAATAAGGCATTAAGTTAATGCTGGCCCCTAACTCGCATAAATCATTTCCAATAAAAGTTTCACCAATCTCATAGGGTAAAGTGAAGCTACCTGGATCCTCTAATTTTTCCAAAATCTTGTTCATGATTATTGCACTACAATTCTCTATAAGTTGCACAGTCCCATTGTAATGGCTCGAATTATACTCTAGTAGTAATTGGCTTAATTAAGGTAATTGGGAAGAGTGAGAATTGGATTTGTTAACATTGGATTAAAATGTAATAATATTAAGCACTCAATTGAATAAACTAAGGAAGTTAAGTGGCTTATTGGCATTTGTACTTGATTAAACTCTAAGTGGGACTAACTAGCTTAACTAAATGGATTAAGGATTAAAGGTGATTAAGGAAGAAATGGCAGATTTGGGATGGGAAGGTGGAATCCATGTGTGGTTTGGTGGCTTTGCCAACCCACTCAAGCCATGCAATATAAAGGGCTTTGGAGAAAGAAAGTGCAGATTCTGCATTTTATCTCTTCTCCACTGCTGGACTTCCACTCTCTTCCCTATTTCTTCACTTAATTGAATAATCTTGAGGTCAATAGTTGGTGTATATGAGAATTCTGTTGGTTGCAAGGTGTTTAGAAGTGTGGTGTGATCATTCAACAAGGTAAGTGGTTAATTAGTGGACTTCTCCTTCATCTTCTCTTCTTCCTTTCAAAATTAAATGGATGATAACATGATGTTCCCAATTCTGGAAATTGGATTGTAATTATAGTGATAGAATCAAGGAAGGATAAAGGAAAAGCCAAAGTAGGAGAATCAAGTGCCAAGTGATTTTAAGGAGCTAAGGAGAAGAGGGTTGGGAAAACTCTTTTTGTGTGTTAAATTCTGCTGTATTATGAGATGATTTAATTATTGAAATGTGTATTTGAATTGGGCATAAATCAGATAGTTATGTGATGTGATAATTTGACTTGAAATGGTAAGTTAATGAGCTAAGAAATGACCATAAGCCCGTGGTTCTATTTTTAGTAATCTATGAGCTTAATATTGTGTAAATGTTGCTTGACATGGAATTGAGTATGTTAGGGTGCTAAGTGTACATGGAATGTTGAGTTGAGAATTGCCTTGGAAAGTCATTTAAAGGGGTATAATTTAGGAGGTTAGCTTGCTAAACCAAAATAGAGTCTTGGGATGAGTAATAACATGAGTTGGTGTGAGGTAGACTTGAGAATATAGCTCTAAATAAAAGAACATGGAAAATTGAGTAATGTACTTTAGCATAAAAATGAATCGAGTGCTTAAAGAATTTGCTATTGAACAATAGGAATTAAGGGGGAAAAGGGGGACCATAAGAGAAGAGAGGCTAAGAGAGGAGGTAAGGATGGGATTTGGGAGCTTACCTTGGAAAAATGGGTTCTGTCGCGAGCGCGATAGAAGGCTCCAAGAGAAGAAGTTGGTTACTATCATGGGCAGGCGCATATGCGCGAGCCCGATAGAGGTGTCGATAGGTTCTGTTGCAGGTGCGACTTGGCTTGTGAGCACGACAGAAGCTGTCATTTGAGTCTGTCTCGAGCGCAACAGGGATGGTGAGCTTTAAGTGAACTTTAAATTGCTTTTAATGGGTTGATTATATGTTTAGATGACAAGTGAACACATGAATGAGAATACTCTTTGCATGATATATATATGTATATATATACATATTATCATATACAATTGTTAAAGTAAATAAGTTGTGAAATGAGCCTTTATATTGATAATGCAATGAATGTAATAATTTGAATAAACTAGATTAATAATATAGCCTGCGAGTCAAGTAGTGGATAGATAAGCATGCCTATAGGGTCTAAGTGCTGCAGCCAAATGCGTTCGATTCCTTTGGAATCATCAATGTGACTTGAATCCACATTGGATTCCTAAATGCGAATTATTATTATTTTATTGATATTTTGGTACCTAAGGGTGCTAATACGAATGTAAGTATCTACGGATACTAATGTGATTTTTGTACCTTCAGGTACTGATGCGATACTCGCTATCCGCATCTTTGAGTTGCAGGTAAGGCTATAAATAATCTTGTTAAATGCTTAAATAAAGTGAATCTCACGTGACATATTTAAGAAAAAGAGCATTAAGTGCATGCGAAGAGAATTTGATAGTGTATCCTAAAATATGAGCATGTTATATTGCTGTGTACTATGTGTATATGCATGATTAAGAGATAATGACGTATGCATGAGTATCGTAATGCTATTGATATGTTATTATTGTATATATATACTTGTGTATATCTTGTTCTATATTGTGTACTATCTTTCCCCACTAAGCATTATCACTTCGAACGGGTTCTCTAATCCGTGTAGGTTCGGATGCGAAGTGATTACGAAGGATGAATCCGCATTGCCAAAGGTCAACACTAGGATTTCTAATAGTGTAGTTCTCTTTAGGGTTTGGATTTTGTATTTTGGAGCATATATGTAATCTTTTGGAAACTGTAATGTATGTAAGGAGTTAAATGGCTAAGCTTTGTAATATTAAGATTGTAAAATATGTAAACCGAAATGGATGTGTGTTCAAGCATGTGGTTTGTATGTGATATCCGCCACTTGTGTATGAATGTGAAATGAAAATTTTTGTTCAGGTTTTGCTTGTGTACATGTCTAGTGAGTGCATGTAATAGTTGTGTTGTGACGTCCAATCCCATCCGCTTTAGCTGAGCTATATGGTTGGTCGGGAATTGGTGTTACACCCATACCCTTCTATTTTCTTTTTATTAGAACAAAGTTCTTACATGAATTTAGCATAATTGGGCATGTGAGCTAAGGCTTCAGCAAAAGGTAAATTGATGTGCAATTTCTTAAACATTTCTATAAATCTAGCTAATTGCTCATTTTTCTTCTCTTTCCTAGCTATAGTGGGAAATGGCAACCTATTTATGTCAATATCCTCTGTATTGGGGTTCACTAGGCTTTTACCCTTATCAGTTATAAGAGCATCCACATTCACCTCTACCCTAGGGTTAGAGTCTCTTACCTTCCGTGTCGGCTCCTCCAAATTCGATGATGGTGAAGATGACTTACCTTTCTCCTCTCCTTGTGTTACCTCCTTGCCACTTCTTAATGTAATTGCCTTTGCCTCCTCCTTGGGATTTCGGTCCACATTTGAGGGAAAAGTTCTCGCTTATCTATGGGACATTAAAGTTGCAAGCTGTTCCAATTGAGTTTCTAGGTTTCTCATGGAAGCATCTTGATTTCGGTTCCATTGCTCTTGTGATTTCCACCTTGTCTCTTGACTAGCCATAAATTACTGCTGACTATTCACAAATTGTTGTTGGCTATTCATGAAATTAGCTAGCATGTCTTCAATATTAGGCTTCTTCTTTTCCACGGGTGGTCTTGGTTGATATCCTGGTGGGTGATATGCTTGAGGTTGGGATTGGTTTGAACTTTGCCCTTGATGGTGATGTGGTGGCTATGTGGTTTGGTAATGAGTGGTTGCTTGAGGTTGGTAAGATTGGTTGTGGTTGTGATGAACAATTTGGTTGAAAGGGGCTCTTCCTTGTGGTTGAGAAGATGAGGCATGCTAGTTTCCATCCTTCTAATTAAAATTTGGGTGATTCTTCCAACCCGGATTGTATGTATTATTGTAGGGATCATTTCTTCAATAATCTCCTACCGCATTCACATATCCCATAACTCCACCCTCTTGAATACATAGCTCGCCTTCATACAATTCACTCTCTTGAGCAACTGAAGCCACATTCTATACCTTCAACCCACTTAACTCTTTCTTCACCAACTCTAACTGTGCCTTCACTAGTGCCACTTCATCGATGTTATGCATCCCTTGTCTTTTCGAAATTGATCTAGGAGTAGTCCATTGAGAGTCATTTGCTGCCATCTCATCTAACAAACGGAAAGCTTCTTTCGATAACCTATTTAAGAAAGAGCCTCCAGATGATGCATCTAATAATGACCTTGTCTGTGGTGTAACTCCAGCATAAAATATCTTCGTTAATTGGTGAATAACTATCTCATGGTGTGGACAGCTTCTCAATAGCGTCCTGAACCTCTCCCAAGCCTTATGGAAAGGCTCCTTATTCATTTGGTGAAAACTCATTATACTGTTGCGAATACTTGCAGTCTTGGTGGGAGGGAAAAATCTCATCAAAAATTTCTCTTGCAATTGATCCCATGACCAAATTGATTGACTTGGTAACATTTGAAGCTATTCGCTCGCTATTCCAATCAATGTGAAAGGAAACAACTTCAACCTTACTGCATCAGTAGTAACACCCGGAATCTGAACTGTGTCACTGACCTCCAAGAATATGTCAATGTGCTGAGCAAGATCTTCCAAATCTGAACCGGAGAACTTATTTCTCTGTACCATTGTAATGGTTGCTGGTTTAAGCTCAAATTGTACCCCCCTAGTTAGCACAATCGTCCTATGGTCTTTGTTCCATCTTGGTACAACGTAGTTCCTAATCGTCCTAGGCCTAGGTACTTCTTCTCTATGTCTACCCAGAATTTCATCTTGTGCCCTCGGCATTTGTTCATTCTCGGGAGGAAATTCATTAATGAGAGGATCTTGTTCCATGTTGTTCTCTCTATTAGCTCTCCTTCATTGATGTAAAGTCCTTTCGATTTTAGGGTCGTAAGGTGCTACTTGCTCTTGTCTTAATCTGTTCATGCACCAAGGTTACCTGAAAAGAAAAAGGAAAAGTAAAATAAGAAAAAGAAAACACATACAAATAACAATCAAACTCACAAACAACGCCAATCCCCTGTAACGGCGCCAAAAACTTGGCACATGTCTAGCAAGTGTACTAGATCAGCTAAGTAATATAGGGTGTTAATTTTAAGACCCCGAGTTATCATACATAAGGGATTGTGTGTGCAAGCTATGACAATTAATTGTAAGCTAAAGAATTCCCAAATATTTTGTGTGTATCAGTTATCTATTGTTTAAATTGAAGAAATTAAGTAGCTAAAATGTGCAAATAAAATTTGTTAAACTAAACTAGCAGTAAATTTGATATGAATTAAGCTATGGAAAAATTAACAAGTATAAAAATCAATATAAAAAAAGCGTTGCTCGGTTTCACTCATCCACCCCATACTTAAATGTGAATTAATCTAATCTAAAATCATATATAAATGAATTCGGGATAACCCTCTTAACCCAAGCGTCCAATTTCGGAGCAAGCTACTCTAATTACACGACGTCCCATTCTAGAGCAAGCCTTATAATTAGCCTAAGCATGGGTCTATAATCCTAAGTTCGGTTTGCTTTCCTATTTTGGAGCCAAACAACCCAAAACTCATCTATCTCACTCCCCACTCTAGTCCTAAAACCACAAAATCCTACACATATAGAGTCCCATTCCGGAGTAGTCCAAAATATACAGCATTCATGATAAAATCATTCATAGCATTCAATCTATACAAGCTCAACAACCAATAAAGATATATGATAGAAACCATTCATCAAAGCTGGAAAATAACTTGAGAAAATGAAATCCCATGAATTAACAGTAAGCAACAGCAAGATAAACCATTCATTCATAAATATAAACTCAAAATATGTTCAATATTCACATCATGGGTAGGGGATTCAAAGATCTCCCGAGAAACTAAAAGACTACTCATTATCCATTATAAAGCAAAGAGGGAAAATGAGAGAATAAACCCAAAAATTCATTGAGGAAGAAAACCCAACTGAATCCCAAGTTCTTCAATCTTCTTCTTTAAAGCTTCAATGGAAATGAGCTCAAAACTAAGAGAATCTAAGTATCTATACTGTGTATTTGTGTTAAATCTATGTATTTTTGCTGTAAATATATCTATTTGCAATGTAAATCTAAAGGAAATATCAAAACCCTAAAGTTAAGAACAAAGGAAAAACCCAAAAAACCCAGATCTAAAAATCTTATTTTTAACCCCAGAAAATTAAAAAAGCTCCTTTTGCCAAACTAGAATCTGCAATTTATAGATTCAGAGGGGTCACGGTGACAATGAAATGATTGTCACCGTGAGGCACTAGGGGTCACGTTGGCAACCAAATGGTTATCACCGTGAGATGCTTGATAGATTGATTTTGTCTGAATGTGCAGGGGGGTTATGGTGACAATGAAAATGGTTGTCACCGTGAGATACATGACTTCAGCTTCTTCCTTGGATGGCTCTAGGTCACGGTGACAACTAAAATGGTTGTCACCGTGAGGTACTTGAAGATTCAATTCTGCCATCTTGACTTCTTATGTCATGGCGATAACAAAATAGTTGCCACTGTGAGGTAGCTCAGCTATCAGTTCTGTAACAGCCCGTAGGTCACCCTAGGAGTAATATGTGTTTAATTGTGCGAATTGGTAATGGCATGCTGTAGAATTCTAAAATCTTGAATTTTAATGTGTGTTCAATTGGGACTTAATTGCATTAATAAGATTTTTATTTAAGTGATTAAAGTATAATAGGGCATAACTAATTGATTAGTGGACTGGGTTGCATTTACATGGGGTCAAGTGGGTTTAAGGAAATCAGGTTTGTATTTTGGGCTTAACCAAGACTAATAAGTATTATGGGCTTAAGGCTAGAATTGCATGAGAGGAGCAGATTTTAGTGGAGCCTATAGACAATTCTACATTGACACCTAAGATTGTGCATGAGGGAGAGAGAAAGTGCCAACTTGAGCCTTGCATATAAGGGAGAGAAACTTATTTAGTGGCTACATGTAGTCAGCTGCCTCGCTATTCTCTCCACTCATCTTTCTTCTCTCCTAGCACGAAATTCTGCATTTCCCTTCTTTCTCCTCTTTCGTTTTTCTTCTTCCTTGGTTCCTCTAGAATAGTTTCTATTGCATTGAAGGTTAGAAGGGGGCTGCATGTGTGTATTTCTTCATCTTAGGAGGTAAGTGGTTTTATTAATCCGAATTCTTCTTCTTCCCCTTTCTTATTCTGAAATTTTGTGTAAATGAGATTTTGACTCTTTGCATTTCATTTTTGGAAAATATGGGTCTTAGTTAAAGTAGTAGAATCGAGAAAGACAAGGGGAAAGCTAAGTTGGGTGAGACAAGCACCAAGAAATCTTAAGTGGAGCAAAGGATTTGAGGTTTGAGAAACATGTGTTTGTACATAAATTGATTTTAGTGCGTTTCATGTTTAAGATTTATTTTACTGAAATGAGTAAGTTAATCTTGCATGTGCTGATGAAATGTTGTATGTAATGATGATGAGATTGTTGGTTGTGATGAGTGAAACAATCATAATATCTTGTTATGAATATTTGATTTTTGGAACTATGTATATATTGTGTTGATATGTTGGATGGATTGGGTATTACCGAGGGAATTGTGAGAATTTGGGTAGTAATATGTGTTTCATGGAGGTGTCTTAAATTGGTAAATTGAATGTGTTTAAGTTGTTAATAGAAACAGGTTTTGGTAAGATAATTAACTTAGGGAATTGTATGAACTGTAACTTGCAAATTCTAGGTCTATCTTTAATTTGGATATAAGGATTCTAATCTCAAATAAAGTAATTATAGAGTATAGAAGTAACCATGTTGAATTGGGGATTATATGGTCTTCAATAGATGTGAATAGCATTGATTAATGTGGTAGGGGAGCATTTGGAGCAAGTGTAGTTCCATTGACCAAAACTCCTAATATAAGTGATGATAATTGATAAAATTAGTGTCATTATGTTCGTAACATAAAATTAAATAAGTTATTAATTGATCAAATTGGCAAATAAAGGGTTTAGAATGGACTATGAGAGTTGCATGTGAAAGGGGTGGAAATGGGTCATGGGAAAAGAAGGGTGGAGAGAATGGAATGTGAATTCCTGTTCTGTCGCGAGCGTGATAGGTATCGCGACTGCTAAAGAATGCTCTCTTTGTCAAGGTTGGTTTCTGTTGTGATCACACGCTAAAGTGCGCTCGTGACAGAATCAAGGGCTGCGTTCTGTCGCAAGCGCGATGATCATCGCGATTATGACAGAAGCTTTCTGTTGGGCCTGTCGCGATCGTGACATGGGTCGCGAGTATGACACTCCTATTTGATTGAGATGACTTCTTTAATGCCAAAAATGTATCAATTCAATATGTATGAATGCTAATTAAGCATGTATATGATTTGAATTTTATTATTGGCATGTGATCATGAATTCATATATATGAGATTTATCTTTAGTAAATATATATATATATATATATATATATATATATGCATATATGATTTTATGCAGTTACATGTTAAAGTAATTACGATGCGAATTATAAGGTATGTGAACAATGTGATGAAGTATAATTGAACGATGTTGTAATGATAAACTTGTTACGATAATGAAATTAATTGCTCTAATAATTTAGCCTGCAAATCAAGTAGTGGATAGATATGCATGCCTATAGGGTCTAAGTGCTGCAGCCAAATGCGTCCGATTCCTTTGAAATCATTAATGCAATTTGAATCCAATTTGGATTCCCTAATGCGAATCATTGTATATATATTATTGATTATTTCTGTACCTTTAGGTACCAATGCGAATAATGCGTATCTACGGATACAATTGTGATTTCTGTACCTTCGGGTACCAATGCGATGCTCGTTTATCCGCGTTATTGAAATGCAGACAAGGCCTAATAACTAAAGAAATTATTCGGCAATATGTATTACGATGCAATGTGATATAATATGGTTTAATGTGAAGCATATTCTTACCATGAGACGATATGACGAGTGTTGTAATTTATCCTTATGTCCTATAAATGCCAATAGTGTACTAACTATGATGATGCGAGCATGTCATATATATATATATATATATATATATATATGAAATATGAATGATGCCATGTATACTATGCTTAATTAATGATTAATAATTATATATATGTACATGCATCAATATTGTGTAGATTGTTATTGTTTCTGCACTAAGCGTTATCACTTAGGACGGGTTCTCGATCCGTGCAGGTTCGATAGCGAAGTGATCCGAAGGTCGTCCCTGCATTCTGAGTTGATCAACAGACTAGGCTCCGAATCCTAGTGTAGGTTTTTGGATATTTTGATAAGTCATGTAATTAATGAACTTTATTGGCATGTAATAGATATTATATAACTTGGTATGGGATGTAAGTTAATCGGACTACGTGGATTTATGTCCGTGATGTGAATGTCTTCCGCTGCATGTGAACGACATTAATTGATTGATAATGTTGTATGATGATAGAAGTGTACGTGATGGTATGTTATTTGTGCTTAGTATGAGCTATGCATGTGATGTGTGTTGTAACAACCGGTTCCAACCGCCGTAGCGAAGCTATGCGAGTGGTTGGGATTAGGGTGTTACAAGTTCTATCTTGAAAAATTCCATGTCACGGTGACAACAAAATCAGTTGCCACCGTGAGGTACCTCTTCTTTCCATTTTGCCGTGTAAAATTTATATTTATGGTCACAACGAAAGGGTTGTGACCGTGAGGTACATGTGACCACAATTCTGCCTTGAGAAAAATATATATCATGGTCACAACAAAAGGGTTTTGATCGTGAGGTACCTGTAAATCCTGCATTCCAAAATAAAACACTATTAAAATGCTATCCAAAGTGTATAAAAACCTAAATCAACTAAATTTGACAAAACTTAATAAAAGTAACCACAACACAGCAATAAACACAAATAAAAACCCAAAAATCACATGAAAAGAATAACAAAACTAAGTACTAAATTGAAGTTATCAAAGAATAAGAGGGGCCTGCAGTAATAAGGGGAAAGGTGCCCAAGCTGGAGGAGGCGATGTTGAGAAAAATGGAGGACAAGTTTGAGTCGATGATACGGATGTTGACTGTGGGAAGGGGAATGAACCCTGAGACTCAAGAATTAGATGGTGACGATCTAATCCCCCAGAACTTTAAGATGCTTGACATTCCTAAGTTTGTTGGTACCTTCGATCCTTCGGCACACATCAAGTAGTATTCACTGGTAACGAAGGGAACGACCTTAACTAGGAAGCAGAAGATAGAATACTTCTGCCTAAGTCTCACAGAGGCTCCAATTAATTGGTTGATAGGTACTATAAGTTGGACAAGAGGTCCAAGGAGGATTGGGACTTATTGACTGAGGAGTTCCTTAGGCAATATAACTGTAGTACGAGGATAGAGATCACATTAAAAGATCTAGAGTTATTACAATAGAAGTCGGGGGAATCTTTTCAAGAGTATCTCACTAGGTGGAGGAATTGAGTTATGGAGATGAAACATAAACTTGATCCTCCTGATCAAATTGGGTTATTCATTAGGAATGCTAGCCCATACTTAAAGGAAGGGTTGAAAATGAAGGGACTCAAGGATTGGGAATCTTTAAAAGACATCGTTATAGAGGTTGAAGGAGAATACCTGGCAAAGAAGGCAAGCAACAAAGCTTATGCCAAAAAGGCCTTGTGACGCCCGAGAACCCACTTGTATTCCTAGAGGGCCCACTTTTAGGGTCCGAGGCGTCTAGATTTTGGGTAACACGAGACATTTTGGAATCCCCACCCAATAAAATATTGGGGAAGTTCATCTAGCCTCATGAAACCTTTAGGCACCATTGAGGTATTTTGGAGTTGCCACCCAATTTATAAGAAATTGGGAAAGGTCATCTAACCTCGGGGGTCTTAAACTAGAGAAAGTATTCGGAACTTTACTCTTATTAATGCCTTAAGTTAAGTGGTAAATAAGTTTTTAACAATTAAAATTCCATCTCTCATCTCATGCGATCATGCAATAAATTTAAAATGCATTTCAAACATTTTGGAAAGCAGTAAAGAAAGCAATAAAGAAAGCGGTAAATAAATAAATTAACGAAAATAACTGAATTCAAAGTAACAGGTCCATAATATTTACAGTCAGATTTTTACCTTGTGAAGGTAAACGTTGCAAGATTTTGATTCCTCGAGTTCTACAAGGATCGGATTGTGACCGCGCGATCGGGAGAGATTTTTAGTTGCAAAAATCTCACTTTGAAAAATAAACCAAGAGAAGGAAATTGTTTTCTCTTTCTTTGAATTTGGACAGCAGTAAATATCTGAATTAGCTAGATGGATGAAAATGAATGGATCTCGCTTCTTTGGATTAGCGTAATTCGAGAATAAAAGAAAAGATATTTTTGAAAGAAAATTTGTTTTTATAAAAATTGAAAAGAAATCTTCTGTGGAAAATTACTAAGCTTTTATTTTCTAATAAAACGTTTTTCTAAACAATAATTTCTTAGTAAAATTTTTCAACCCCAAAAGCTAAATCCCCTTCCCCTATTTATAGATTTAGGAGGAAATTTCAAATAAGTTTAAATTTTATATTCAGATTTGAAGAGGATTTTTCGAAATCAAATCAAAACCGAATGATTTTCAAAATATTCCTAAAATCAAATCTAATATTAAAAATTATTTGAAAAGATTTGGGAAATACAAAAAGATTTAAAAATATTTTGTAAAATCCCCCAAATATTGTAGAATTCGGCGGTTAAAATAACCTAATCATCGATCGACGGGCTGCTCGTGTATTACAGACGAGCATCGGTCGCAAGGGGCACCAGCGGTCATTTGACCGGCAGGCCCTATACGTGGCATGGAGATGAGAGACGGCCCGTCGGTCGACGTGGGAGATGGACCTCTCGTGTGAGCGACGAGCTACTCCACCAATAGGCTGCCCGTCTGTGGGTTCAAATGCCAATTCTCAAAATTGAACTCTTTTTGAATGTCCGAAATCCCCCGTTTACCCAGAACTCCTCCGATCCTTATAAAACTGGCAGACAAACATCCACAACTTCCGTCCCTCGTCCAAAAACCGGCGTTAGTTTCTTCATCGAGTAACTCTGATCTGGACTACCTCAGGACCCTATGTCTACAGTATGTATATGGGTATGTATTTGTAAGAAAGAACACTTTTGAATGATTATTTGGGTGAGAGGAAGAATTGGAAAGAAGATTGGTCAAGTTTTGTTTTTTAGAATTTTTGGTTTAGCTTTTGTCGCGAGCGCGACATAATGCGCTAATTGGAGTTCATTTTTAGCGGGATTTAAGTGGATTTTGAGTTGGGTTTGGACATGTGGCAGTCATGCAAGGAGTTTGGAAGGGTTTAGGACACATGTCTTAAGATAGACATGTGGCTTTAAGAGGTTGTGCCAAGTGGATTTTTGCATGCAATATAAGTGATTTGAGTGGGAAAATCTTTCCTCATTCTTGTTTTGCATGCAAATAGTTATATCTCGTTGTTTTCCCTCTCTTTCTCGGTTTCACTTCCTCTTTCTTCTTTGATTTTGTCTTCCTTTGGCTAATTTCTGCATTGGATGCTTTGAAGAGGTTACTAAGGGATTAAGAAGGTAAGTATGACTTAGCTTTGTGTTGGGCCTTCTTCTACTCCATTTCTTTTTTGGTTTGAGCTGGTTGTGTAAGGGACTAAGAGGTGTTGTATTGGTATTCTTTGCTATGTTTGAAGTTTCGGATAGAAGGATTGAAAAGGGCAAGGACAAGATTTGAGATTGGGAGTTTCGGATGCACTTCTAGAGGTAGGGATCGTGTGCCCTTTGATTTTTGTATGTGTAGTGAATTGTGATGTAGTGTCAACTGATGCATGTTTAATGTGTTAATTAATATTTGATATAATTGAAATGCAAAATAGATATGTGTTGAAGTGTTAGTTGAATTGCCATGAGTATAATCTAGTGATCACGTATGAACCCTAGTTGTAGGGGAAAACTCTGCTCAGATTATATCAGACCTCCGTATGATGTTTTGATGATAGGTAGAGTTTAACAACTCCAATTTAAGTGAGTGTTATGCCATTAGAACCATGACTTCCATATCTATATAAGTCCCAGAAATGACTATGATCGAATTCTGGCTCTAAGTGTCCCAAACTTGGCCATAACATAAGTGTCTCTATTTTGGCGGGTCCATTGGAATAGTATAGTGTGTTTAGCTCATATCTTATGTTTTATTTGTCTAAATGACCTGTAACTTGTTTCATTAGAAACTTAACATCCTAGGGAACAATTTTTAAGAAGGACATTTTGCCTAAAAATGAGGATTAGATGTTGGTTTGTGCGGTACAATTTTGAGGTGAAAAGCAGTCCCATTGGGCACCTGTAGGAGCCCACTGTTGTGAGCGCGACAGAACTAGTTACTTGATGGACTTTCCTTCACATTTTGATCCCATGGTTGGCATGAATCATTTCCCACCTTTACCCCCTTCTAGTTTGAGTATTTTTGTGTGTTTATCCTTCCCGAAATGCACCCGAATTTCTCTTCAAGTTCCTATAACTTATCCAATTCATGTTTAACATTATGAGATGAGTATATGAACTTTTGTTAATGGAAATTTAATGTAAGTGAGGCTATGGCATAGTACCTTTATAAAGGAATTAAATGTGTACATGCTTTTTAGTTATTGAATCATAATGGTATGTGTGACGCGCGCCGAACCCCGTGGTCTCCCGAAAGCCCGCTTTAGGGCGATCAGGATGGGATTTATTAAAACTTGTAAGGTATTTATAAGTGCGTCTATTTTGGGCAACAATGAGGTTTCTTGGAGTCGCCACCCCAATAGAACATTGGGAAGGGTCGTCTAGCCTCAGCGAGCCTAAGACAGCGCATACATATCCATCTTGAGTAAGCCAGAGAGATCTTGGAGGTCTCAGCCTTTACCCCCTAGAGCCTAGGATTTGTAAATTGAAGTCTTTTGATGAGACTCAAGAGGTGTCTTGGAAGTCCTGGACCTCTCGCCTCATTGAGCCCCAAAGACCAGAGTGAGTTCAGGACTTCTCATTTTTTTGTACCTTGATCAATATTATGATTAAGTTTTAAATTCATTGTTTCACCAACTTTCCACATGATGCATTTAATTAAGGCACGATCATTCACATCAAAAGCAATAGGTAAAGCATTATTAAAATAAACATTCTCAAAAATAAATTACAATAAAACTAGGGGCAAAATAGAACCCCCATTATAAAAACAATATATAGATCATACAGAAATTGGGATATTCATTGGAGTGAGGACATTGGTCCTGCCATGCATATTTGTTACAAACTGATTTTTTTAAGAAGTGTCAATTTTGTTGGTTAAAAACAGGACATTGGTCCACAGCTTTCGAGATAACCCCAAATTAATTACTATAAAATATTTGGCCCTTTTCACTCTAACGACATTGAAATAATCTTAATAATAACATGAATAAAAAGCAAGGGTGAAGAAAGAACCCGTATGGAAATCCTCATATTGGTTCGACCATCATCATTTACAACTCCAATTCCAAATGGTCAGAAAATAACTCATAGGAATAAACATGTCAGTGTTAAAATTGGTGAATAAAGTAAAGAAAGGAAAATAATAGGAAACTTTAAAAGAAATAAGTTAAAAGATAAAAAGGGTAAAAAAAAATGAAAACAATCAATATAAGTTAATTAAATCACACAAATGCTAATCCAGACTGTTTACCCTCGGATTTTACCTTTTTGGGTGAATATCGAATGATTTTGGTCCCCGCACGCTCCACAAGGATCAAATAAAAATAGATCAAAGTAAGAAAATTTGTATTTTCCCTTCTTGAAAATTTAATAGTGATCGAATGTTTGAATTAGCTGTATTGATGAAAACGAATGAATTTCGTTACCTTAAATTGGCTTAATTCGCAAGAAGAATTTGAGTAAATCAATTAGTTGGAAGAATTTTTATCAAATAAAATTCTGAAAATAAAAAGCGATTTTATAGATTTTTGGCAAATTCCTCACAAAAAATCTTTTCTAAAAAATTCAATCTCTCAAAAAAATGGTTAATTTCCTCCACCAAAAATTTGTCAAATTTTCTAACCCCCAATAATGAATTTTCCTTCCCAATTTATAGAATTTTTGGAGATAAAATAAGATAATCATCAGTTTAAAGTTTGAATTTTAAAAGGAGTTTTAAAATTCAATTTTTATCCTAAAACTTATTCCCATTTGAAAGATTTGAGATAAAATTTTATCAAATCTGGCGATAACTGATTAGATCCACTACCGACGGGCATCCCTGCAACTACCGACGGGCGTCCCTACTAAGGGCACGTTTGGAAATTTAGATACAGATGGGCCAAAATGCGGGACTAGGTACGGGCGTCCCTACTCAGACACGTGTCTGTCCCTAGCTACTGACGGGCCATAACGCGGGACTAGGGATGGGTGTCCCTACTCAGACACGTGTCCGTCCTTAGCTACAGACGGGCCGTCCCTACTACGCATAGAGACGGGGATCACCCCAAGTAGGGACGGGCGTCCCTACTTAGACGACTATCCCGTCTGTGGAGCAAAACTTCCAATTTCAAGCAAAATTTCCCAAACTCTTTCAAAGCCTCACGCTATAGAGAAAAAGATTTTAATCCTTGTGAAACCGAAAGACGAAAACTTCCGAATTCCATCCATTTATCTGAAAACCAACGTGGATCTCTTCATTGGGTAACTCTGACCTGGACTGCCTCAAGACCCCGTGTCTACAGTATGTGTATTGGTTTGGTGAACTATATGAATATGTTTGAACATGCATATTATATATCATAGGTATTATTTGCTAGTAGGAATTGTGCATGATTTGAGTGAAATGTGATTGTGATTGGATATGTAAATATGTGTTATAGTAATTAGAGTGTTAGCGAGCCTGAAGTGTCAAGTTAGTGGATATATAAGCATGCTTATAAAGGGTTTTGCGCGGCTGCTTTGTAGACCATTATGGTCTTTTGTCTAGAGACTTTAGTCTCTTTTGTTACCTCTGGGTATTCGAATGTTTTCAGACTTATGTCGTTTGTTTTAGATACTGAATTTCATCGGTATCTTTTGTACCCGTATCCACAGTTCGTGAGAGTTCAGTCATCTTGTTTGCTTTTGTGTTGATCGAGCTTATGCTTTTGATGATGGAATGATTATTTTATTTTGAGCATTTCATATTAATGCTTTTGGCTCAGTTATGTTCGTCAAGTGGACTTGATATTGTTAAGATTCCGTTATGTGTTACGTATATAAGAATGTTATGGTGCTTTAAGCATGTTAGTTTTGATAAGATTGAATTGTACATGTTATAATTTTGTAATTGACTTTTCATTTACGCATTGGCATGATTTGTATATACTGTTATGCATGCTTGTGCAGTCCTTTGTTTTTGTACATCCCCACTAAGTGTTATCGCTTAGCACGGATGTTTGTTTACGTGTAGGTTTACAGGATTAGTTTGGCTTTGGGTTGCGCATCTGCTGGCCACTAGGAGTTGAAGTCTTCTTTTTGTACTAGTATAGGGATAAGTTGTATAGTCTAGTTTTTACTTGTACGTTTTGTAACGTTTTGTAAGGCATGTAATTCTGATATGTAATGTAATGACTTAGTATATGTATACTTTATAAGTCCAGTTATGCAAGTTATATGGTTATTCATGAGTGCTTCCGCTTTAGCTCTTCCTTGAATGTTTGTGTTGTGTGTGACATCTCGATATTCCTTTCGAGGGGAATTGGGGTATTATAAGTTGTGGTATCAGAGCACCGGTTTAGTCGATTCCGGTCTATGTGATTATTTGAGTGTAGAGTCCTTGTATGTGAGTTAGTCTAGTGTTGTGGCCTAATGCAGATGTCTTGTCTTGTGTAGTGTCTTAATGGAGTATGATCCAAGTGAGTATATGGGCGACACGATGGAAAGTGTTAATCCGGTTGGAAGTAATCCAGTCGAACAGGATAGGCCTGCACGTGAGCGTGCACCAGCAGGAGGTCGGGGTTTTGGTTTTGATCCTGTGTTAGTACAAGGTTTACTTCAAGTGGTAAATAGATTGACTACTTTGTGATAAGTGTTTTGCTATCTGTGTTATCGGGTGAAATTACGAGGATGAAATTTCTTAAAGAGGAGAGATTGTAACGACCCGGATACACCCTAGTAGGATTTGTAATGATTTGGTATGTATATGGGTGTGTATTTGTAAGAAAGAACACTTTTGAATGATTGTTTGGGTGAGAGGAAGAATTGGAAAAAAGATTGGTCAAGTTTTGTTTTTTAGAATTTCTGGTTTAGCTTTCGTCACGAATGCGACAGAACGCGCCAGTTGGAGTTCATTTTAAGCAGGATTTAAGTGGATTTTAAGTTGGGTTTGGACATGTGGCAGTCATGCAAGGAGTTTGGAAGGGTTTGGGACACATGTCTTAAGATAGACATGTGGCTTTGAGAGGTTGTTCCAAGTGGACTTTTGCATGCAATATAAGTGATTTGAGTGGGAAAATCTGTCCTCATTCTTGTTTTGCATACAAATAGTTATATCTCTTTGTTTTCCCTCTCTTTCTCGGTTTCACTTCCTCTTTCTTCTTTGATTTTGTCTTCCTTTGGCTAATTTCTGCATGGGATGGTTTGAAGAGGTTATTAAGGTATTAAGAAGGTAAGTGTGACTTAGCTTTGTGTTGGGCCTTCTTCTACTCCATTTTTGTTTTGGTTTAAGCTAGTTGTGTAATGGACTAAGAGGTGTTGTATTGGTGTTCTTTGCTATGTTTGAAGTTTCGGATAGATGGATTGAGAAGGGCAAGGACAAGATTTGAGATTGGGAGTTTCGGCTGCACTTCTAGAGGTAGGGATCGTGTGCCCTTTGATTTTTGCATGTGTAGTGAATTATGATGTAGTGTCAACTGATACATGTTTAATGTGTTAATTAATATTTGATAAAATTAAAATGTAAAATGGATGTATGTTGAAGTGTTAGTTTAATTACCATGAGTATAATCTAGTGATCACGTATGAACCCTAGTTGTAGGGGAAAACTCTACTCAGATTGTATCAGACCTCCGTGTGATGTTTTGGTGATAGGTGGAGTTTAACAACTCCAATTTAAGTGAGCATTGTGCCATTAGAACCATAACATCCATATCTATATAAGTCCCAGAAATGACTATGATCGAATTCTGGCTCTAAGTGTCCAAAACTTGTCAATAACATCAGTGTCTTTATTCTGGCGGGTCCATTGGAATAATATAGTGTGTTTAGCGCATATCATATGTTTTGCTTGTCTAAATGACCTGTAACTTTTTCCATTAGAAGACTAATATCCTAGGGAACAATTTTTAAGAAGGACATTTTGCCTAAAAATGAGGTTTAGATGTTGGTTTATAGGGTACAAGTTTGAGGTGAAAAGCAATCCCGTTGGGCACCTGTAGGAGCCTATTGTCGCGAGCGCGATAGAACCAGTTACTTGATGGACTTTCCTTCACATTTTGATCCCATGGTTGGCATGAATCATTTCCCACCTTTACCCCCTCTAGTTTGAGTATTTTTGTGTGTTTATCCTTCCCGAAATGCACCCGAACTTCTCTTCAAGTTCTTATAAGTTATCCAATTCATATTTAACATTATAAGATGAGTATATGAACTTTTGTCAATGGAAATTATACGTAAGTGAGGCTATGGCATAGTACCTTGATAAAGGAATTAAATGTGTACATGCTTTTTAGTTATTGAATCATAATGGTATGTGTATTGGTTTGGTGAACTATATGAATATTTTTTAACATGCATATTATATATCATAGGTATTATTTGCTAGTAGGAATTGTGCATGATTTGAGTGAAATGTGATTGTGATTGGATATGTAAATATGTGTTATAGTAATTAGAGTGTTAGCGAGCCTAAAGTGTCAAGTTAGTGGAAATATAAGCATGCTTATAAGGGGTTTTACGCGGCTGCTTTGTAGACCATTATGGTCTTTTGTCTAGAGACTTCAATCTCTTTTGTTACCTCTGGGTATTCGAATATTTTCAGACTTATGTCTTTTATTTTAGATACTGAATTTCATCGGTATCTTTTGTACACGTATCCACAGTCCGTGAGAGTTCAGGCTCCTTGTTTGCTTTTGTGTTGATTGAGCTTATGCTTTTGATGATGGAATGATTGTTTTGTTTTGAGCATTTCATATTAATACTTTTGGCTCAGTTATGTTTGTCAAGTGGACTTGATATTGTTAAGATTCCGTTATGTGTTATATATATAAGAATGTTATGGTGCTTTGAGCATGTTAGTTTTGATAAGATTGAATTGTACATGTTATAATTTTGTAATTGACTTTGCGTTTATGCCTTGGCATGATATGTATATACTGTTATGCATGCTTGTTCAGTCCTTTGTTTTTGTACATCCCCACTAAGCGTTATCGCTTTGCATGGATGTTTGTTTCCGTGTAGGTTTGCAGGATTGGTTTGGCACATCTGCTGGCCACTAGGAGTTGAAATCTTCTTTTTGTACTAGTATAGGGATAAGTTGTATAGTCTAGTTTTTGCTTGTACATTTTTTAAGGCATGTAATTCTGATATGTAATTTAATGACTAGTATATGTGTACTTTATAAGTTCAGTTATGCAAGTTATATGGTTATTCATGAGTGCTTCCGCTTTAGCTCTTGCTTGAATGTTTGTGTTGTGTGTGACATCTCGATATTATTTTTGAGGGGTACTGGGGTGTTATAGTGGTTCTACAACTGCTATCGGAGGTGGCTCTCTGATTGGAATCTGTTCGGCATGTCTTCTGGTAGGAGCTATAGATTGTTGGCCAGCTGGCAGTGCTAGAGCAGCAGTTAAGTTGCCGATCATTGCCATCATCCTACATTCAAATTCCTCAAATCTGCACTCTATTTCTTGGGCCCTTCTGTCCATTTCTTTAGTGATAATAGCCCAGGTGGCGTCTGTTCCTCTTGGTGAATTAGCCATTTCACTATTTATAGAAAACTGAGAGGAGATAGCGTGACTGCTCTCGAAAGATGAGTCTGAATATTCTGCCCTTTTTGGCAATTCAAAGGATGGGTTTCCCCTTATCAAACGGCTACCAGGACCCCTAGACCACTAATTCGTACCTATGATGGCTGAAAGATTCAAATTGTTAGCATAATGCTTGAATGACATTAACAGTGCATGGTCGTGTTGATGCAGCACAGACAACCACATACCAGTAGGTAGATCCTTCCAACCTTGTTACTCCCACACAGGAGGTCATGCAGTCTCTTTCCTAGGTGGGCTTGACCCATGGGTCAACGGGGAATCTAATGGGCACGTATGGTGCATGGTGAAAAACTAGCAGCATAACACTCTTAATTTAAAGCACATACGTATGGGTTTTGGCCATTATATATTTGGAATTTTTAAACAGATTAAAAATGGGCCCCATCGGGGCATGAGAGCCCCTTGATGAATGTTCAATTAATATATTTGAATTTGTTCAATATATAAGGGCCCACGTAGCAAGCACATTGTCAAGGCACATATCACCTTAGTGGAAGTTTCTATTGTCATTACATGAGGTTTAGTCTAGGGTGGTGTTACTTTAGGTTTAACCAAGCATGGTCCCTGCCAATGGGTCTACCTCATCGCGAGCGTAATGATCGATTGGGTCTCCATTTGATATACCATTTATGGTACGAGGCTTGGGCTGGTGATTATCCTGGGCACTTCCCTACAATGAGTGAAAGTAGGATCGTGTTTTAGGAATGCACCGGGGTAAAATAAGGGACCAATTAGCATAGTTCTAAGGCTCTAATGAATGCAATGCAATTTTTTTGAATAGAAATGGAATTTTTGATTCTTAAAAACATAATTATAATTTTAACTTAAGTCACTTTTGAAGCAAAGTTTCGATTGTCCCCAGTGGAGTCGCCACTGTGACGCATGAGAACCCGCTTGTATTCCCAGAAGGCCCACTTTTAGGGTCTGAGAAGGGTTCGCGTCTAGATTTTAGGTAACACGAGACATTTTTGAATCCCCACCCAATAGAATATTGGGGAAGTTCATCTAGCCTCATGAAACCTTTAGGCACCATTGAGGTATTTTGGAATTGCCACCCAATTTACAAGAAATTGGGAAAGGTCATCTAACCTCGGGGGTCTTAAACTAGAGAAAGTATTCGGAACTTCACTCTTATTAATGCCTTAAGTTAAGTGGTAAATAAGTTTTTAACAATTAAAATTCCATCTCTCATCTCATGCGATCATGCAATAAATTTAAAATGCATTTCAAACATTTTGGAAAGCAGTAAAGAAAGCAATAAAGAAAGCGGTAAATAAATAAATTACAAGTCAAAAATGGGACAGAACAATCCCCCAAAATAAAGAAAGCATAAATAAATAAATAAAACAAAATTGCCCCAAAACTAATTACAAGGGCCCAAAATAAATAAATACACAAAAAGGAAATAAAATAGAATACATAATACATAATACATAAATTGGGACATTTATTAAATTTTAGGAACATTAGTTCCTTTGCATTCAATTAAAAATTGTAGAATTATTTTGGGCATTTATGGAGAAAATCAGGATGAGTGATCCCATTTTATGAAAATTAATAGTCCTTTTGAAAAATGTGACATTTTATTGGCTGAAATCAGGACATTAGTCCTATTTTATTAACAAAAGTGCCAATTTTATCATTGTAAAAAAATATGAATTTCTTCAGCATGAGCGCACTAAAAAAAACATTTTTGCACAAAACATACAAAATAATTAAGCAAGGAAAATAAAGAAATTAAATTAAAACCAAGCTTGAAGGCTCCTATTCCCTTGATTCTCCAGCTCACCCAGGAACATTACTCAAAGTGAAATAAACAAGTTTCATGCACAACAAAACAAAAAATAGCATAAAAAGTTAGCAAATTAAATCAAATGAATAGAGCATGATATAATATAAACAAGTAATTAAATAAGTCAAACTTACAAAATATGTTATAATAGAAATAAGCCATTCAATAAAGCAAACACAATCAACAATTGAAATTGAGAACAACATTAATGATTACAACAGGAAAATAAACTGGGTAAAAAATTAGAAATTAATAAAATGAATTAATAATTGAAGACAGAATCAAACAAAAATAAAACTAGCATTAAAGGCAGAATCAAACAAAAATAAAAGTAGCACTAAATATCTTATAGGTTAAACCTATGTTTCATGCATCATACTAGTAAATTGATTAATCTAAGTTGATGTTAATTATAATAACAAACAACAAATAAGTCTCATGCCAATTTACAACAATTTACAGTTGGAGAAACAAATAAACGACGAGAATAAAGAAAAGAAAAAGGAATTGGCTCAAGTCCAGAAATTTACCCTCAGAGGTTGATGTTTGCAGCAAAAGAAAAATAGAAGATTTCCTACGATTGCTTGAAAATAGAAATTGAGAAAGCTTGGATTGAAGCTTTATGTCACCAAAAAAGTTTAAAGTTGAAAACTCTAATTTCTGAAAAATAGATGATGGAAATTGAAACCTAAACCAAAAGAATTAATTTCTTTGGTTCAAAAACAATTCGAATTAATGGAAGAAATTTTAGCTCTCAAAAATCTTATTTTCAGAATCTTGTCTTTTTGCCGTTAAAAAATGATCTCCCCCTTTAATGGTTATGATATTTTCTTTTTATACTATCCCCAGAAGAATTAGGTTTTTAGGAGTTTAAATCCTATTCAAAGTGACTAATTATCTTTTAAAAATAAAATTTATCCTTTTGAAAATCGGAAAAGAAGGAATTTGAATTTAATTCCAACTCAAAAACCAGAGAAAATACCGAAAAAATAAAGTCCGAGCAAGGAAGGAGACGCGAGGTGCTGCCTCGCGCAGAGGGCGTGAGGTGCGGCCTCGTACAGAGGGCCACATCTAGTGCGCGCAGTGGGGGCCGCACCTTGCATGCACGAGGTGCAGCCTCGCATAGAGGGCCGCACCTCGTGCGCGAGGTGCCCCGTACAGAGGGGGCCACACTATTCATGCGTGAGAGGGGGCCGTGTAATGCCCCAAACCCCTTGGGAGGATATCAGGTCGCTACACACATATACACATACAAAACAATCATGCGAAAGCGAGAATAATAATGATATATGTTACATATGCAGTGGAGTAAACATGGCTCAAAACAGAATCTCCTAGTCATTTACATTTCATAATATTGCTGTTCTTTATACATTACAAAAACATTCTCTTTACTTTAACATTTATATATCATATACAAAAATTCTATACATTTACATATGCTAAACTATAAAAAAGTACTTTATCACTTATACAAAAAGACGTCAACTATACTCCTAGTGGCCATGACCTGCAGACGTCCACCTCCTCACTGAACCTGTAAACCTACACGGGAAAACACCCGTACTAAGCGATAACGCTTAGTTGGGATATCACAAGTAATAGACTTCTAACGAAGTCACAAGCATCAATCATCTAACACATCAATAATTGATATGCTAATCATTTATGGGCATATAAAAGAAATAAACATTTATCGTACTTATAACATGATAGGCATACTATCAAACATGCTTTGAACATATCTACAATTTCATGTAACATATATCATGTTCATATTCTTCTAACTCTAACTATCAGCTCATATAACATGTAATACCATATCATTGCATATCATGTCCATTTATATACATATAAGCATAATAGCTTATATCTAGCATATTCATGTACAACTAATAGCTTCTCATACGCACTTGTAAACTCATATAAACATCTTTGATACAATAGTCATGTACTTCTATTAGCATTTCCTGTAATTCATTTACATATAACATCTCATATACATATTGCAACAATTAATAGCCTGACTCATAAAGTAAGTGGATACGGGTAAACATCTAGATACTGGTAAACAGTATCAAACATCTGGAGACAGAAGTCTCAAATCATTTGGAGACCGGAGTCTCAATTCATCTAGATACCAAAGGTATCAAACATCTAGACCCCCGTCGGTGCCAAATATCTAGCAGCTGCGATACATCTAACCCTTTATAGGCATGCCTATCTATTCACTTTTATAAACGTTTCAGGCTTATAACAGTTATTCATGTTAAAACATATGCGTATTCTCATTTAGATTCTCATTCCATGTACATAAAATTCATATATTCTATCCACTATACATTACTAGGGCATACATATCACCTACACATGTTCATATGTATCGCTTACACATGTTCATACGCATAAGCAAACATGATTTATCATGCTTAACATACTCAATTAGAAGTGTTAAACTAAATAAAAATCCCATTAACCATCATGATTACATTTGATAAGGCTAAATAAAGAAAATCACATGTTGGAAATGCCTCACGGTGGCAACCAATTGGTTGTGACCGTGACATGCTCAGAATTACCAAAACAGAATACATTTGAGAATACGTCACGGTTATAACCCATTTGTTGTGACCGTGACATATACTAAATTATCAAAATAGAATACAATTCAAGAGTACCTCACGGTGACAACCCATTTGTTGTGACCATGACATACCACCAGGATCCAGGCATAATGCAAATCAGGGTACCTCACGGTGGCAACCAAAGTGCTTGTCACCGTGACATACCAAAATCATCTGGATAGAATGCAATCCTTGCATATCTCACGGTGGCAACCAAAAGCTTGTTACCGTGACCTATGCAAAAATGCAAAAACTCACAACACATTTACAATCATTTCTACTCACACATCATTAGCATGCCTCTTAAATTATCACCAACACAATCTACACTATCCACATACACTTATAACCATATAATATACATTTACTTCATGCATTCATATGCAATTAACATGTCAATAATCACACCAGTTATCATTCACATCTTCTAAATTAGAGTTCATGTTTGTTCACTTACTATGCTCAAGGCTAATGTTCAATATTCAATAACTCATACCCCATCAATTGTACACTTCAATTATGCTTTCCATTAAATATCACATAATCGCACTCAATTTCTCAAACCACACATTTATACATCAATTAAACCCTTTAATCTCAAACTAAACAACACATGCACAATACTTAAGCAAGGTTATACATAACACATATATCCCAAACCTCTCAAAATGCAGCTTCCTGAACCCTCTCACTAGCTAGACCTTTTCCTTGCCTTTAGCCTTCCTCTTGTCCAATTCTTCTTGCACAATCAAACAAAACACACTCTTTGTCCATTACTCAAACCACTCAAATCCAAAACAGAAAAGGGGTAGAAGAAGAAGAAGATCTTAAACCATCTACCCATATATACCTTCTTAATAAACCACTTCAAACCAATCCAAGTTCTGGAAACCAACAGAAAATGGAGAAGATGAAGCAAGAAATGAAAGAAAGTGAAGAATAAAGAGAGAACAAAAACACAAATGAGATGGCCGGACCACACATGCAGATTTGAGACCACCTTTTATCCCAAAACTCATTATATATATGCATGTAAAGAGGGTGTTGGCAAAGGCTGCATTCCACATGTGGAATGCACTCACCTCTTCCTCCAAAACACTCTTTTAGTCCTTGGCAAATCTCCACTTAGTCCCTCTTTCATTCTTTCCTTTGAAACAACTTATGAATTCTTTCAATTATACCCTCTTAGACTCAAACTCATACTTATGTCATTTACTCTTGTATCCATTTGGGACCTTTTGAGACAGTCCTCTTCACACAGGCAGAAGCTAGTTGAGGTCTTATGTGAGTCCACCATTGCCACCACAATTTTGCCATCCAAGTTGCTAGACCTCATTAAGGGGAGTTCAGGAGAGAATTTAGTGTACTTTGACGCTGACTTACCAGCTGAAGGCAGCAATCACAATTGGCCACTGTATATCAAGGCATAGATTAATGAAAAGTACACTGCTTGCATCATGGTTGATGATGGCTCGTCCATAAATGTTTGCCCTTTAGTGGTACTTCAAGCATTTGGGCTAGATGAAAGTATGCTGAGCAAGTCTGATCTGACCATTACGAGCTACGATAACCATCGGAGACAAGCATCGGGAACATTTAGAGCTCTAGTCAAGACTAGGCCTATTGAAATGGAGTAAGAGTTTTTGCTCTTGCCCATCCTAGTGAATTTTTTAGCTCTATTCGGAAGGCCATGGTTTCACAAGTTGGGAGGAGTGCCATCCACCTTGCACCAGATGATCAAGATACCATATGAATGGGAAGTTGTAATGGTTAAAGCTATAAGAGAAAACCAAGTGTCTTCCTTAGGGATCTCTAACCAGCCAATCAATGGCTTCTATATATCTGTGATTGAAGAAGAAAGGGGTTCAACCGATAGCCCCCAAGTAGTGAATGTAATAAAGAAGATGCATTTCCTTCCAAGGGCAAGTTCAGGTAAGAACTTATAAGGGCTACAGTCGGCTATCACTACGAAGGGGGTCAGAAGGACAGGAAGGGTTTGGGCTCTAAAGGTGAGAGTTACAAGAGCGAGAAGATGTCAGATAAGATTCCTCACATTACATAAAGTTTTGTACCGGTATCCTCTGTTTTTACTTACACTGGAGAAGCCGAACTTCAGTGGATCGATGGAAAGATTATACCAGGATTCAAAATTTTCAATGACATCTTCATTTGGGACATATGAGTTATCAAATCCGTGGAGAACTTTCGGGATGAAGAGATTATGACCGAATGCAATATCTGGGACAGGGATGGGCCAGAAGAGATCATTACTGATAAGCTGCTAGCCACTAGATTGAAAGGGAAAGAGAAAATGGGGGTTGAAGCACCAGAGCCAGATTTGAAGATCTAAGACTTGAGGATTGCATTGGAGGTAGTTGAAAAACCTCCACAAAGCCAAGAAGCCAATGAATTGTTAGCTGTAACATCTGCGTCGACGGAGAATGAAGATAGTAGTTATTTAGATCTTTTTTTTATTCTAGAACTTTTTAACAATGACAATGTTTATGATTCTAATTACATCAATAAGATGAACAACTTTGCTTACTTGTGTGATATTTCTGATGATTTTATTTCGCATGATCATAAACATGATGCATTCATTTTTGACATTAATTCAACTAGTATAATTGTATTTAATCTCGAAACTTTGGAGAACCCAAACGAAATTTTGATAGCATCAAATATAACTCCTGAGGAGAGGTTAAAATTTGAGAGAATCTTAAAATAATATGAAAAAGTCTTTGCCTGGACCTACAAGGACATGGCGGGAATTGATGAAGACATCGCTGAACATACCATTCCAATTTTCCAAGAGTGTAAACCAATCAAGTAAAAGCTTAGACAACTTAGGCTAAAATGGGTACAAAAGGTAAAATAAGCAGATTAAGGATAAATTCCTAATAAAGGTTTGATACCCGACATGGTTATGCAATGTGATCCCTGTAGCTAAAAAGGACGGATGGGTTCGAGTATGTGTGGACTACCAGGATCTGAACAAGGCTTGCTTGAAAGATGATTTCCCTCTATCTCATATCGATGTGCTGGTAGATAGTGCGGTTGCTTACATGATATACAGTTTTGTAGACGGATATGCTGGGTACAACCAAATCCTCAACAAGATCATAGATCGGATTAAGATAGCTTTGAGTGGGGTACATTTGCCTACAGATTCATGCCTTTTGGGTTAAAGAATGCAAGAGCAACATATCAAAGAATTGCTACTAAAATTCTCAATGAATTTATCCACAAGGAAGTAGAAGTGTACGTCGACGACATGATGATCAAGTCGACTACTAGAGAAGGTCACTTTGAGGCTTTGAAAAAGTTCTTTCAAAGGATCAATAAGTACAATCTTAACCTCAATCCTAAGAAATGCATTTTTAAAGTTACCTTGAGTAAACTGTTAGGCCACATGGTAAGTCAGAGAGGAATTGACGTGGATCCTGATAAGGTCAGGGCGATTAGAGAGATGTTGGTGTCTCAGAAAGAAAAAGAAGTTAGAAGTTTTCGGGGAAAGCTTCAGTACATCAGCCTTTTTATTGCCAAGCTGGCTTTGACGTGTGAGCCGATCTTCAAGCTTTTAAGGATGAATCAACCGGTTGCGTGGAATAACTATTGTCAAGTGGCCTTTAACACCATTAGGGATTATCTCCTAAATCTATCAGTCTTAAGACCACTACATCCTGCCAAACCTCTAATCCTGTATTTAGCAATAGAAGACAGTTTAGTGGGTGGCATGATGGTTCAAGAGGATGAGTTTGGAGTGGATTTTGCCGTTTATTACCTTAGCAAGAAATTCCTGCCGTATGAATCCAAATATTTTGAAGAAAAAAGGATATGCTTAGCAGTAATTTGGGCCTCTAAAAAGTTGTGACACTACTTTTATTCCTTCAGCGTATAGGCGGTTGCTAAGTATAACCCACTTAGGTACCTTTAGGAAGTGCCCTCTTTATTAGAAAAATGGGGAGGTGGTTGTTACTATTACAGGAATTAGATATAGAATACATCACTCGAAAAACCATCAAGGGAAGAGCTATAGCCGAGTTCTTAGTTAAACATCCTATCAAAGGAAACCAGTTCACAATTTCCCAGTTCAAGATGTCATGGCCATAGCAGTACAAGGGTGGTAGATGTTTTTTTATGGGGTATTTAACAATAAAGGGGCAGGAGCAGGGATTATTCTTATGACCCCGGATGGTGAGAAGCTACCCTTAGCTAAGAAGTTGAGGTGTAAGGCTACCGATAATGAAGTCGAATATGAAGCTTACATTTTTGAGTTAGAAGCACTGTTAGCTTTGGAGGTAAAGACCGCAAAAGTCTTCGGAGATTCGTCATTAGTAGTTATAGATACCGAGTCCTGAGGCAGCCAAGACCAAAGTTACCCAGTGATGAAAATGATGCCTGTTCACGGGCAAAATACAGATCGAAGTGATGGTTTACTCGAAAAATATGTTTTTTCGTTTTAAAAAAAAATGAAGGAAGAGAAGGATTTTTTTGGGCCTGTGTTTGTGAGGCCCATCTCACTTGAGATGAAGCCTCACATTGGCGAGGCCTATCTCACGTAAGATGCAGCCTTACGTTAGTGAGGCCCATCTCACTAACGTGAGAGGCAGCCTCACGTTAGTGAGGCGTGTCTCACCTGCCCACTGCCCCCAGCATCCTTCTTTTCCCGTTTTTCGTGGGAATTTGGTTTGAAGGCATGGGTGGATGGCTGATTTGGTGAGAAATCACCTAATGTTGTCTGAGATATAAAAAGAAAAAGTAAAAAGAAACTAAGAGAGGAGGATTTTTGAGCTAAACTGAAAAGAGAGAAAACACAAAGAGAGGAGTTTTGAGAGCCCAAAAAAACGATTTTGGTTTTTAAGGTATTCTGAATTTTTCTTCTCAAGCAAATCAAAAGAGGAAAAACCAAAGCTTCATCATCTGCATATCAAATATCATTATGAGGGTAAATACTGGGATCTCTACCTCTTTCTTTCCTTTCTTTCTTTTCTTCATTTTGCTGAGCCAGTAAGTTCTGTTCATTGTACATATTGTATATATATTTCTTATTTGATGTTATTAACTTGTTTATAGCATGTTTGTTGCTGTTATGATTAAGTAAATTTGTTTGTTGCTTTAGTTTGCATGATATTTTGCATGTTTTGATCGTATAATGCTATGTTTATTCAGTCTGTTAAAGATACTCTGTTTGTCCCTGTTTTTACATTCTTCTGAGTGTCTCTTCATTTTGTTTGAGTCGTGACCTGCCGTTCGAGTCATGATCTGGTTTTGTTGAGTTTGTGGTTGCCGATCGGATTTTATCTTTGTTTTTGCTTGAATCGTGATTCTCCTGTCGGATTTTGCTTTTTCCCGATTGGATAGTGTCGTTATTTTCTTTTTTCTCATTCGGTCATCGTAGAGGGTCTTGCGTTTCCCTGATTGGATTGCACGACTCCTGCAATGCATTCACGAGTCGTGAATGCATTGCACGAGTTGTGCAGGCCCGATCTCTTCCTCCTTCAGCTCTTCGTTACCCGAGCGCCTTATATGTACTTTTTTCTAGGTGCCCGAACCTAGGAAGTTGCCAAAAATGCATATGATGTAATATAATTTGCTGTATTTTTCATTGTTAATTTCTGTCTTAATTCATTTTATTAATTTTTAGCTTTTATTCAATTTAGCTCTATTAATAATTGTTAAATGCCATTGTTGGTTGTTGATTTATTTGTATATTTGATTGATGTTGTTCTTTGATTAGTTTAATTGATTGTTATTTGTTTGATCTATTAATTGTTTTAATTATTTTTTTCAACCAATTTATTTGGATCATATTACATTAATTATTTAATTTACTTTACTAACATTTTTTTCTTTTTCTTTTGTTGCCTTAAATAAATTTATCTATGCGAGTTACATTTCGTGCTCGGGTCGGAGAATCAGAGACCAAAGACTTTCGAACTTAGGGTTTGCATTTTTTATTGTATTTTCTCTTATTGCATTATTTTATATTGCATGTAAAATGTATTTTATATTTATCTGTATTATAGAAAATCATGTTTCTTATAATAATTAATAACTTGGGCTTTTTCTTAATAAATTGGACCAATGTCCTATTTTAGCCAATAAAATCTCACTTTCAAATAAAGAGCTAATTTTCATAAAATGGGATCACTCATCCCGATTTTCTCAATCAATGCCCAGAAATAGTTCTCTAATTTTTTAAGTTAACAAAAAAGGAACCAATGTTCCTAAAAATAATAAATGACCCGATTTATGTATGATTCATTTTAATTACTTTTATGCATTTTAGTTATTTTTATCTTCTTAATTGGGCCCTTGTATTTAATTTTGGGGCAAATTTTATTTATTTATGCTTTCTTATTTAATTTTGGGGGATTGTTCTGTCCCATCTTTTATTCATTTTTGGGGGATTGTTCTGTCCTAATTTTCTTTCGTAGTTTATTTATTTATTGACTACTTTATTTACCGCTTTCCAATATGTTTGTAATGCGCTTTAAATTCAATGCACAATCGCGTGAGATGAGAGATGGAATTTTAATTTCTTAAAAACTCATTTATAAACTTAAATTAAGTCATTAATAAGAGTAAAGTTCTGAACACCTTCTCTGGTTTAGACTAATAGAGGTTAGAGACCTTTCCCAATTTCTTATAAATTGGGTAGCGACTCTAAAATACCTCAAAGGTGTCCAAAGGCGTTGTGAGTCTAGATGATCCTTTCTAATGCTCTATTGGGAAGGAGGCATAAAAAATGACTCATGATGCCCATGATCAAAAAGATGCGAACCAATTCCTCGAGTCCCAGAAGGTCGGCTCAGCGAGGGCCTTTGCTAGGTTCGGCACGCATCACAGTACTCCATCAGATCAGAGGGGAGTGGTCAGTTAAAGGAGAGAGGCTGTTGCCCTATATTAAGTACTTAAGAATGTTGAGTAGCCAGTTTGATACTTGTACTTTTAACTTTGTCCCTATGGATGACAATCAACTAGCTGATGCTCTCGCGACTTTAGTGTCCATGTGGGATAATCCGACATGAGTCATTATGAGACCCGTTCTGATCTCTAGTTCGAAAAAGCCTTATTTTAAAACTGAGCAGGTGATGGATGTTGAGGTTGCCACTATAAACATTTGGTACTACGATATTCAGAATTATTTAGAAAGGTCGGTCTTTTCAGAAGAAGCCACAGAGAAGGACCAAAGAATGATTCGAAAGTTATCTACCCAATTCATCAGTGTAGATGGCACATTATATAATAGGCAAGCTGATGGTATCCAATTAAGATATTTCGTTGAGAAAGAGGCTTAAAGGGTTATGGAGGAGGTTCATGCGGGAGTTTGCAGGGCTCACATGAATGGCTTAACTTTAGCAAAGAACATCATGCGCTAAGGATTCTATTAGCTCACGATGGATACAGATTGTTTAAAGTATGCGAAGCAATGCAGTTATGCCAGCAATATGCGGATTTGAGACATGTGCCAGTTTCAGAGCTACATAACTTAACTTCTCTATAACCATTTACAGCTTGGGGAATAGACATCATAGGCAAAATAGATCCTACAGCTTCTAATAGGCACATTTTCAATACAGTCACAATCAATTACTTCACCAAATAGGTCGAAGCTGAATCTTTTAAGAAGATCAATGCCAGAGACATGGCTAGGTTCATTGAGCAAAATTTGATATGAAGATGCAGCCTCCCGCACCATATTGTATCTGATAATAGGGTACAATTCTTGGCTAAAACTAAACGAGTGCTTCGAAAATATGGGATCCAACACCACAGGTGTAAGGACCCAAAATGCACCCTACACAGATTTGCACATGTCTAAGGCATATTGGTGGTAGAAAATGTGTAATTGGGCAATTGAAATGGTTAACTGTAGTAAATGAAATAAGTAGTATTTAGCAAAAAGGCCAAGGGCAAATTGGTCATTTAACCCATATGGACTAAATTGCATAGAATTAAAAATTGAATATGTCAATGTATGAAATGGATAAATTAGTAAGGCAAATACATGAATTAATGGGAGTTTAAGGACAAAGTTGAAAGTCAATTGTTATCTAATCACAAGTTGATATGCGAAGATATTGACCAATAAAAACTAGACACCATGCATGAGTGGATGAGGAAGAACTTCATGGCTATAAAAAGCCATGAAGTCGGTGGATTGAGAGACAAAAATCTTGCCTTCCTCCTCCCTCTTTGCAACTATTCTTCCACTCAAATACTCCATGGAATACTCCATAAAATCTTCTCGTTAATTTCTGATTTTGAGTTTGATGGGTGTCAAAACCAACAAAAATAAATTTCCTACTCTACCTAAGATTTTATAAATAGCGATGAGCAGGGTTGAATCCACAGGGATTAGTCTAGTTTTAATTCTTTAAATAACTAAAAACAAAGGGGGTTTTGTAAATAAAGAATAAAAAATATAGAATTAAAATAATAAAAAATAAAATGCAGAAAAATAAATAAAAATAAAATAAAAGATGAAAAACTCTAGTCAAAGGCATTCGTGGCACATGATCCAATTTTACTGATCATAGATGAAATGATAACTTTATAATCATTCAATGGATCAGTTATAGTCGTTAGTTTAGCGCTTCTGACCAATCTTTCCATATTAATAGGCTAATCAAGTAAGACTGTAATGAACCCCTAACCTCTTATCGACATAATTTAATTTATTGACAGCTTTATGAATTAGAAAGACCAAACCTAAGTTTACCAATTTCTTATCGAGACTGATTTAAACCCAATCAGGCATTTATTTAATACAACAATCCTTCTCAATGTTGTTATACTAATTACCACTTGTTATTGATTTTACCAAATAATTACGGATTCGATAAACTCAATTAGCTATATGCTATTTAATTAACTAAACATTGAGCCCTTATTGTGCGAATAATAAATAATAATCGAGATGTAGTTTCCCTAAATCGCAGTAAGTAACATGAACATCACAAAAAATTAAAGAGAAAATTAAAGCAAGAACAATCTCACAGTAATTAGTTTGAATCCTGGCTTTGAATTAAATCTTTAACTAGAAGAAAGTTTAGCCAATCATGGCCAAGAACAAAAACCAAATAAAATTGAAATCTAAGCGAATCCTTATCACAAATATGGAAGAATAGAGGTGGCGGCAGCTGCCAAAGTTACTGTTCATGTTCTTCCCTTGTCCCTTTTAAAAGAAAACCCAAAAAATTTAGATAGGTAGTTGATTCCTATCAAAACTTGAAAAATAAAATAAAAATATTAAATGTAATTTTATCCTACTAAACTACTGCCTATTATCTCCTAAATTAGAGCCTAATTATCCCAAAAATTCAGCTGGAATATCCTTGACGGCTAGGGCTTCACGCACAAAACAAATATGCTAATTTATCCAAGCTATCTTGTGTTTCCCTTAGCCTTGGGCAAGGCTAAGGGTCAGATCTGCATCTTTTCCCTTATTTGCACCAAAATTGATCTTAACTTCTTCAACTATTCTAGATCAGTCCAATTATCCATAAAATGCTCTCTTCTTACCAATTTGGCCCTGAAATGGTCAAAATCACAAAACAAGTAAAAAGTCTCAAATTGGCTAGAAATTATTGCAGAAAAATAAGGGAAAATCAAGTAAAAATATGTAAAATTGGGCACTTAACAAATTCCCCCACACTTATCCCATGCTTGTCCTCAAGCATTAATTAAACCTCAAATACAATCTTTTCAAAAGTTCATTCACCCAAAAACAAATTCCAATCCCATAAGTTTCAACTAGGTCAAAATGCAAGGCAAAAGAGAGGTAGAAGTCCAAAATAATTTCCCACAAAGTCATATCAAGTTATGGTTTTCTCAACTACCTTTTCAAACTAGAAACAACAAGGTTTTAAACATTAAGCATGCAAGAATTTTGTCCCACTTCAAAATTAACATCAATGCATAAAAGAGAATTTATGAAACCAAATTAGACACCATAACTTTCACATTTTTAATAGATAAAGGAACAAGAAAAACTAGGAAATTTATTAATTTTCATTTTTTTTACGAATCCTTAGAATATAATGGACAGGAGGGTACCCGGTTCTTACCCGCATAAACCCCATTTTTCTAGCCCAAATAAAATCAAAATGCTTACAGGGAATGTAGAGATCCTTTTTACGCGATGGTATCCGATTCTGACTTGCATATCTCGATTACTCAGATCACACAGTTCCAAATGGCTACTAGCTCTACTCTTAACCACCTTTTGAGCGGACAACGGAGTAAAAATTATTGCAATTTTATTTTTTTTTAAATTCTGGTAACCAAATTCCTCAATCTAAAAACATACAATACTAAACAAGTGTCCAAAATGGTTTTAACAAGCTTGTAAAGTGCAAAGAATCAAATTTTAGAACATGCAAAAATTTATGTTTCAATTTAGAAATTAGACCTTGATTAATTCAAAAAGTAATTAAGACTACCATAAATTGTATGAAAACGGGTAAATAATTATAAACACCATTCAAATATGCTTAACAATTCAATAAGTTAAAAACTAAATGGTTAAAGAAATTATTTTCGGACAAAAGCTTTTCTCTAAAATTGGAAATGAAACTTCATAAATGTTAATGGACAAAAGAAATTTAAAAAGTATTTTCAAATAAGCAAACAATTATGGGATAAATATCATACTATTAGTACTCAAAATAACATCTAATGCAATAAAATAGGTGAATATCAAGCCACAAAAATTATTTTCATAAAGTTTTAGCGTAAATTCATAAAAATTATCCACAAAATGTGATGATACATGTAGACATCGGGTCCTGAGATAGTCCAAAATCAGAAATACCCGATGATGAAAATGATACCGGCTTACAGGCGGAGGTGTCGAAAATGTCGTTTTCCTTGTCGAAACCCTCATTATTTATTTTTATGAAAATGGATAGATAAATATATATAAATAAATAATTTTTTTATATTAAATTAAGAAAAATTAATTAATTAGAAAGTATTACTTTTTTTATGTATCAAAATATTTTATTAAAAAATATTTACATTTAATTACATTTGACAATGGAATTAAATTAATTTATTAAAGATTTGGGTTAAGAAAAAAAGAAAGACGTTAAATGGGAAACGTTTAAGTTGGTTTTTAATCAAAATGTGAAACATACTTTTAAGTTGGTTTACGAAATCAACTTAAAAGGTAAATGGGAAACGTTGAAAAAAAAGAAAGAATTTGAAAAAGTGTGTTTTGAATTTTAAAAAAAAAGAAGAGGAATTTAAAAGAATTCTTTTGGCTTTTAAGTGGCCATAAAGTGGCCATCCACGGCCACTTAGTGGCCGCGTGGTGGCAAATTGGCCATCACGCGGCCACTTTGCTAAGTGGCCAAAGTGGCCGCGTGGCGCGCACATCCACTGCACGCGCAGCAGGGGGACGACGCGCGCGCCCCTATGCATGCGTTCCTCCCCTCTCCACTCGACCAATTTTGGCCTTCGACCCGTCGTTTTCCTGCGTTTTCTGTCTGTTTTTCAGTCCAATTTCTTCGCTTCTTTCACATTTCCATGCTATTTTTGATTAATAAAATTAGAAAACTCTTTTGTCTTTCTCTAATTTCAAAAGCTAACAACATCTTCATTTTCCAAGGGGGAACAATTTTAATCAAGAAAATATTCTCTAGTTTTCTCTCAAGAACAAGCACAGTTTCTTCGAAAAAGAGGATTTTCAAATTATTTTCAAGCTTTGATTTTTAGTTTCCATCCTCGTTTTTTTCTTCAATATTTTTAATTGGAGAATCCATCTTAAACAAAGAAGAATTAATTTTCTTTGTTTTGCAAATTTCCCCGTAAATATTATCTTTAGTTTTTATCAAATTTCCTTTCCTCTTCAATATTTTTTTCAGCACTTTTTTCTCACCAAATCTCGACAAGGGACCAGATCCAGACACTTTTCCTTCTAAATACATAACTCTGAAGGTAAATACTTGGACCAATCTTATTTATTTCTTTTCACTTGTAAATTATTTGTGGTTGTTGGTGTTTTTGCCTTCTAGCCGTCAATATAATGTTATTTGTCCAATATATTTTTTAGGTTGGCTACTGTTAATACTTTTTAGCTATTAACTTGATTTTGTGTGGTTTTTATTTTGCTTTTTTTTGGCCGGCAGTGTCTTCCTCAATCCTCATCATTATTATTAATATTAATATTATTATCTTCTATTACTATTATAATTATTGTGTCCCTGTGGCGTTCATTTTCATTAGTGTTGTTGTTGTTGTTGTTGTTGTTGTTATTATTATTATTATTATTATTATTATTATTATTATTATTATTATTATTATTATTATATTGTTACTATATTTGTGTTCATCTCTATTATAGCTATTAATACCGTTGTGTTATCATTATCATCATCCTCATCATCATCATCATCATCATCATCATCATCATTATTATTATTATTATTATTATTATTATTATTATTATTATTATTATTATTATTATTATTATTATTATTATTATTATCTTTATGTTATTAACTTATTGTGTGCTTATATTATATTTGCCATTGTTTGTAGTTATTGTCTATTATCATTATTATTATCATCATTATTCTCATTATTCTCTTTTATTATTATCATTATGATTAGCATTATATACTTGTGTTCAACATTTATTTTGTTTTATTCGATTAATTTTATTTAGAACTGTTACTAATATTCTTTATATTATTTTTCTGCCTGAGTTTTCAATTTGAGTCGTGTCATGCGGGTGTTTCCGTGACTCCCTGGATGGGTCACGACGCGTGGAGGATCACATCGGGTTTGGTGAGATCTCTCTAATTTCCTCTTTTTATGTTGTGTTTATTTTGCAAATGATTATTTTATTTATGCACGCGTGAGATAAAAAGTCACAAAAATATTTCTACGATTAAATTGGAATTTTTACTAATAATATTGGGACCAATGTCCCTTATTTTAGCCAAACAATAAAAAATAGCACAATTAAAACAAAGAGTCAATTTTCTCCAAAATGGGATCACTCATCCCAGCTTTCACCAAACAACTAAAACGACTCTTCGAACCCTCTTTAAATAAACGCGAAGGAACCAATGTTTCTAAGCCTTCAAACGAGCGCGAAGGAACCAATGTTCCTAAAACTTAAATGAATGCCTCGATTTATGTATGTCTTTTTTTAATGTTTGATTTTGTTTGATTGTTTTAAAATTCATGTTCATTTCCTTTTGAGCCCTTATAATTAATTTTGGGGTGACTCTATTTATTTTTGGGGGATTGTATTCCGTCCCCATTCACATCTTTAATCTCCTTTCATTGGGGTTGTATTCCGCCCCTATTTTCCTTGTAATTGTGTGCTTGTGTGTTTATAGCTTTCATTTACTGCTTTTCTTTATTGCTTTATTTATCGCTTTCCTTTTAACGCTTTTGAATGCTTGCAATGCGCCTTTAAATTTAAATGCATTGATCGTGTGAGATAAGAGATATAATTTTAAGAGGTTAAAAACTCACTTATAATTAATCAAAGCATAAATAAGAGTGAAGTTCCGAACACCAATCTCTGGTCTAGACCGTTAAGAGGTTAGAATCTTTTCTCAATTTCTTGTAAATTGGGTGGCGACTCCATGATACCTCAAAGGTGCCTATAGGCGTCGTGAGGCTAGGTTGTTCTTCTCAATGTTCTATTGGGAGGAATACACCCATGATGTCTCGTGGCGCCCATGATCAAAAGATGCAAACTAATCCCTCAAATCCTAAAGCGAGTTCAAAGGGAGGGCCCTTGCTGGGTTCCGGCGCGTGTCACAGTGGCGACTCCACTGGGGGACTGTTTGAGACTTCTCTCCGAAAGTGCTTTGGTTAAAAATATAATTGGGTTTTTAAAACTTAAAATTCTATCTCTTTTCAAAATTTGCATTGCATTTTAGAGCCTTAGACTTATGCTAGTTGGTCCCCCATCTACCCCAGTGCGTTCCCGAAGCACAACCCTACTTTCACTCATTGTAGGGAAGTGATAAGGATAATCACCAGCCCAAGCCTAAGTACCTTTTGGTATATCAAATGGAGACCCAATTGGACTCTACGTTTGCTATCAGTTAGACCTGTTGGCAGGGACCATGCTTGGGTAGCCCTAAAGTTTTACCACCTTGACTAAAGCCCATGTAATGACAAATAAAAACTTCCACTAGGTGGTATGCTCCTTAATACGATGCTTATGGTGTGGGCTGTCACATATTAAGCAAAATCAAGCAAATTAAGTGGTCCTTTATCAAAGGCTTTCATGCCCCTGTAAGCCCACCTTAACTTGATTGAATTGTCCAAATACGTAATGGCCAAAACTCATGCAAATGCACATTAGATCAAGAGATGTTATGTTGCCAATTTTTCACTGTGCATTACACGCGTTCATTGGGTCCCCTATTAACCCATGGACTAAGCCCACCTAGGAAAGAGACCGCACGACCTCGTGTGTGGGAGTGATAAGGTTGGAAGGATCTATCTGCTTGCATGTAGTTATGGATGCTGAACAACATGCTCGTGCGTCGCATGTCATTCATGCATGTCAATAAAATAAATACACGTGTATATAAATAATAATATGTTTTATTTCATGCTATGTGTGTATATATCTTTTCATCTGCATATTATTCTTTTCGCATGTACATTTCATGCCGCGTGTAATTTCTTTTAGGCATCCCATTGTATTGTGGTAATTCATTGATCTCGCACCCATCAAAGACCATTTACATGGCACGATCATGCATTCTACATGTCATCCATGCATCATTCTAACAATCTGAGTCTTGCAGCCATCATAGATTCATCCAAGTGGACTAGAGGTTCTGACGGCCGGCCAGTGAGAACATATCCGTCCTTCGGATTGCTAGAACTAGTGCCTGTTTGGGATTTTGAGTCACTCTCAACGTCCAGTGAATCATCCTTGATGGCAGAAGAGACCGAAAACCTAACTACCCAAGACCTCGCCAGGAGACTGGAGGATTTCAAGCGGAGAATGCTAGAAATGATGGGAGCAATGGCCAAAAGGATTGCCCAGCCTCTCACTCCACAAGCACCTGTTGCTCCACAGCCACCGTTAACCCCTCCTCGGGGGCAAGCTGAACCGCCTGCTGGTGGGGAGGCTCCCCTCGTTGGAGGTGTTGCCCATCAACCTATAGATGAGCCTAAAGCTGTTGCTGTTGTAACACCCCAAAACTGCCCTAGTAGTTTGAGCCTGTCTGAGTCTGTTTATGCTTGTCAATGTTTATATGTGTGTGTGTATTTGTGAGCATGACGATGTTTCATGCATGTTAATTTATGTAAGTGTGTGTTTTTATTAGTGATGTTTGAGAAGAGGAGTGGAATTAGTGTGTGTTTAAAGATAGGGAAGTAGGGTGTGAATAAGTGATGATAGTTGTGTGTATATGAAAGTATGGGAGTAGGGTATGCATGTGGGATCACTTTCCTATGGGAGAGTGACACTTGGCTTAAAGATTAGGATGATTTAATGGGTGTATGAGAGAGAGGACAGCTGTAAACCACTTTGCTTCTTCTTCCTCTTCCCGTTGCCTTCCTCTCCCTCACGCCATTTTCGCCTTCTTCTTCCTTTTCTTCTTCTTTCCTTCTCCTTCCTTGCCTATTTCTGCTCTTCCCTCCTTCCTTGGGTGATTATTATAGCTGGGTTTGTGTCTCTTAAGCTACGGGTGAGTTTATGAAAGTTGTGTCTTAGGTTTTTCTTCTTCCTCTTCTCTAGGTTTAATTTTCAATTATGTGGTATCTTAGAATTAAATCCGGTTGTGTTTGATTTGTGGTTCAGAGGAGCTTCCTAGAACATCTAAAGGAAAAGAAAAGGCTAGTGGAAGCGGAGCTCGCGATTAGGAGCAAAGGAGATCAGGTTTGGGAACGTTTGTGTGATTTATGCATTTAATTGGGTATTGATGTTTGTTGGGATTATTGTGAAATGAATGAACAATATTACGTAGATTTGTATGAGTATGATATGAATAATATTGATTTGAAGTGAGTTGTTTCCCAGTTTGAGTAATGAGCTAAGATTGTTGTATGGAATTCCTTAAGAGAAAATATTACTCTTGAGAATTTTAAGTTTAATCATGTAATTGTTTAATTTGAGCACGTTAATTGACTTGTATATTAGGATGTAAGTGAGAAAGAATGGATAAAGTGTTGGGTTGTGCTTTTGGATGCGGTTTGGAGCAATTTTACTGGAAATTGTCGCAACAGGGCATGGGGCATGGTGGCAACCAATTTGGTTACCACCGTGAGGTCTGTCAAGGTTGCATTATGTCTAGAATTTTTGGTATGTCACGGTGGCAATGAACTTGGTTACCACCGTGACCTACCTCAGATTTGTATTCTGTTCAGGATTCTGGTATGTCACGGTGGCAATGAAAGTGGTTACCACCGTGACCTACCTCAGTTTTGCATTCTGTTTTGAGGGCTTAGTATGTCACGGTGGCAATGAACTTGGTTACCACCGTGACCTCCCTCAACATTGCATTCTGTTTTGGGAGCTTGGTATGTCACGGTGGTAATGGATTTGGTTACCACCTTGACCTACCCCAGTTTTGTATTCTGTTTTGGAGCTTTAGTATGTCACGGTGGCAATGGATTTGGTACCACCGTGACCTATCGTGTTTTTGTAATGAATGTCTATTTGTTAAATGTAAGATCTAAGTGTGGGATTAATGATTATGCATATTCAGTGACATTGAATTAACGCTTCAGTTTGATAAAGTATTTAGCGTTTCTGATTAATGGATGATTTCTGTATGAATTAAATGATGGATTTAATTTGGATGATCGTAGCCTGCAAACCAAATAAGTGGATAGTTAGGCATGCCTAATATAGTTATGTGTAGCTGCAGCCATGTGTACGATTTGGACCCTGATCAGGTCCCCCGATTGGATCCTAGTGATATTCCTGTTGAATCTTATCAAAGATTCTATGTGAAAATATTATGGAACAAGAATAAAAAGAATGTCTTGATGCCCTCGGGCGTCTATGTGATGTGATTTGATACTGATGCCTCTGGGTATCTATGTGTACTCGTTATCCACGATTTTGATCGAGCAGGTTATTTTGTGTGTTTATACGTATGAAGTCTGAATGATGATATATTGAAATAAACTTTTTAGGGTATATAAATGATGTTAATTATTCAGATTTATTTTATGTAATACTAACTTATGAATGTGCCATCAGCATATGCTTTGTCTGTTAACGTCACTGTGAGTGGCGGTTATGCATTTTGTGTTTCCCCACTAAGCGATTTTGCTTAGCACGGGTGTTTTATCCGTGCAGGTGTGGAAGATTTTGGTAAGCTCAGTCAGGGCGCACCGCTTCGGGAAGGCCATCGCAATTAGGGATCGAAGTTTTGTAGTATAGGCTTTCCTTTCTTTTGTCCTAGATGTAATATTTTGTGTGCCCAATTGGAACAGTATCTTTGGGCCTTCGTATATGAAATCTTTTGGAATATGTACAGATTTTGCTTATGTATATAAATAGAAAGAAAAATTTTATCCTGTTTTGTACCGCTGTGTATTTCTTTTAAGAAGTTTTACATTGTCCAGTTATTATGTATTTTTCTGTATTGTTGTTGTGTTCAAGTTTTGGAATGTGACACTCCCATCTATCGGGACCCTTCTTCCTCCTTCGGGGTAGAAGTCTCCATGGTATAGGTTGGGTGTGACATTTGGTGGTATCAGAGCTGTTGGTTGTGATGTTTCTGGGTCTAAGTGTGGTAGTGAGTCTGTTAGCCCTATGCCTATGTTTTGTAGCGTGATGGAGTCTTCGCATGAGTCGCAAGAGGGTTCGGCTGGGAGTGTGAATCCTCCTGAGCGAGATCCATCAGTTGGGGGTCCGGCTCAACCTCCTAGAGGGCATCCTGAAGTGCATATGGTTCCGTTGGAGGCGATGCTTAAGGTCTCCCAAGACATGGCCAGAATGTTTGAAAGAGTCACGGCACCGGTAGCACCTATTGAGAAATTGAGGAAGCATGGAGCTGAGGATTTCTTTGGTACGGGTATGGACAAGTCCGATAAAGCGAAGATGTGGATTGAAAGAACGAAGAGGGTGTTAAGGGAGATTAAGTGCCCACCTGATCAAGAAGTGGAGTGTGCGGTGTCCTTGTTACAAGGCTCTGCTTATGATTGGTGGAGGTTAGTGACTAGTCAACCTCAGATCCCTGAACTTATAACCTGGAAGTTCTTTGAGAATGAGTTCCAGAGTCGGTTTGTGACTAAGGCATATACGGACACCAAGTGGGTGCAGTTTTTAAGTCTTAAGCAAAGGGCGATGTCAGTGGCTGAGTATGAGAATGAGTTCAATAAGCTTAGCAAGTATGCACCGCCAAGGGTTCTTACTGAGGAGTTCAAATGTGAGCACTTCGAGTTAGGCTTGAATGAGTCCTTAAAGGTGATGTTAGTTTCTCTGATGTCAGCCCCAAATGTTAGGTACTATCAGTTGGTTCAGGCAGCCTTGAGGGCAGAGCGTTCATAGAACATCATGAGAGAGAAAGCTCAGAGGAAGAAGTCTGCTAGGGGTGGATCTTTTTCTGGAAAGAGACCAAGGGAGTCCCAAGGAAACCCTAATGATGAGTCTGCTGCTAGTCCGGCATCTGGAGGGAGAAGACAGGGTTCTTCTAGGGGATCGGGTGCTGGTAGAGGTGGCGGTATTCCCCGATGTGCCCATTGTAATAAGTTACATTGGGGCGAGTGTCGGTGGTTAACAGGAAGTTGCTTTAGATGTGGTTCCTCGGACCACTTCCTTGCGAATTGTCCGAGTCGGTATGAGAATCCTTCGGGACAACAAGAAGCTAGTCGAGTTAGGTCCAACGTACCCCAAGGCAGCCGTAATAGAGGTAGAGGAAGGGGTCGTGGTGGACGGCCTCAAGATAGAGAGCCATCAGAAACAGTGGATCGTCCCATACCGGTAGCTGGAAGGGCTTATGCCATGAAGGCCCGAGAGGAACAGAATGCTCCAGAAGTGATTGCCGGTAAGTTCTCTTTGTTAGACTCTGAAGTTTATGTTTTGATTGATCCGGGTTCTACCCATTCTTACGTATGTTCTGGTAAGATATGGGATGATTTGGGAAGTAAAGAGAAGTTAGGGTATTAGATTTGTGTATCCAGTCCGTTGGGGTAAAGTGTTATGGTAGATCAGGTATGTCGGGCGTGTCCTTTAAAGATTCGGGGTATAGAGTTCACTGTGGATTTGATTTGTTTACCCTTCCATGAGTTTGATGTCATCTTGGGTATGGATTGGTTGGATAAGCATCGAGCTGTTGTGGATTGTCACAGGAAAGTGATGGTTCTGAATGGTGGGGATCAGTCGCCTGTGATTGTAAAGGGTATTGGGAGCAGTTCTTTGCATAATGTGATTTCGGCAATAAAAGCAAGAAGGATCATTAGAAAGGGGTGTGAAGCGTTCTTAGCATTGGTATTAGATTCTAGGAGAGGACAAGTGAAAATCCAGAACATTCCTGTGGTCAGAGATTTTGGGGATGTTTTTCCGGAAGAATTACCGGGATTACCTCCCGAAAGAGAGGTTGAGCTGTCAGTAGAGATTGTGCCGGGGACAGCTCCAGTTTCTAAGGGTCCTTACCAGATGGCTCCGGTGGAATTGAAAGAGTTGAAAAGTCAGTTACAGGAGTTATTAGACAAAGGGTTTATTCGGCCTAGTGTGTCACCGTGGGGTGCACCAGTGTTGTTTGTTAAGAAAAAGGATGGCACGTTGCGGATGTGTATTGATTATAGACAGATTAATAAGCTGACTGTAAAGAACAAGTATCCCCTACCGAGGATTGAGGATCTCTTTGATCAGTTGCGAGGGGCTGGGGTGTTTTTGTAGACACCGGGTCCCGAGTAGCCAAGATCAGGATTACCCAATGATGAAATTAAGTGTGCCGATCTATAGGCAAAAGGAAGGAAAGTTGGAAGTGACGATTTCCTTGTCGATTTGTTGTTTTAAAATTAAATAAAAATGTATATCAAAAATATTTTTAAAGTATTTTAAAATTTATTTTGTGATGAAAAAAGTTTTAAATTATAATATTTTATAGAAAAAAAAATTTCCGCGCGAGGGACGGGCTGCCCGTCGGTCGCGCCTGCGCGCGGGCAGGCCGTCGGTCGCGCCTTCGCATGGGCAGGCCGTCGGTCGCGCCCCTGTTCGTCCGTTTTGCCTATTTTTGCCTTTTTGGCCATAAATTCTTCATTTTAAATGCTTTTTAACTCATTTTTTTTTTGCAAAATTTAATTCAAAAAGCCTTCTATCTTCCAACCCAATAAATTCAGTGGTTTTTTTGTAATTATGGGAATTAAATTAATTTAATTTCTTAATTAAAAAATCTGAATTTTAAGGGGAATAAAAAGTGTTTTTTTAGTGGGAATTAGGGGGGATTTTCTTTAGAAAATATTTTTCTTCTTCTTTCTTCTTTCAAGAACAAATTCTCTCAATTTCTAAAGAGATTTTCAGCAATTCTTAAGGCAAAAAATAACTATTTTTGTTCTTGAGAATTTTCTTATTTTCAATCAAATAATTTTTTACTTTGAGACAAACAAATTAATTGTTTGTTCTTGAGTAAAATTCATCTTTCAATGTTTTATTTTTCTAATCATATTCTTCAAATCAAGACAAGGAATTGGATCATCTACCTTCATCTCTTCAAGATAAATTTGAGGGTAATTATTCTTGGCTCAATTTCTTAAATTAATTTTAATTTCATTCTTTTAATTTTATTTAATTAATTATCATGTAAATTCTTTTAGATCTATTATTTAATTGTTCATATTTCTTATTTTTTATTTAATTGTTCATACTATTATTTTTTTTGTTCTTATTTCTTCTTTAATTGTTCATGCTATTATTTTTGTTCATATTATTTTTATTTAATTGTTCATATTGTTCATATTGTTCATGTTGTTCATATTGTTCATCTTTTATTATTATTATTATTATTATTATTATTATTATTATTATTATTATTATTATTATTATTATTATTATTATTATTATTATTATTATTATTATTATTATTATTATTATTATTATTATGTTTGATTGTTCATATTCTTTGTTATTATTGTGTTATTATTATTGTAGTTATTATTATTATTATTATTATTATTATTATTATTATTATTATTATTATTATTATTATTATTATTATTCTTGTTTAATTTTATTATTACTATTATTATTTATTTCTTATGCATGTTGATTTTATTATTACTTTTGCTTTTTATACATGTTGATATTATTAATATGTTTTATGCATGCTGAATTTTATATGTATTATACTTTTTATGCATGATTGGATATTATTGTTATTATTTTATGTCTTTATGCATGTTAAATTCTATCATCATTATTTTATACTTATTTTTGCATGTTGAATTTTATTATCATCATGCTATTTTTTTTCTATGCACGCTGATTTTATTAATTTGTTAAATTGCATATTTTTTATTATGTCATTTTAATTGGTTTGTCATATATGAGGCAATTTTGTTTGCCTTAATTTAATTATTTTCAAGTTATATGTTTAATTATTTTTATACTAACTTCATTTTTATTTGTTTTTTCCTATTTTTCAATACTTATTTTTTCATATGTGAGTTTTTGTCAAGTGGGAGCCCATGAAGATTTGAAGATCCACTTGGGAGTTGTTTATTATTTTTGTTGCTTTTTATTATTTTGGTTTAATTGATTATTATGTAATTTGTAATAATAAATTTATTTTCATACACGCTAATTAAGAAAATCACAAAAATATTTCTATTAAACTAACTTGAATTTTATTTAATAAAATGGGACCGATGTCCTAGATTTTTTATCCAAAATAAATTATCACTTTAAAATTGTTTTCTTTAATTATGCATGAGAGGACCAACGTTCTCATTTTTAATAAATAGCCCGATTTATGTATAATTTGCAATTTATTTACAAATGGGGGTTGTATTCCGCCCCTAGTTTTATTGTAATTTATTTTGCTTTCATTTACTTTATTTATCGCTTTTATTATATGATTGATATGCGTTTAATTAAATTGCATTAAAATTGAATGAGAAAAGGCATGAAATACTAAATTCAAAACTCGATTATAAACTTAACCAAGGTATGAATAAATGTGGAGTGCCGAACTTTCTCTGGTCTTTGGGCTCAAAGAGGCGAGAGGTTTACCCTCTAAGACACCTCTTGTGTTACGAAACTTGGCGTTAATCCTAGGCTCCTTAGGACGAGAGGTTTACCTTCCAAGACCCCTCTGGCTGGCCCAAAATGGATACAAAGCGCAATCTTAGGCTCTCCGAGGCGAGAGAAACTTTCCCAATGTTCTATTGGGTGGCGACTCCATGAAACCTCCTTGTTGCCCAACATAGACGCACTTGCGATTTATTGCAAGCTGTTAACGGACCCTCAAGTGCCCGATCGCCCTCAAGCGGGCGGTCATAGGGGCGGCCGAGTGGACATCCGGGCGCGCATCACAGTGGCGACTCCACTGGGGACCTTTGAGACTTCCCTTCGAAAGTACCTTGGTTAAAATTTACAATTGAGTTTTAATTTAAAAATTTCATCTCTTTTCAAAATTGCATTGCATCCATGCTAGAGCCTTAGATTATGCTAGTTTGGTCCCTAATTTAAACCCCGGTGCGTTCCTGAATCACGACCCTATTTTCACTCAATTTAGGGATGTGTTAAGGATAATCACCAGCCCAAGCCTCGTACCTTATGGTATATCAAATGGTGACCCAATCAGTCATTATGCTCGTGATGAGCTAGACCCGTTGGCAGGGACCATGCTTGGGTAGCCCTAAAGTATCACCACCTTTGACCAAAGCTCATGTCAATGGCAATAGATACTTCCACTAGGCGAAATGTACCGTAATACCGTGCTTGCTACCTGGGCCATCATATATTGGACAAAATCAGTTAAATTAAATGGTCTTCATCAAAGGCTTTCATGCCCCGATGGGCCCATCTTAGTTTAATTGAGGTGTTTAAATACATAATGACCAAACACTCATACGTGTGTACATATAAGAGCTGTTATGCTGCCGGTTTTCCACCGTACACCATACGCGTCCGATGGGTTCCTTGTTAACCCTTGGATAAAGCCCACCTAGGAAAGAGACTATGCTACCTCGTGTCTGGGGGCAATAAGGTTGGAAGGATCTATCTGCTTGCATTTATTTGTCTATGCTGCATCAGCATGACCATGCATTGCACTTCAATCATGCATCATCTTAACGAGGTGTATTTTCTTAGCCATCATAGATTCACCCGGGTGGTTTAGGGGTCCCGACGGTCGGTTGAGAAGGATTCCACTCTTGGGGTTACTAGAGCTAGTGCCGTATCGGAGCACAGATTCTCTTTCAGATAGTAGTGAGACTTTCTCTTCAGAATCATCAAGCATGTCTAATCCAGCCAGTGGGTCTGATACAACCAGGGCTATGATTGCCAAGGAAGTGGGGAGAAAAATGGAAGAGTTTGAGGCTAGAATGATGGCCATGATGGGCAATCTTGCCACTACCATAGCTGGGCAACAAGTTGCTACTGCTCCTATTAGGGGGCCAGATGAACAAGGGGCTGTTAGGGAGGATCCCCCTGCTATAGTTGACCCGTCTTCGGTTAAGCAAAAAGCACCAGCACCTGTTGAGCGTAGAGAAGGCCCGATATCTGAGGTTGACCTCTGGGAAGATGAGCAAGAGGAACAGATGGTAGCAAAGGGAAAGTCGCCCAAGCTGGAGGAAACAATGTGGAGGAAGATGGAGGAGAAATTTGAGGCTCTGACAAGGATGATGACGGTAGGAAGGGGCATGAACCCGAAAGATCGTGAGCTGGATGGGGATGATCTGGTTCCCCAGAACTTCAAGATGCCTGATATCCCAAAATTTGATGGCACCTCTGATCCCGCTGCACACATCAAGCAGTATTCATTAATCATGAAGGGGACAACTTTAACAAGGAAGCAGAAGATAGAGTACTTTTGCTTGAGTCTTACGGGGGCTGCTATTGACTGGTACCATGGGTTGGACAGGAGGTTCAAAAAAAACTGGGACTTATTGACTGAAGAGTTCCTAAAATAATACGATTGCAGTACCCGCATGGAGGTCATAATGCAGGATCTAGAGTTGTTACAGCAGAAGGCTGGGGAGTCTTTCCATGAATACCTCACCCGGTGGAGGAACCGGGTTATGGAGATGAAGCGCAAACCCGATACACCTTACCAGATTCGGTTATTCATTTGGAATGCCAGCCCATATCTGAGAGATGGACTTAGAATGAAGGGGCTGAAAGATTGGGAATCCTTGAAGGACATTGCTATAGAGGCAGAAGGAGAATATATGGCCAAAAGGGCAAGCAGTGAGGCTTATGCAAAGAAGGGCTACAACAATCAGGGTGCAACCAAGTCAGCTAGTTTCAGCGGTGGTAACTGAATTGGGAAGACAGCTGAGGTATCGGCAACAGGAATGAATCAGAGGTACTTCTTGAATTTGGGTAGGCCTTTGTCATGGGTACTGAAGAGGTTAATGAAGGAGGGGAAGCTACAACCCCTACCACCTAGGCCAGCTAGGACCCAAGGAGAACCGGGGCATAAAGAGAAAGAGTACTGTGCCTTTCACTAGCATATCGGGCATCTGACAGACAATTGCTTCAGGCTGAGGCACCAGATTCAGGATCTGATCGATAGTAAGCAGATCACTGATCTTGAAAAGAGGGAGAGCAAGAAGAAGTCTAATTTCAATGTTGTGCCACCGCCTGTCTTCATGATTGGGTCGAGCCTACCTGAATGGTACGTATTACAGGATTTATATGGCAATGAATACGTCGCTATCACTCGCCCTGAGACAAGTGAAGAAGGGATTCCCGTGGCGGCGATAGACTGTTGGTCCACTAGTGAGAGTGGAGACGAGGACGAAGATGAGAAAGATGGAGAGTTCACGGAGCCATGGGATTTAGAGGAGGATGAGAGAGTTGGAGCTGTAACAAGGAGTGGGAGAGTGGTCCCCGAAGTTGAGAAGCAGCAGGACACAGTGCAAGCACCTGTGGAGAAAGAGCCGGAAGAAAATTCCATAATAAAGCAGCTGAAAAAGACCATGGCTCAGATATCTATTTGGGATCTTCTAAGGCAGTCCCCTTCTCATAGATAGAAGTTAGTCGACGCATTGAGTGAGTCCACCGTAGCCACCACAATTTCTCCATCCGAGCTGCTAGATCTCGTCAAAGGGGGATCAGGGGAAAGATTGGTGTTTTCTGACGCAGATTTGCCAACTGAAGGCCGCAATCACAACCGACCACTATACATCAAGGCTCTAATTAACGGCAAGCACACCGCTTGTGTTATGGTTGATGATGGGTCATCCATAAATTTTTGCCCCCTAGTGGCACTTCAGGCTTTTGGGCTGGACGAGAGTATGTTGAGTAAGTCTGACCTGACCATTACAGCCTACGATAATTCTCGAAGACATGTATCGGGAACATTCAGAGCTGTAGTTAGGACTGGGCCTATTGAGACAGAAACAGAATTTGTGGTCTTGCCTATCCCGACAAATTTCTCAGCTCTGCTTGGAAGGCCATGGTTCCATAAATTGGGAGGAGTGCCGTCCACCCTACATCAAATGGTAAAGATACCTCATGAAGGGGAGGTGGTGACCATTAAAGCAGCAAGAGAGAACCAAGTGTCTGCCTTGGGGATCTCTAATCAGCCATTTAGTGGCTTCCACGTATCAGTGATTGGTGAGGAGCAGGGTTTGGCAGGTAGCCCTCAGGTGATGAGCATGATGAAGAAGATGCACTTCCTCCCAGGGGCCGGATTGGGTAAAAATTCGCAGGGGTTGCAAGATGCCATCACAACGCAAGGCCAGAAAGATCGAAATGGTCTGGGTTACAAAGGAGAGCATGGCAGGAAAAAAGTGTCAGAGAAAATTCCTCACATTTCAGAGAGTTTTGTTCCCTCATCTTCGGTCTGTGCCTATACTGGAGAAGAAGAACCTCAGTGGGTGGATGGAAAGATCATTCCGGGGTTTGAAATTTTTAATGATGTCTTCGACTGGGATGTTGGAGTTATCAAGTCCGCAGAGAACTTCTGGGATGAGGAGATTATAACTCAGTGCAGTGTCTGGGACAGGGATGAGCCCGAGGAGATTGTCACTGATAAGCTGTTAGCTACCAGGTTGAAAGGAAAGGAAAAGATGGTAGAGCCAGAGCTAGAGATTGAAGACTTGGAGATCTCACCGAAGGTAGTTGAAAAGCCTCCACCAAGCTAAGAAGTTAAAGCCCAGTCGGCTGCAGCATCATCATCGATAGAAGATGAAGACAATAGTTATTTAGATACTATTTTTATGCCAGAACTTTTTAATGACAATGTTAATGTTTCTGATTACATTAATGAGATGAATAACTTTACTGTGTGATGTTTCTGATGATTTCATTTCTCATGATCATAAACATGATGCATTCATTTTTGACATTAACTCAACTAGCACGACTGCATTTAATCTCGGAACTTTGGAGAATCCAAAGGAAATTTTAATAGCATCAGATATAACTCCTGAGGAGAGGCTAAAATTTGAGAGAATATTGAAAAAATATGAAAAAGTCTTTGCCTGGACCTACGAGGACATGTCGGGGATTGATCGAGATGTAACCGAACATGCCATTCCAACTTAACCAGAAAGTAAACCGGTCAAGCAAAAGCTCAGAAGACTTAGGCTAGAATGGGCTCAGAAGGTGAAAGAGGAGATCCATAAGCAGATTGAGGCTAAGTTTCTACTAGAGGTTAAATACCCAACGTGGTTGGTTAATGTGGTTCCTGTGGCTAAAAAGGATGGAAAAATTCGAGTATGTGTGGACTATCGGGACCTGAACAAAGCCTGCCCAAAAGATGATTCTCCTCTGCCTCATATTGATGTGCTGGTAGACAGTGCCGCTACTTGTATGATGTACAGTTTCATAGACGGGTACACAGGGTACAATCAAATCCTCAACAAGATAGTGGATCGAATAAAGAAAGCCTTCATCACCGAATGGGGTACATTTGCTTACCGGGTTATGCCTTTCGGACTAAAGAACGCGGGAGCAACCTATCAGAGGATGGCCACTAGAGTTCTCAATGATTTGATCCACAAGGAAGTGGAGGTGTATGTTGACGACATGATGATCAAGTCAGCTACCAGATAAGGTCACTTCGAGGCTCTAGAAAAGTTCTTTCAAAGGATTAATAAGTATAATCTACGCCTCAATCCCAAGAAGTGCATTTTTGGAGTTACCTCGGGTAAGCTGTTAGGCCATGTGGTCAGCCAGAGAGGAATTGAAGTAGATCCTGACAAGGTTAGGGCCATCAGAGATATGTCAGTGCCTAAAAAAGAGAAAGAGGTTAGAAGTTTCCTGGGAAAGCTTCAGTACATCAGCCGGTTTATTGCCAAGCTGGCTTCAGTATGTAAGCCCATCTTCAAGCTTCTTAGGAAGAATCAGCCAGTGGTGTGGAATAATGATTGTCAATTGGCTTTTGATACTATTAAGGATTATCTCTTGAATCCTCTAGTTTTAAGACCACCACGGCATGCCAAGCCACTAATCTTGTATCTGGCTATAGAAGACAATTCAGTGGGTGCCATGATGGCCCAGGAGGATGATTTTGGGGTAGAGTTTGCTGTCTACTATCTTAGCAAGAAATTCCTGACATATGAAGCCAAATATGTGGAAGTGGAAAAGATTTGTTTAGCAGTTGTTTGGGCTTCTAAGAAGTTGCGGCACTACTTTCATTCCTTCAGTGTGCAAGCGGTTGCCAAGCATAACCCGCTTAGGTACCTTCAGGAAGCGCCCTCTCTGCTGGGAAAGATGGGAAGATGGTTATTACTATTGCAGGAGTTCGATATCGAATACATCACCAGGAAAACCATTAAAGGAAGAGCTGTAGCTGAGTTCTTGGCTGAGCATCCTATTGAGGGAGACCAATTCGAAAATAATTTCCCGGATGAAGATGTCATGGCCATAGCAGTACAAGGGTGACAATTGTTCTTTGATGGGGCAGTTAACAGTAAAGGGACAGGAGCAAGGATCATTCTTACGACCCCGGATGGTGAAAAGCTGCCATTAGCCAAGAAGTTGAGGTACAAGGCGACCAATAATGAAGCAGAATATGAAGCTTGCATCTTCGGATTGGAAGCATTGCTGGCTCTTGGGGCAAAGACCACAGAAGTCTTCGGAGATTCTTCATTAGTAATTCATCAGATCAGAGGGGAATGGTCAGTTAAGGAAGAGAGGCTGTTACCTTACGTGAAGCACTTGATAATGTTGAGCAGCCAGTTTGAGACTTGCACTTTTCACTTCACCCCCAGGGATCAAAATCAATTGGCTGATGCTCTCGCAACATTGGTGTCCATGTGGGATAACCCAACAAGGGTTACTATGAAATCCGTGCTAATCTCTAGCTCGGAAAAGCCTTACTTTGAAGCTGAGCAGGTGATGGATGTTGGGGCCACCGATGGAAACCCTTGGTACTACGACATTCAGAATTATTTAGAACGGTCAGTTTTTCCAGAGGAAGCCACTGAGAAAGACCAGAGGGTGATTCGAAAGTTGTCCACTCAGTTCATTAGTTTAAATGGCACTTTGTACAAGAGACAAGCTGATGGTATCCAGTTAAGATGTTTGGCAGAGAAAGAAGCTGAAAAGGTTATGGAAGAGGTTCATGCCGGAGTCTGCGGAGCTCACATGAATGGCTTAGCCTTAGCGATGAAGATCATGTGCCAAGGATTCTATTGGCTCACAATGGATACGGATTGTTCAAAATATGTGAAGCAATGCCAGTTATGCCATCAATACGCGAATTTAAGGCATGTCCCAGTTTCAGAGCTGCATAATTTGACATCTCCATGGCCATTTGTAGCTTGGGGGATAGATATCATAGGCGAGATACGTCCTACAGCTGCTAATGGGCAGAGGTTCATCATAGTTGCCATTGATTATTTCACTAAGTGGGTCAAAGCTGAATCTTTCAAGAAGATTGATGCTAGGGATATGGCTAAGTTCATCGAGCGAAATTTGATATGCAGATATGGCCTCCCACACCATATTGTATTTGATAATGGGGTGCAATTCTTAGCAGAAACTAAACGAATGCTTCAGAGATATGGAATCCAGCATCATAAGTCTTCTCCTTACCGTCCTCAAGCTAACGGTGCGATTGAAGCGGCGAACAAGAATGTGAAAAGGATATTGGCCAAGATGGTTCAGAGCTATAAAGATTAGGCGAAAAAGCTGCCTTTTGCACTCTGGGGTTATAGAACCACAGTCAGAACCTGTACGGGGGCAACACCGTTCTCTCTGGTGTACGGAACCGAAGCAGTTCTGCCGGTTGAAATTGAGCTGAAATCCTTAAGGGTAATCATGGAAGCTGAGATTCCAGAGACAGAATGGGCACAACAGCGATTGTTGCAGTTGAGTCTTTTGGATGAAGATAGGTTGAGAGCTTATTATCACAATCAGGTTTATCAGAAGAGACTAGCTCGGTCCTTTAGCAAGAAGGTACGGAAGCACCCGTTGAAAGAAGGGGATTTGGTCTTTAAGATGATGAGGCTGGGAGTGCCAGACATACGAGGAAAATTCAGGCCGACCTGGGAAGGTCCGTTCGTTGTGAAAAAGTTGCTAACAAAGGGAGCAGCAATCTTGGCAGACAGCGATGGGAATGAGTTTAAAGACCCGGTCAATGTCGATAGACTAAAAAGGTTCCATGGCTAAAGACCAAAAAAAAAAAACTGAAAAGAAGAGAAGAAATGCCCCGCAGGTCGAAAATCGAAAAATGGCGGCCTTGCTAAAATTGGGCACCCTGTCAGGATGAAAACCGAAAAAAGGCATCTTGGGCAAAAATTAAGGGCCAAGAGAAAATGTTCAATTGAGAAAACCCAAGAGGGCCGATTGACAACAGGAGTTTGATGCTTACAAGATCTATTCCGAGATTAGGTGTAGTCTTGTGCTTTTGAATTCTTGTTAAATAAGGATCATGTATGGTGAAATCATATAGAAATGTACTCAATTTTGCAATGAATAAAAGAATGTAGTTTACATTTTCATTGTTCTTTTAGTTCTGTCTTAAAAAGACATTTATCATCTATTTATCTAATGACTATTGTCTACTCATTCTATCTGAAGATATTTAAGCAAATGTGTGCTGATCACCCGTAAGGGAATAATAGCTTTCTTTTGCAGTTAAAAAATAAAAAAATAAAAAAATAAAAAAGAATAGGCCGTTAGAGATGAAAACCGTAACTGGCTCTCTAAGCAAAAGTTAGGCCAAAGGGCATGGTGAAAACCTGGAGACAGGCAGTCTGCCCTACAAAAAAAATAATAAAAAATAAAAAGCCGCTGGTTTGGGTTGGGTCCATGCCAGGCAAAAGTTAGGCAAAGGGTTATGTGAAAATCCCTAAAGGAACGCATTTCCCACAAAGAAAAGCTAGTGTGAAAATCCACAAGGGACGCACTACCTTTAAAATAATGACTTTCGATGCCTGGAGTAATAAGGCGGTATACTTCGAATGATCTTCTTTTCAGCTAGATAAGGCATAATTCAGGACATGAGTCAGAATCCTGGGTATATGATCATCGACCGGGGGGCAAAGATGCACTGGATGTCTCTTTCAGGAACTCATTGGGGACGGAATCCCTAAGGCCAAGATGACAATCCTATTGATTCCGGGGGCATGGTGGAGCAACCAAGCTATATCCTCAGCACACCCTGGGCCACCTAGGGCATGGTCTATACATTCTAGCAAGCATTTGCATCTCATATCATACACATGTTTTCATGTATATATTTTTGTGCACATAATTTTACAGGAAATATCTAAAAGAAGACAGTCACCATTCGAAGATGGAATCCTGCACTTTTAGTAGTCTTATCAGCGACTCGGTGCAGTGCACTTTTGGTAGTCTGTAGCAGACTCGGTGTAGCTCAGAAGAGCAAGTTTTGCATTTCATAGTCTTGTCAGCGACTCGACGCATCATAATCAGAAGAAGGAACAATGCACTTTTGGTAGCTTTGGTAGTGGCTCGGTGTAGTTCTTTCGTGCACTTTTGGTAGTCTTGGTAGTGACTCGGTGCATCTCTCTTGTGCGTTTTTAGTAGCCTCGTCAGTGGCTCGACGTATCACCGTCTTAGGATGGAACCCTGCACGTTTAGTAGTCTTGTCAGCGACTCCGTGCAGTGCACTTTTTGTAGCCTTGTCAGCGGCTCGGTGCGTTTTTCGTTCTGCGCTTTTAGTAGTCTTGGTAGTGGCTCGACGCATCGCTATCTGCAGATAGCACTTGTACGTTTAGTAGTCTTGTCAGCGACTCCGTGCAGCGCACTTTTAGTAGCCTTGTCAGCGGCTCGGTGCGATTTATCTTTCGCATTTTGTAGTCTTGGTAGCGACTCGGCGCATTACCGTCTTAGGATGGTTCCATGGCACTTTGTAGTCTTCTCAGCGACTCAGTGCAACTCAAGAGGATGAATCACAGTACTGTTACCGAGGGAGCAGCTGGAAGGAGGCAGCCTCAGGTACGCGCTTCTTTCCTTTTCCTGAATTTTGGCTCACCTAGTCACCCACACATTAGCCTCCACAAAATTGGGGGCAACTGTAGACACCGGGTCCCGAGTACCCAAGATCAGGATTATCCAATGATGAAATTAAGTGTGCCGATCTATAGGCAAAAGGAAGAAAAGTTGGAAGTGACAATTTTCTTGTCGATTTGTTGTTTTAAAATTAAATAAAAATGTATTTCAAAAATATTTTTAAAGTATTTTAAAATTTATTTTGTGATGAAAAAAGTTTTAAATTATAATATTTTATAGAAAAAAAAAATTTCCGCACGAGGGACGGGCTGCCCGTCGGTCGTGCCTGCGCGCAGGCAGGCCATCGGTCGCGCCTTCGCACGGGCAGGCCGTCGGTCGCGCCCCTCCGCGCCCCTGTTCGTCCGTTTTGCCTATTTTGGCCGTTTTGGCCATAAATTCTTCATTTTAAATGCTTTTTAACTCATTTTTTTTTTTGCAAAATTTAATTCAAAAAGCCTTCTATCTTCCAACCCAATAAATTCAGTGATTTTTTGTAATTATGGGAATTAAATTAATTTAATTTCTTAATTAAAAAATCTGAATTTTAAGGGGAATAAAAAGAGTTTTTTAGTGGGAATTAGGGGGGATTTTCTTTAGAAAATATTTTTCTTCTTTCAAGAACAAATTCTCTCAATTTCTAAAGAGATTTCCAGCAATTCTTAAAGCAAAAAATAACTATTTTTGTTCTTGAGAATTTTCTTATTTTCAATCAAACAATTTTCTACTTTGAGACAAACAAATTAATTGTTTGTTCTTGAGTAAAATTCATCTTTCAATGTTTTATTTTTCTAATCATATTCTTCAAATCAAGACAAGGAATTGGATCATCTACCTTCATCTCTTCAAGATAAATTTGAGAGTAATTATTCTTGGCTCAATTTCTTAAATTGATTTTAATTTCATTCTTTTAATTTTATTTAATTAATTATCATGTAAATTCTTTTAGATCTATTATTTAATTGTTCATATTTCTTATTTTTTATTTAATTGTTCATACTATTATTTTTTTTGTTCTTATTTCTTCTTTAATTGTTCATGCTATTATTTTTGTTCATATTATTTTTATTTAATTGTTCATATTGTTCATATTGTTCATGTTGTTCATATTGTTCATCTTTTATTATTATTATTATTATTATTATTATTATTATTATTATTATTATTATTATTATTATTATTATTTTATTATTATTATTATTATTATTATTATTATTATTATTATTATTATTATTATTATGTTTGATTGTTCATATTCTTTGTTATTATTGTGTTATTATTATTGTAGTTATTACCATCATTATTATTATTATTATTATTATTATTATTATTATTATTATTATTATTATTATTATCCTTATTCTTGTTTAATTTTATTATTACTATTATTATTTATTTCTTATGCATGTTGATTTTATTATTACTTTTGCTTTTTATACACGTTGCTATTATTAATATGTTTTATGCATGCTGAATTTTATATGTATTATACTTTTTATGCATGATTGGATATTATTGTTATTATTTTATGTCTTTATGCATGTTAAATTCTATCATCATTATTTTATGCTTGTTTTTGCATGTTGAATTTTTTTTATCATCATGTTATTTTTTTTCTATACACGTTGATTTTATTAATTTGTTAAATTGCATATTTTTTATTATGTCATTTTAAGTGGTTTGTCATATATGAGGCAATTTTGTTTGCATTAATTTAATTATTTTCAAGTTATATGTTTAATTATTTTTATACTAACTTCATTTTTATTTGTTTTTTCCTATTTTTCAATACTTATTTTTTCATATATGAGTTTTTGTCAAGTGGGAGCCCATAAAGATTTGAAGATCCACTTGGGAGTTGTTTATTATTTTTGTTACTTTTTATTATTATGTAATTTGTAATAATAAATTTATTTTCATGCACGCTAATTAAGAAAATCAAAAAAATATTTCTATTAAACTAAATTGAATTTTATTTAATAAAAATGGGACCAATGTCCTTGATTTTTTATCCAAAATAAATTATCACTTTAAAATTGTTTTCTTTAATTATGCATGAGACTCATTTTTAATAAATAGCCCGATTTATGTATAATTTGCATTTTATTTACAAATGGGGGTTGTATTCTGCCCCTAGTTTTATTGTAATTTATTTTGCTTTCATTTACTTTATTTATCGCTTTTATTATATGATTGATATGCGTTTAATTAAATTGCATTAAAATTGAATGAGAAAAGGCATGAAATACTAAATTCAAAACTCGATTATAAACTTAACCAAGGTATAAATAAATGGGGAGTCCCGAACTTTCTCTGGTCTTTGGGCTCAAAGAGGCGAGAGGTTTACCCTCCAAGACACCTTTTGCGTTACGAAACTTGGCGTTAATCCTAGGCTCCTTAGGGCGAGAGGTTTACCTTCCAAAACCCCTCTGGCTGGCCCAAAATGGATACTAAGCGCAGTCTTAGGCTCTCCGAGGCGAGAGAAACTTTTCCAATGTTCTATTGGGTGGCGACTCCATGAAACCTGCTTGTTGCCTAACATAGACGCACTTGCGATTTATTGCAAGCTGTTAACGGACCCTCAAGTGCCCGATCGCCCTCAAGCGGGCGGTCATAGGGGCGGCTGAGTGGACATCCGGGCGCGCGTCACAGTTTTCCAAGATAGATATGAGATCGGGTTATTATCAGTTGAGAGTAAAAGAGATGGATGTGGCAAAAACGGCTTTCCGCACGCGTTATGGCCATTATGAATTCTTAGTGATGCCTTTTGGATTGACCAATGCGCCTGCAGCCTTTATGGATTTGATGAATAGAGTTTTTTGACCGTATTTGGATAAGTTTATTGTGGTGTTCATCGATGATATTTTGGTATATTCAAGAAATAGAAAGGAACATGAGGAACACCTTCGGTTAGTATTGCAAACACTAAGAGATCATCAGCTATATGCGAAGCTCAACAAATGTGAGTTTTGGTTGAAAGAAGTGACTTTCCTTGGGCACGTAGTTTCAGAAGAAGGTATTCCAGTTGATCCGAGTAAGATTGAGGCAATTGTTAATTGGATGCCTCCGAAGAGTGCGCCGGAGGTAAGAAGTTTTCTGGGTTTGGCAGGTTACTATCGACATTTTGTTAAGGGGTTTTCAGTGTTAGCCTCTCCTTTGACCAGGCTACTTCAGAAGGAAGTTAAGTTTGTGTGGCCTGAAAAGTGTCAAGCCAGTTTTGATCAGTTGAAAGATATGCTAGTTAAGGCTCCTATGCTTACACAGCCTATTTCGGGTAAGGAATACGTCATGTATAGTGATGCTTCCGGGATTGGTTTGGGTTGTGTATTGATGCAAGAAGGTAGAGTTGTGGCCTATGCGTCGAGACAGTCGAAGCCTCATGAGCAGAACTATCCGACCCATGATCTGGAGTTAGCAGCAGTAGTATTTGCGCTGAAGGTGTGGAGACATTATTTGTATGGGGAAACATGCCGGATTTTTACTGACCACAAGAGTCTCAAGTATTTGTTAACACAAAAGGAACTGAACTTGAGACAGCGAAGATGGTTAGAACTGTTTAAGGATTACGATTGCATCATTGACTATCATCCGGGCAAGGCTAATGTGGTGGCAGATGCCCTTAGCAGGAAATTTATGTCTGCGTTACTCCTTAGCCGTGTTAAATGGAGATTTGATTCTGACGGTGCTTTAGTTGCTCGACTTAGCTGTAAGCCAAGTTTGAGGTAAGAGATTGTGAAGGCACATTTAGATGACCACGTGTTACAGCGGGTATGTCAAGCAGTGAAAGATGGCAAGCCGTCTGAGTTCCAGGTTGATGGTGATGGAGTGATTAAGCATGGAGACCGTTTATGTGTACCCGATGTAGGCGAGTTAAGGAAAAAGTTACTACAAGAGGCTCATTCATTAGTCTTCACTATGCATCCGGGAGGTGATAAGATGTACCATAATTTGAAGCAGTTTTATTGGTGGCCAGGTATGAAAAGGGACATATCAGAGTTTGTTTCAAGGTGTCTTACGTGTCAGCAAGTGAAAACCGAGGATCAGGTACCATCGGGATTACTTCATCCCTTACCCATTCCACAATGGAAGTGGGATGATATCACGATGGATTTTGTATCCAGTTTGCCAATGACGTAGCGTAAGCACGATTCTGTGTGGGTTATAGTGGACCGGTTATCAAAGTCGGCGCACTTTCTGCTAGTTGACTAGATTACTCTATGGACAAGTTGACGGAACTTTATGTGAATGAAGTAATCAGACTACACGGGATTCCGGTATCCATTGTATCCGATTGAGATCCCCGTTTTACATCCAAGTTTTGGAAGGAACTCCAGACAGCTTTAGGAACTCGGTTACGCTTTAGTACTGCATTTCATCCGCAGACCGATGGTCAGTCGGAAAGAGTTATCCAGGTTCTAGAAGATATGCTTCGGGGTTGTGCTTCAGAGTTCGCGGGAAGCTGGGACCAATATGTGCCTTTGATGGAATTTGCATATAATAACAGTTACCAGGTGAGTATTGGTATGGCTCCTTATGAAGTTTTGTATGGGCGAAAATGCAGGACACCAGTGTGTTGGACTGAATTATCAGAAAAGACTTTGATAGGTCCGGATATAGTAAAAGATATTGAAGAGAAAGTAAAGGTTGTTCGACAAAATCTGAAAGCAGCTAAAGATAGACAGCGTTCTTATGCTAATCTTAAGCGCAAAGACATTCAGTATGAAGTGGGTGATAAGGTGTTCTTGAAAGTGTCACCATGGCGGAAGGTTCTTCTTTTTGGAAAGAAAGGTAAGCTAAGTCCACGCTTTATTGGACCGTATGAGATTTTAGGAAAAGTGGGTCCAGTAGCGTACCGGTTAGCTTTACCCATAGAGTTAGCCAGATTGCATGATGTCTTTCATGTGTCTATGCTTCTTCGTTATCGATCAGACCCTTCTCATGTGTTATCAGTACAAGATATCCGGGTTCAGTCAGATCTTTCGTATGATGAAGAGCCAAAAAGGATCTTGGATAGAGAAGTCATACAGCTTTGGAATAAACAGATACCGTTGGATAAAGTCCTGTGGCAGTACCACGGTGTGGAGGAAGCTACATGGGAACCGGAAGAAGTTATGAGATTACAGTATCCTCAATTTTTCGGAGCAGGTAAGAATTTTGAGGACGAAATTCTGTTAAGTGGGGGAGTATTGTAACACCCCAAAACCGTCCTAGTAGTTTGAGCCTGTTTGAGTATGTTTATGCTTGTCAATGTTTATATGTGTGTGCGTATTTGTGAGCATGGCGATGTTTCATGCATGTTAATTTATGTAAGTGTGTGTTTTTTTAGTGATGTTTGAGAAGAGGAGTGGAATTAGTGTATGTTTAAAGATAGGGAAGTAGGGTGTGAATAAGTGATGATAGTTGTGTGTATATGAGAGTATGGGAGGAGGGTATGCATGTGGGATCACTTTCCTATGGGAGAGTGACACTTGCCTTAAAGATTAGGATGATTTAATGGGTGTATGAGAGAGAGGACAGCTGTAAACCACTTTGCTTCTTCTTCCTCTTCCCGTTGCCTTCCTCTCCCTCACGCCATTTTCGCCTTCTTCTTCCTTTTCTTCTTCTTTCCTTCTCCTTCCTTGCCTATTTCTGCTCTTCCCTCCTTCCTTGGGTGATTATTATAGCTGGGTTTGTGTCTCTTAAGCTAAGGGTGAGTTTATGAAAGTTGTGTCTTAGGTTCTTCTTCTTCCTCTTCTCTAGGTTTAATTTTCAATTATGTGGTATCTTAGAATTAAATCCGGTTGTGTTTGATTTGTGGTTCAAAGGAGGTTCCTAGAACATCTAAAGGGAAAGAAAAGGCTAGTGGAAGCGGAGCTCGCGATTAGGAGCAAAGGAGATCAGGTTTGGGAACGTTTGTGTGATTTATGCATTTAATTGGGTATTGATGTTTGTTGGGATTATTGTGAAATGAATGAACAATATTAAGTAGATTTGTATGAGTATGATATGAATAATATTGATTTGAAGTGAGTTGTTTCCAAGTTTGAGTAATGAGCTAAGATTGTTGTATGGAATTCCTTAAGAGGAAATATTACTCTTGAGAATTTTAAGTTTAATCATGTATTTGTTTAATTTGAGCATGTTAATTGACTTGTATATTAGGATGTAAGTGAGAAAGAATGGATAAAGTGTTGGGTTGTGTTTTTGGATGCGGTTTGGAGCAATTTTGCTGGAAATTGTCGCAACAGAACATGGGTCACGGTGGCAACCAATTTGGTTACCACCGTGAGGTCTGTCAAGGTTGCATTATGTCCAGAATTTTTGGTATGTCACGGTGGCAATGAACTTGGTTACCACCGTGACCTACCTCAGATTTGTATTCTGTTCAGGATTCTGGTATGTCACGATGGCAATAAAAGTGGTTACCACCGTGACCTACCTCAGTTTTGCATTCTGTTTTGAGGGCTTAGTATGTCACGGTGGCAATGAACTTGGTTACCACCGTGACCTCCCTCAACATTGCATTCTGTTTTGGGAGCTTGGTATGTCACGGTGGCAATGGATTTGGTTACCACCGTGACCTACCCTAGTTTTGTATTCTGTTTTGGAGCTTTAGTATGTCACGGTGGTAATGGATTTGGTTACCACCGTGACCTATTGTGTTTTTGTAATGAATGTCTATTTGTTAAATGTAAGATCTAAGTGTGGGATTAATGATTATGCATATTCAGTGACATTGAATTAACGCTTCAGTTTGATAAAGTATTTAGCGTTTCTGATTAATGGATGATTTCTGTATGAATTAAATGATGGATTTAATTTGGATGATCGTAGCCTGCAAACCAAATAAGTGGATAGTTAGGCATGCCTAATAGAGTTATGTGTAGCTGCAACCATGTGTACGATTTGGACCCTGATCAGGTCCCCCGATTGGATCCTAGTGATCTTCCTGTTGAATCTTATCAAAGATTCTATGTGAAAATATTATGGAACAAGAATGAAAAGAATGTCTTGATGCCCTCGGGCGTCTATGCGATGTGATTTGATACTAATGCCTCCCGGTATCTATGTGTACTCGTTATCCACGGTTTTGATCGAGCAGGTTATTTTGTGTGTTTATACGTATGAAGTCTGAATGATGATATATTGAAATAAACTTTTTAGGGTATATGAATGATGTTAATTATTCAGATTTATTTTATGTAATACTAACTTATGAATGTGCCATCAGCATATGCTTTGTCTGTTAATGTCACTGTGAGTGGCAGTTATGCATTTTGTGTTTCCCCACTAAGCGATTTCGCTTAGCACGGGTGTTTTATCCGTGCAGGTGTGGAAGGTTTTGGTAAGCTCAGTCAGGGCGCACCGCATCAGGAAAGCCATCGCAATTAGGGATCGAAGTTTTATAGTATAGGCTTTCCTTTCTTTTGTACTAGATGTAATATTTTGTGTGCCCAATTGGAACAGTATCTTTGGGCCTTCGTATATGAAATCTTTTGGAATATGTACAGATTTTGCTTATGTATATAAATAGAAAGAAAAATTTTATCCTGTTCTGTACCGCTGTGTATTTCTTTTAAGAAGTTTTACATTGTCCAGTTATTATGTATTTTTCTGTATTGTTGTTATGTTCAAGTTTTGGAATGTGACACTCCCATCTATTGGGACCCTTCTTCCTCCTTCGGGGTAGAAGTCTCCATGGTATAGGTTGGGGTGTGACAGCTGTGCTAGTTGAGCCAAGAAGAGCAAGGATCCCAAACCTTGATAAGGATTTCAAAATGGATAGAAGGTTCAAGGAGCTTGAAAAGAGGTTATTGGCCATAATTCAAGAAAGGATGGATGCTATGGCGCTAGTTCTTCAAGCTCAACTCATGGCTACTACCCGGGCACCCCTCAATAAGACTATTACTTGCCCCGCTAGTTAAGGAGTTGGTAGCAGTGGTAACGGCAGCAGAAGTTTCAACCACCGGAATGGCTCCTAAACGCCTCACTATCTCAGGCAGACCATTATCTTGGCACTTCACCCATCTCATCAAGAAAGGAAAGTTACAACCCTTGCCAGCTGGGCCTTCCCCAATCCAAGGACAGTTTAGACACAGGACAAACTGGTATTGTGCATATCACCAGTACACAGGGCATAGAACAGACTATTGTCGTCCTCTGAGTGATCGTATTCAAGCATTAATGTCTGATCGAGAAGAGCGAAAGGAGCAGAGGAAGGCAAATTAAGTACCTAATTGGAGGATGAATGTGGTTCCCGCGGATAGTGATGAACCGTTAGCCGAAACAGCTCTGCTGATGGAAACCGGAAGAAGATAGCTATTCAGAAGTTCCTCTTATCCCAGAACTATTAGATGATGACATTTTTATTTCTAGTTTTGTTAAATAAAATGAATGCTTTTTGCTTATTTGTATGATGTTTCTAATAATTTCATTCCTTATGATCACGATGCATCCATTTATTTTGACATTAACCCAATTAATACGACTCCATCTAGTCTTGGAACTTTGGGGAATCCAAACAAAATCTTGATAGCATCTGATATAACTCTTAAAGAGAGCATAATTTTGAGAGATAATAGAAAAAAAAGCCTTTTCTTGGACCTGGTGTGACATGCTGAAAATTGACAAGGACATTCTTGAGATCAATACTACTTCCACGTGCCAACATGTCGACGAACCAAATTTTGAAAGCCATTTCTTTGCATCCACAGCATCTGAGCTACATATGGTGCTGCCGAATAGAATCAAATTTCGAAAGCTGCATCAGGAGTTAGGCGAATGAAACTCAAGACCTTCACGAGGAAAACATAACTCATCAGAACCGAACAACGTGAACCCTTTCCTCTCAAGCATTTGAAAAAAACCAATTATGATCGACTCTTAACCATCCAGAACCCTCATAGCCAAAATTCATACTGAAATGCAACACCTAACTAGTTTGAACAACGATGGTCCTAATGGTTAAAAAGAAAAGTGCGTGTATGTGTAAACTTCAGGATTCGAACGAAGCTTGCTAAAAGAAAATTGGTAAGCAAAAAAAGAAAAAATAAAAAAAATAATAAAATAATAATAAAATAAATAAAATAAAATAAATAAAAAAAATTAATGATAAGAAAAAAAAAAAGAGAAGAAAAGAGAGAATTGATCAGGGGGCAAGGGAATGCTATTTGGGGGTAAGTTTTGCTCAAATCCCGTTAGTCTACACGTATATGCATTTTGCCGTTCTTCTTCTGCTACTGAAAAGGTCCTAAAAGACTAATTTACAGACCATCCATCCAACCCCAGCCGTCGAAAGCCCTTTCAGAGCTTAAGCCACCAAAACTGATAAAAGTACCCCAGATCATCCAAGCCCAACCTATCACCCTATCTCAACCATTGAAAGGCCATTCCAGGGTTTGAACCACCAAAGCCAACGAAGGCCAAGTGTGAGATTTCACATTCAAGCCCCAAATAAAGAACCCATCACCTCAAGCAGTCTGCACAAGGGCTAAGACCAAGACTTTGATACCAAGAAGAACCACTCTCAGAAGCAGTAGTCTCTCCGGCTAATGAAGATCAAAGTGAATTCAACCAATACTGATGAATTGAAGGAGGGTCCATGGCAAAGGCTAAATAAAGAATAAAAAAAAGAGAGAAAATATTCAATAAAGAAAATTCGCAATGGCTGATTGATAACAGGAGTTTGTTGTTCTCAAGATCTATCCCGAGATTATATGGGGTCTCATATTTTTTCGAGTTAATGCCAAATAGTGATCATGTGTTATGAAATCAGATTGAAATATATGCATTTACGCAAAGATATATTGATGTAACCAGAGCAGTTCATCTTGAACACTCAAAGTTGTCTAGGTCCGGCATAAAACCATCACATTGTTACCAACTACCTTCTGCCACCCTCGCCACCCAGGCACTTCAGTCAACTCATCTTACTACCCACTGTGAAGCCAACCCTACAGCACCTTCCCAATAAAGAACTAAGCTCATATAACCATAATCTGAGACATAAGCACATGCCAATCATACCCGAAAGATCTTTTGCAACAACGCCAACTTCTCAATGAAAACTGTGACTGGCGTTCTAAGTAAAAGTTAGGCAAAAGGGTAGGGTGAAAACCTGGGAATAGGCGGTCTGTCCTATAAAAAATGAAATGAATAAAAGCCGCTGGATTGGGTTTGGTCCTTTCCAGGCAACAAATAAGGCACAGGGTTATGTGAAAATCCGACAAGGATGCATCTCCCGCTAAGAAAAGCTAGTGTGAAAAACCACAAGGGACGCACTACCTTCAAAGAATGACTACAGGTATCAGAAGAGAGCCTTATAATCCCCCAGAGGCATGAAACTCAAAAGCAATTCCAGAGGGCACCGATCCTACTGCAAATTACGACCAAGCCATTCGATGCCTCCGAATCCACTCGGATGAACTCTTGTCCTGCATTCCAGCATACATATGCATCTCCCGTGCATGCTCACCACTTTTCCTGCATATTTTGCTTTTTAAGTCTTGCAGAAAGAAAGAATCAATGCCAATGCCAGCAGAAGGACAAACGACAACATCGATCAAAACATCAAATCAATCCAAGCAGCTAACTAAAGACTTCTCAGGGAGCAGCTATCCGAAGACCTCTCAGGGGGCAATCAACCGAAGACTTCTCAGGGAGCAGCCAACCGAAGACCTTTCAGGGGGCAATCAACCGAAGACTTCTCAGGGAGCAGCTAACCAAAGACCTCTTAGGGGGTGATCAACCAAAGACTTCTCAGGAAGCAGCTATCCGAAGACCTCTCAGGGGGCAGTTATCCGAAGACCTCTCAGGGGGCGATCAACCGAAGACTTCTCAGGGAGCAGTTATCCGAAGACTTCTCAGGGGGCGATCAACCGAAGACTTCTCAGGGAGCGATCAACCGAAGACTTCTCAGGGAGCAGCCAACCGGAGACCTCTCAGGGGGCAATCAATCGAAGACTTCTCAGGGAGCAGCTAACCGAAGACCTCTCAGGGGGCGATCAACCAAAGACTTCTCAGGAATCAGCTATCCAAAGACCTCTCAGGGGGTAGTTATCCGAAGACCTCTCAGGGGGCGATCAATCGAAGACTTCTCAGGGAGCAGTTATCCGAAGACCTCTCAGGGGGCGATCAACCGAAGACTTCTCAGGGAGCAGCTAACCGAAGACCTCTTAGGGGGCGATCAATCGAAGACTTCTCAGGGAGCAGCTAACTGAAGACCTCTTAGGGGGCGATCAACTAATGACTTCTCAGGAAGCAGCTATCCGAAGACCTCTCAGGGGCCAATTATCCGAAGACCTCTTAGGAGGTGATCAACCGAAAACTTCTCAGGGAGCAGCTAACCAAAGACCTCTTAGGGGGCGATCAACCGAAGACTTCTCAGGGAGCAGCTAACCGAAGACCTCTCCGAGGGCGATCAACCGAAGACTTCTCAGGGAGCAGTTATCCGAAGACCTCTCAGGGGGCGATCAATTGAAGACTTCTCAGGGAGCAGCCAGCTAATTAAAGTCCTCTCAAGGGACGATCAACTGAAGACCTCTCAGGGCACACCAGCCAGTCAAAGACCTCTCAGGGGGCACCGATCAGCCAAAGACCTCCCAGGGGGCACCACCTCAGAAAGCATAACACACAAACAATCTCTTCCAGTCTGGGAAAGCGAACACCTCAGGTACGTATCTCTTCCTTTCTTTTCTAAATTTTGGCTTACTTAGGCACCTAAATTCTAAGTTCCCCAAAATTGGGGGCAATTGTAGACACCGGGTCCTAAGGCAGTCCAAGATCAGAATTACTCGATAATGAAAATGATACCAGCTTACAGGCGGAGGTGTCGAAAATGTCGTTTTTCTTGTCGAAACCCTCATTATTTATTTTTATTAAAATGGATAGATAAATATATATAAATAAATAATTTTTTATATTAAATTAAGAAAAATTAATTAATTAGAAAGTATTACTTTTTTTATGTATCAAAATTTTTGACTAAAAAATATATACATTTAATTACATTTGATAATGGAATTAAATTAATTTATTAAAGATTTGGGTTAAGAAAAAAAGAAAGACGTTAAATGGGAAACGTTTAAGTTGGTTTTTAATCAAAATGTGAAACACACTTTTAAGTTGGTTTACGAAATCAACTTAAAAGGTAAATGGGAAACGTTCAAAAAAAAAAAGAAAGAATTTAAAAAAGTGTGTTTTGAATTTAAAAGTAAAAAAAAAAAGAGGAATTTAAAAGAATTCTTTTGGCTTTTAAGTGGCTATCCACGGCCACTTAGTGGTCGTGTGGTGGCAAATTGGCCATCACACGGCCACTTTGCTAAGTGGCCGCGTGTTGGCCACTTGGCCAATACACGGTCACTTTGCAAGCAGCCGCGTGGCGCGCGCATCCACTGCGCGTACAGCAGGGGGACGACGCCCGCGCCCCTACGCGTTCATTCCTCCCCTCTCCACGCGGCCAATTTTGGCCTTCGACCCGTCGTTTTCCTGCGTTTTTTGTCTGTTTTTCAGTCCGATTTCTTCGCTTCTTTCACATTTCCATGCTATTTTCGATTAATAAAATTAGAAAACTTTTTTGTCTTTCTCCAATTTCGGACAACACAATAATCAAAAGCTAGCAGCATCTTCATTTTTCAAGGGGGAACAATTTTAATGAAGAAAATACTCTCTGGTTTTCTCTCAAGAACAAGCACAGTTTCTTCAAAAAAGAGGATTTTCAAATTATTTTCAAGCATTGATTTTTAGTTTTCATCCTAGTTTTTTTCTTCAATATTTTTAATCAGAGAATCCATCTCAAACAAAGAAAAATCAATTTTCTTTGTTTTGCAAATTTCCCCGTAAATATTATCTTTAGTTTTTTATCAAATTTCCTTTCTTCTTCAATATTCTTTTCAGCACTTTTTTCTCACCAAATCTCGACAAGGGACCAGATCCAGACACTTTTTCTTCCAAACACATAACTCTGAGGGTAAACACTTTGACCAATCTTATTTATTTCTTTTCACTTGTGTATTATTTGTGGTTGTTGGTGTTTTTGCCTTCTAGGCGTCAATATAATGTTATTCGTCCAATACATTTTTTAGGTTGGCTACTGTTAATACTTTTTAGCTATTAACTTGATTTTGTGTGGTTTTTATTTTTGTTTTTTTTGCCGGCAGTGTCTTCCTCAATCCTCATCATTATTATTAATATTAATATTATTATCTTCTATTACTATTATAATTATTGTGTCCCTGTGGCCTTCATTTTCATTAGTGTTATTATTATTATTATTATTATTATTATTATTATTATTATTATTAGTTTTTATTGTTATTATATTGTTACTATATTTGTGTTCATCTCTATTATAGCTATTAATACCGTTGTGTTATCATCATCATCATCATCATCATCATCATTATTATTATTATTATTATTATTATTATTATTATTATTATTATTATTATTATTATTATTATTATTATTATTATTATTATCTTTATGTTATTAACTTATTGTGTGCTTATATTATATTTGCCATTGTTTGTAGTTATTGTCTATTATCATTATTATTATCATCATTATTCTCATCATTCTCTTTTATTATTATCATTATGATTAGCATTATATACTCTTGTTCAACATTTATTTTATTTTATTCGATTAATTTTATTTAGAACTGTTACTAATATTCTTGATATTATTTTTCTGTCTGAGTTTTCAATTTGAGTCGTGTCATGCGGGTGTTTCCGTGACTCGTCAGGTGGGTCACGACGTGTGGAGGATCACATCGGGTTTGGTGAGATCTCTCTAATTCCCTCTTTTTATGTTGTGTTTGTTTTGCAAATGATTATTTATTTATGCACGCGTGAGATAAAAAGTCACAAAAAATTTCTACGATTAAATTGGAATTTTTACTAATAATATTGGGACCAATGTCCCTTATTTTAGCCAAACAATAAAATATCACAATTAAAACAAAGAGTCAATTTTCTCCAAAATGGGATCACTCATCCCGACTTTCACCAAACAACCAAAATGACTCTTCGAACCCTCTTTAAATAAATGCGAAGGAACCAATGTTCCTAAACCTTCAAACGAGCATGAAGGAACTAATGTTCCTAAAACTTAAATGAATGCCCCAATTTATGTATGTCTTTCTTTAATGTTTGATTTTGTTTGATTGTTTTAAAATTCTTATTCATTTCCTTTTAGGCCCTTGTAATTAATTTTGGGGCAACTCTATTTATTTTTGGGGGATTATATTCCGTCCCCATTCACATCTTTAATCTCCTTTCATTGGGGTTGTATTCCGCCCCTATTTCCCTTGTAATTGTGTGCCTGTGTGTTTATCGCTTTCATTTATCACTTTTCTTTATAGCTTTATTTATCACTTTCCTTTTACCGCTTTTGAATGCTTGCGATGCGCCTTTAAATTTAAATGCATTGATCATGTGAGATAAGAGATATAATTTTAAGAGGTTAAAAACTCACTTATAATTAATCAAAGCATAAATAAGAGTGAAGTTCCGAACACCAATCTCTAGTCTAGACCGTTAAGAGGTTAGAATCTTTTCCCAATTTCTTGTAAATTGGGTGGCGACTCCATGATACCTCAAATGTGCCTATAGGCGTCGTGAGGCTAGGTGGTTCTTCTCAATGTTCTATTGGGAGGAATACACCCATGATGTCTCGTAGCGCCCATGATCAAAAGACGCAAACCAATCCCTCGAATCCTAAAGTGGGTTCAAAGCGAGGGCTCTTGCTGGGTTCTGGCGCACGTCATAGTGGCGACTCCACTGGGAACTGTTTGAGACTTCGCTCCGAAAGTGTTTTGGTTAAAAATATAATTGGGTTTTTAAAACTTAAAATTCTATCTCTTTTCAAAATTTGCATTGCATTTTAGAGCCTTAGACTTATGCTAGTTGGTCCCCCATCTACCCCGGTGCGTTCCCGAAGCACAACCCTACTTTCACTCATTGTAGGGAAGTGTTAAGGATAATCACCAGCCCAAGCCTAAGTACCTTTTGGTATATCAAATGGAGACCCAATTGGACTCTATGCTTATAATGAGCTAGACCTGTTGGCAGGGACCATGCTTTGGTAGCCCTAAAGTTTTACCACCTTGACCAAAGCCCATGTAATGACAAATAGAAACTTCCACTAGGTGGTATGCTCCTTAATACGATGCTTGTGGTGTGGGCCGTCACGTATTAAGCAAAATCAAGCAAATTAAGTGGTCCTTTATCAAAGGCTTTCATTCCCCGGTAAGCCCACCTTAACTTGATTGAATTGTCCAAATACGTAATGGCCAAAACTCATGCAAATGCACATTAGATCAAGAGATGTTATGCTGCCGATTTTTCACCGTGCACTACACACGTTTATTGGGTCCCCTGTTGACCCATAGACTAAGCCCACCTAGGAAAGAGACCACACGACTAAAATATGCACTAATCTAATCGATAATATGCAAAAATTCAGTAACAAACTCAACTTCGAATCAACATAAAAAATAGTAGCAAAACAACAGCAACAGAGCAAAACCAGCATTTTTTATCACAAATTCGACATAAAATCACAAAATAAGCACTTATAACTCGAACCCCTCCCCCACACTTTCTCCTTGGTTGTTCTCAATGCATAAAAACAAATAATCATGGGGCGAAGCGTATCAAACTAGCAAAAATTGAAGTTATAGAGTACTGCCCTATTTTGCACATTGGTTAACTTTCGTCGGAGATCTGGTGCAGAAGCAGGTGCGTGAGCAATGGGATCCAGTTGCTAGCTGAGGTGCAACGTAAGCGACACTGGGCTCCAGCGTTGTTGGTTGCGAAGTAGGGCGGCGACAACTCGTGATGCAGCAAAATATTGCGGTGGGCAGATCTGGAGTTGGAGTTGGAGACACATCTACTCGCGCGAGGGTGGAGGAAATTGCGGTGGGCTAATGACGCATCGGGAGAGCGTGTTGGCACTGGATCTACATGTATATCGGCTTTCTTCTATGCGATGTCTCGGCGATGGATCTGAGCTGCAATCGCGGCTTGGCGGCACTGCTTCTACATGCGACTGAGTTATCTCTCTTACACGCGGATCTATTGCTAGCGAAAGGGGGCTGACGGCGCATGAATCTAGTGGACCTGCGCCGGCGACTAGTGGAGGTACTATGAGATCAGAGTTGCTAGTGGCACAGTTAGAGGCTGTCACAGATCTGTTGGCGTGACGGTGGGTGAGGCGCGGTGGGTTGATGACCATTGGTGTGGTTGGGTGTTTGCTGGGATCCGTTGGTCGGGTGGGTAGTGATGTCGTCGGGTGTAGGTGGTTGTGGATAAATGGTATATTTGTTTTACAAGGGGATTGGGTAAAAATTAAATAAAAAGGCTTATAAGAAAAACTAATTATTTATTTTTAAAATTTAAAGGCTCTATAAAACAAAAAATTAACAGCCCTTTCACCCAATAATTCGCCCCAAACAACCTGCAAAATAAAAAAATTTATTTAACTATCCGAGTGACTATCTGTAAAATAAAAGAAAATTATTAACAAGTTAAGTGAGGAAGAAGGAGGCAGTAAAAAATAAAATAAAATAGATAAAATTAAATCTAAACAGTGATTGCTTAGTCTTCAGCAAGAATAAGAGTTGGGTTGCCTCCCAGGAGCGCCTCTATTTAATGTCTTTGGCCATACATTTTTCAGACTTTAAGTCTCTCAATCCGGTTTCAAATCTCATTTTAATATCCTTCCATTAATCACCTCCTACAAATTGGTATTAATTATCAAATCCTTCTCAAACTTCTTAGAATTTTGAACATGGTGTCCATATAAAATGAAGAATTCAAATTATTAAAATCACCATCCAATTCAAAATATTCATTAACTGAAGGCTCAACAACATCCACTTTAAAAACACTAGATACATCAGTAGAATTTTTCTTAGTATCATGAACATAAAATTTAACAATTTCTCCATCAAACTCCATACTGAGTGTACCCTCATGCACATCAATTTTTGCTGTGGTTGTACTAAGAAATTTTCTCCCTAACAAGATATCTGAAGAATTTAAGGATTTATCATCCTCCATGTCAAGCACATAAAAATCAGTAGGAAAGACTAATCCATCAATGTTAACCAAAATATTCTCCAATACTCCTTCAGGGTAAATAAAAGATTTTTAAGCAAGTTAAAGCACTACATTTGTCTCTTTTAATGGACCAACATGTAAAGATGAACAAATAGACAATGGCATAATATTTATTAAAGCTTCTGAATCACATATAGTTCTTTTTACCATAACGTTGCCTATAGTACAAGGAATGGCAAACATACCTTGTTCTTTACATTTTGGAGTCAGTTTCCTTTGAATCATCGCAGAGACATTTTCTCCCATACTCACCCTTTCATTACTAACTAGCCTTTTCTTTTTAGAACACAAATTTTTAAGAAATTTAGCATATTGAGGCATTCTTTTAATTGCATCAAGCAAAAGAATATTTACCTCAACCTTGCGAAAAATCTAAAAAATATCATTCTCTTCTTTTTTCGTCTTAGATTTTACAAATCTTTTCGGAAAAGGGGGCCGAATGACAAAATTGGGGAGCTGGTCTGAAATTCCCTCCTTGGGTTGTTCATCTTTCACAAGTTCCATCTCTTTTTTAGCTTCTTTCTCATTTTTCTGGCCACTTTCACTTAGTAGGGGCTGTTCCAGCTCGTTTTCACTCCTCAAGGTGATTGTACTCACATTTTATATCGGATTAATAATTGATTTTGAATGCAATCTCCTTTGAGCTTCTAAGTTGCTTAATGAAATTGCCATCTGGCTCAAATATTTCTCTATATTTTCAAAGTTGGCCTTTGTCTCCTGTTGAAATTGTAAAGTGTTAGTAGCAATTGAATTGACCATTTCTTCAAGGGACATACCTGAATTTGAAAAATTTTGTTGTGACAGAGTGGGCTGTATAGGCTGAAAATTCTGGTGTATTTGTGGTATTCTCCCATAATTGAAATTTGATCGGCCTGCCCACCATGGATCGTCAATATTTGCATATGGATTATAACTCCATTGTGGTGGACCTAAAAATCTTTTGTGTGTATAAGAATTCTCTTGGTAATAAGCTCCAACTTGTTATCTGTTTCTTGCAGCCAAATTTTGAATTAAGAAGTCGAGAATACATTTATCCAGTCATTTTAAAAAAATTAAAACCAATCCTCAGCAACGGCGCCAAAATTTGATGTGTCTCAAAACCAAAAAAAAAAAATTTCCTACTCTAACTAAGATTTTGTAAATAGTGATGAGCAGGGTCGAATCCACAGGGATTGGTCGATTTTTAATTCTTTAAAAAAACCAGAAACAAACAATAAAAAAATAAAAATAGGGGGTTTTATAAATAAAGAATAAAAAATACAGAATTAAAATAATGACAAATAAAATGCAAAAAAATAAATAAAAATAAAATAAAAGATGAAAAAATCTAGTCAAAGGCATTCGCAGCATAGGATCCAATTTTACTGATCATGGATGAAATGATAACTCTATAATCATGCAAAGGATCAGTTATAGTTGTAGTTTCCCTAAATCGTAGGAAATAACATGAACATTACATAAAATTAAAGGAAAAAATTAAAGCAAGAACAATCTCACAAAAATTGGTTTGATTCCTGGCTTTGAATTAAACCTTTAACTAGAAGAAAGTTTAGCCAATCATGGCCAAGAACAAAAACAAAATAAAATTGAAATCTAAGCGAATCCCTATCACAAATATGGAAGAACAGAGGCAGCGGTAGCTGCTAAAGTTACTGTTCACGTTCTTCCCTTGTCCCTTTTAAAAGAAAACCCAAAAAATGTAGATAAGTAGTTGATTCCTATCAAAACTTGAAAAATAAAATAAAAATATTAATTGTAATTTTATCCTACTAAAATACTACCTATTATTTCCTAAATTAGAGCCTAATTATACCTAAAATTCAGCTGGAATATCCCTGACGGCTAGGGCTTTATGCACAAAATAAATCTGCTAATTTATCCAAGCTTTCCCATTTTTCCCTTAGCCTTGGGCAAGGCTAAGGGTCAAATTTGCATCTTTTTCCTTATTTGCACCAAAATTGATCCCAACTTCTTTAACTATTCTAGATCAGTCCAATTATCCACAAAATGCTATGTTCTTACCAATTTAGCCCTGAAATGGTCAAAATCACAAAAAAGTAAAAAATCTCAAATTGGCTAGAAATTATTGTAGAAAAATAGGGAAAATCAAGTAAAAATATGTAAAATTGGGCACTTAACAGAGTTCTTGAAGTTAAGCAAATTAATTCTTGTGTATTGCAAGTCATCAAGGTAAGAGTTTTTGGTTTAGTTTCTTTTTCTTCTCTATCAGTGTGTTTTGGGGATTGAAGTTATGGTTTATTATGTAATCGTTGAATCATGATGTGTTTTGTAGAGCAATAAGTTATTAGAAGCAAGGAGAAAGAGGTTGAAGAGAAGAAAGGCCAAGTGAGTCAAGAAAAGAGCAAGGAGAAAGGTTTGGGAACTGAGTTTATTTTATAAGTAATTGATGATGATTTATGTAATATTTAATGTACATGAATGAAACATGTTAATTTGAATTGATTTGTGGTGGTTGAATTGGTGGAAATAGTTGATTTGTGTATATAGATTGAATAGGAGAAAATTCTCTCAAATTTTCATTAGACCCCGTGGTACTATTTTGGACATAAAATGAGTTATAGAGCTCTAAATTGTATGGGATTGGTTCCATTATAAAGGTAAGACACATGTCTACAAATGTTGTCATGAGCTAATTTTGGCTATATGTACCTCAAAATTTGCCAAAACAGAAAGGTATTTGTTCTAGCCGGGGCAAGGGAGCAGTTTGGATTGTTAAGGCCATTTTTGGATTTATTGTGCTCCAAATGTTATGAATCAACATTCTAACGAAACTAGACATCTAAGAGAACAACTTTCATGAAGAGAGTAATTGTGTCTCTATTATTCCCAATAATTTTTCAAATTTGGGACATAATTATGTCCCTAGAAGTTACTCTAGAATAGTCTGTAATGTTAAGACCATAATCCTAGGATATAGCTCTAAATGATATGAAATTTTACCAATAGAAATTTAAGACATAGGGGAACAAAAGTCTAGAAGACCATTTTTTCTAAAAATGTCATTTACAGGCTCAAAATCGACACAAGTTGGAAATAGCCTCTGAGTCGACACCTGACTCAGCACTAGTGTGCCGACTCGGCACCTTTACCCTCTGTCATCACTCATCACCATTGTGCCAACTCTTGATAGCCCCAATAAAGCCTCCCTTGATTTTTTATGCCATATTGTTCATCCTAAAGTGTTCCAATTTATTTTCAAGGCATGGATTAGTTAAAAAGACATCTATAAGACTTAAAAACAAGGTATAAACATCTAAGAATGATTATAATGCAAACAGTTTAGGATTCTATATGCAAAGATTAGATGACAATTGAATGTTATATGTTATTAAGATGGTATAAATTCTAGATTATGCAAGATAAGTGTATGAATGTGTTAAATGATATTGAGCATGATATGAATGCTACCTTTACGACATTACTAAAAATGTTACCATTATGACATTGGACATGATATAAATGTCATTTATATAAGATTAAGATTATGAACATAATGAATGAGTTAGGTAACTAAGAGTATGTCTAATTAGGAAATTAGTGAATACCACTAAAACAATTAGGCATGATGCATTGACTATCAATGTGATGGATGTATGAGCAAGAGTCTTACTCAACATTATTAAATAACATGTGTTGAATATTTGTATAATGAGGATACAAACAATAGGGTTATATCAATAATTACATATATGAGTAGACTTGACATGATTTGAGTTTCTTATTTTTTTGTTTTGTTTTAGATAATAAGAATGTATGGCTATATAAATGAGTAAAGGATAAAAAAATGTTTATAGTTCATATAAAAGATAGCGTTATGTTTATAGACTATATTTGACATCTGCTTGTATTTATTGTGTGGATTAATGACAATATTTCGTTATTTGTTTAGGGTTTGTTTAATAAAAATATACATATAATACGAATGAAATGACATGAAAGAAATATGTGTGTGTGAAAGTTGTTATTATGTAGTATTGAATATCAATAAATGTTATGAGATAGGTATATGGCTTAAAATATTGAGTATTGAAAATGTTACGTGTTAATCAATTTCGTTAAGTTTGTAAGAGTATATGATCATTATAAATGTTGGTAAATGTAAAATGTGTGATGATAATACAAGTATCATAAGTTGAGAATAAATATCACTTAGTGCCTGCTTTGGACCGAGTAGTGGATAGATAGGCATGCCTATATGGTCCTTTGTTGCTATAGCCTTTTGTTGGGATTCCGGTTATGGATCCCTCTATGCGTTTAGATTTTGGTTGTGGATTTCCCTCTGTCTTTAGATTCCGGTTGTGGATCCCTATGTGTTCTATTAGATCTCGTGTGGGATCCCTCTATATAATGGTACCCTCGGGTACCTATGCGTTCTAACCCATTATCCACTTATTTGAAAATGCAGGCTCTACACGATTAAAAGACTATATGTGAATAAAAGAAAATAAAGTGAACCATATGAGATATACGATTAAGTGAACATAATTTAATGTGTAAAATTCTAATGTATACTATAATAAATGCTTAAATGATTTGCTAATCAAGAATGATTCCTTGATGAATATGAAGACTCGTGTTATGAAAGGAGTTGTGGAATTAAGTTTTTCATATGTATGCAATAGTAATGAATAATTTTTATAATCTATGCATAATATGTAACATCCCTTCTACCCCTTTTGGAGAACAAGAGAGTGTACAAACAGATTACATGATTAACAGTCAAAAATATAAAATTTTCTCATTTCTATACATAATCTGTATAACCTTATCAGAATCCATATTAATTTACATTATTCAAGAGATATCCTAGTAATACACATGTTGATTTTTGTATTAACATATATAGTTACAAGCCAAAAAGACATAAGATACAAAACTTATATAAAACATGAAGACCCTACATATGGGTTATTCTATTGATGTGTTGGCCTTGACTAACGCGAAATGGCCTTGGCCATAACTTTATCTTCGGTACCTACACGGATAGAACACCCATGCTAAGCATAAAACTTAGTGGGGAATTAACATGAAATGGATGACTACTCATAGCAGTCGACATAATGTATACACAAACATAGATCATGACTAGATACATAATACATAGTCGTAACCTTTGTGTAAACAGAATAGAGAGTAACAATATAACTATAGTGAGCATATATCAATTCACAGTAATGAGCACATATTACTATCACACAGTTGCCTACATTAACCTAGGGGAGTAGATAATGGGAAGAGTAATAAAAGGTTGTACCCGAAGGTACAATATACTTGAATTATATTATTCTCTTCTTTTACAGTAAGGATCACCCCAACGGGATCCACATGATAAAATGGTAGCTGCAGCAATCAGAGTCCCTATAGGCATGCCTATCTATCCACCACTCGGTCTAAAGCAGGCAAGAAAGCATATAACGGGGTTTTAACCACTTTATAGGTTTATCATGTCATGGCGTCAAGTAAAGATTTACATAGTACATATATTCCTCATATAAGTAATTCACAAAAAAGGATGGAATTACTGTGAATATCATTTATTGATGATAAATAATCATTACATGAAATTTGGTGTCATTTAGAAGTCATTTGATAGCAACAATTCATAAATAATTTTTGGAAACAGGGGTCACACGACGGTAAGGGAAAACTTGCCTGCCATGTGAAGTGTTGGCAATTAAACATTATCAAAACAAAATGCTTTTACATGGCGATATGGACACTCCTGACCGATGTGTAAAGGACACCACACGATGGGCAAAAATTCATGACCGACGTGTGGAGTGTCCAAAATTACAAGTTTCCAAATATAACCCATTTACACGTTGGTATGGATATTCTTGACCACCGTGTAAAATACCTCACAATCCACAAGTTGGACAGTATGCTTTTACACGGCAGTAAGGACTAACCTGTCCGCCGTGTAAGCCCACGGATTACCACAATTCCGTAACCAAACACGATCACATGGCGGTAAGGATATCCCTGACCGCCGTGTAACCTAGCATAGCTACCTCATTTCTACTAAAACACAGCTATGTTTTCAAAATCATAGCTGTGCTAATCTGGAAATGATGTGATATGTTTTATGATTCTTAACTCAAACCACATCCAAATTCATTCTTTTCACATGTAGCCCTTTCCACAGTGATTATTCCACATTCAAATAACTCCCATACCAATTTAGCAATATTCTTAAACACATAAACGCCTCAATTACTCAAGTTTATATCAATTGAAAATAAAGGAATATAAATTTCGAAACCTCAAAATTACTTCCTTTTTCTACTCCTTCACCTCCTTTCCTATTATTTCTCCTTCAACTACGTTTTCCTCAAATTCAAATAACAAAACCATATCAACTTTCATAAATATACATACAAACCACCACTTGCACTCTAAAAATCAAAGAGAAAGAAGATGATGAATAGAGACATGTTCTTACCTTTATTGCTTCAAAACCACTTTTGACTAAATTTTTAGCCTGAATTCCACTTGAAATAACTTCTAATCAGATTTTTGGGTGTCAAAAAGATAGAGAAGGGCTGCTTGGAGGAGGAAGGTCAGTTGGCTGATTTCTCCCCCTAGGCAGCAGACCTTCATGGCTTATAAAGCCATGAAGTCTCTTCCAAGGTCTAGAACCACACTTGCCAATAGGTAATTGGTGTACACTTTCTATTCTCTCATTAATCCTTATATTTTCTTGCTTTCTTACATTAAACTCTCAATTTATAGTAATCTTTTCTAGGCCCAATCAATTTCTTAACTAATGTAATTAAATCCACCTATTTATGCAATTGGGCCCTCACATGTAAATTAATACTTAATCTCTTATAATAGCTTAATTCCCATTATGCATTAATTCATAATCACAATAATACTCATTTACACCAAACATAAATACATAGGAATCCTGTCCAAACGGCTAGGGTGCAAATTAGGCTATTATATAATACATTAAAATTGGTTTATGAAATAAGTTAAGCATTCCAATTTGATAATAAGTCAAATGATGTGTGGACTTTAATGTGCACAATTCATAAGAAATGAGTAGTAAATTGCATTATAGCTATATGTCTCTTAATGCGATAATTATATATATATAATTGCTAATATGAATATGTCCTTCGGGTAAACCCATGTACATTGAATATCTGTAATATGTATATATTTGATTATATGAGTGTAGACGCCGGGTCCTGAGACAGTGCAGATCAGAGTTACCCAATGATGATAAGATGCCTGTTCACAAGCAAAAAAAAGGTTAAAAATGATGATTCTCTTGTCAAATTTCCATTTTAGAATGAAAAATAAAAAATAATAAAAAAATATTTTGAAAATTAGAATTGAAAAATGGGATTTAGAAATTGTAGTATTTTTAGTTGAATTTAAAAAAAAATAAAAATTAATTTCGCGAATGTCGGCGCGGAAGCACGCGGAGTGTGCATGACCAACGCCCGTCGCGCGCGCCGACGGGCGTCGGTCGCCCCTTTTCCGCCGCAGACACCCAATTTTGCCGAAAATCGCCCCAAAATCGTTTTTTTTTTCGGATTATTTTAACCTAGATTTGTTATTTTGTCCCATTTTTTAGGGTTTTTTCCATTTTTAAAATTTAAATTAAATAATATCTGATTTAATTGATTTTTTTTTCATTAATCAGTTAGGTTTTCATCTTTTCTTCATATAAATAGGAAATGATGAAACTAATTGGTGGGAAAATTTTTTAGGGTTTTTCTTAATATTTTCTCTTCTTCTTCCTCTCAAAATTCTCTCTAGGTTTTCCCCTCAAATAAAATAAAAATTTCAGTTCTTCTACTTCTTTTTTTCAATGGAATTTCTTCTAAAACATTTTTTAGAAGGAATTTTAATGTTGAAAAATTAATTTTGAGACAAATAAAGTGATTATTTGTTCTCAAAATTCAATTTTCTTTCTCTTTTTTGGTTACATATTTTTTTCAATTAAGTTTTTTAAAGATTTAGATATTGAGTTTTTTTATGAAAAATGAATTTTACGGCAAACAAAATAATTATTTGTTCTTGCAATCTAATTTTTCATTTGATTTTCCAAAAACAAATTTTTTCATGAAAATTTTTTTTTGAGACAAACAAAATGAGAACCTTTTTTATTTTTTTTATTTTTTTCTTCATCATTTTTTTTATCAAATTTATTTCTTGGAATAATCAAATTTTTTCTATTTATCATCTTTAATTCTAATTTAGCAAATCAAAAATAAGGAAATCAATCAACTTTTTTCCCTTATCGAATCCGAACTCTGAGGGTAAATATTCTGGGTCTGATCTCATTTTTTTTCTTTTATTCATTTTTGTTCATATTTAATTGATTAACATGTATATTTTTATTATTTTTATTTATTCTATTGTTTGTATATTTGTCTTATTTAATATGTTTGTATATTATTTTCTAACATGTAATTAATTTATTTTTGCTTCGATTTCTTATTATTCCTAACATGTAATTAATTTATTTTTCTTTGATTCCTCATTATTTTTAAAATGTAATTAATTAAGTTATTTTGATTTTCTTTGCCATTTAATAATATTATGCTAATCTTGATAACATGTAAATAGTTAATTTCATTAAATCAATTTTGTATCTTTAATTCCTTTCATTACTCACACTTTTGTGTTTTTATCCTTTTTATTTATTTTTTTCTTGATTAGCTTAATTAATATTTTTGTTAGTTTTATTTATTTAATTTAATTTGATTGATCCATTTTATTTTATTGTATTTTATTCGATTTGATTTAATTACTAACCTTAATTTTCTTTTTTCTTTTGGCTATAACACTTGTCTTTTTATTTGAGCATTGTCCATGGACGAAGATGCGAGATCGAGGAATTAAGAATCTCACATTGGTTTGCATATTTAAATTCCGCATTTTCCTTTATTTCGATTTATTTGTCGTATTTGTGTATTTTATGTAAAATTATTTAATTTTATACACGTTTAAAAATAAAATCACTAAAAATATTTTTACTAATAAATTGAGTCTTTTCTGATAAAATGGGACTAATGTCCCAATTTTTCCATCCAGATTAAATTCTCACCCTAAAATTGTTTTCTTTAACTATGCATGTGAGGACCAATGTCCTCATCCTTAACAAATAGCCCGTTTTATGTATGATTTGTATTTTATTCATAATGGGGGTTGTATTCAGCCCCTAGTTTTGTTGTAACTTATTTTCATATGCTTTATTTTAATTATTCTTTTATTTATCGCTTTCCTTGAATGACCAACCTACATTTTAATTAAATTTCACTAGATTGAATGAGAAATGGGATGAAACGCTAAATTCAAAACTCAATTATAAACTTAACCAAAGTATGAATAAATGGAAAGTCCCGAACCTTCTCTAGTCTTTGAGCTCAATGAGGCGAGAGGGCCATCTCAATGATGGGGCCTCCAAGATACCTCTTGTGTCCCATAAAAAGGCTCAAACTTGCACAGTCCTAGGCGCCACAACACGAGAGGGCCATCCTAATGTTCTATTAGGGTAGAGGCCTCCAAGACACCTCTGGTTTCTCCAAGCATGAGGCGAGAGGGCCATCCTACTGTTAGGGTGGAAGCCTTCAAGACACCTCCGGCTTGCCCATGATGGACATAGCAGTGCTGTCTTAGGCTCACTAAGGTTAGACGACCTTTCCCAATGTTCTATTGGGTGGCGACTCCATGAAATCTCCTTGTTGCCTAAAATGGACGCACTTGTAATTTCTTAGAAGTTCTTATGAACCTCCCCCCAAAAGCCCTAAAAGCGGACATTTCGAGGCGCCCCGAGGTTCGGCACGCGTCATAGTGGCGACTCCACTGGGGACAATACTTGAGACTTCGCTTCAAAAGTACTTTGGTTAAAACTTATAATTGTGCTTTAATTTAAAAATTTTATCCTTTTTCGAAACTGCATTGCATCTCATTAGAGCCTTAGATCTATGCCAGTTTGGTCCCTCTTTCAACCTCGGTGCGTTCCCGAAGCATGCCCATATGTTCACTCATTGTAAGAAAGTGTTAAGGATAATTACCAGCCTAAGCCTCGTACCATCATGGTATATTAAATGGAGACCCGACTGGTCGTTACACTCGTGATGAGCTAGACCCGTTGGCAGAGACCATGCTTGGGTAGACCTAAAGTATCATCACCTTGGCTAAAGCTCATGTAATGGCAATAGATACTTCCCTAGGTGGTATGAATCATAATACTATGCTTGCTATATGGATCATTATATATTGGACAAACCCAAATATTTTGACTGGTCACCTAATCAAAGGCTTTCATGCCCCGATAGACCCATGTTAATTTATTCGGACTGCCTAAATATACAATGGTCAAAATCCATGTGCCTGTGCATTAGTTAAGAGAGGTTATGCTGCCGGTTTTTCACCGTGCACCCATCGGGTTCCCTACTAACCCATGGGCCAATCCCACCTAGGAAAGAGACCGCTTGACCTCGTGTGTGGAAGAGATAAGGTTGGAAGGATCTATCTGCTTGCATGTGATTGTGGATGATGCATTGCATATTCATGTCATTCATAAAAAAAAAAAGTTATTTTCTCCTTATGTATACATCTTATTCTTTGCATATAATTCTTACATGTACATATCAACCTGTGTATAGTTTTTACATATTTAATGTGTATCACTGTAGTCTCTTTCAGCCATTGAGGACCACTTGCATAACACGATCATGCATTACATATTATTCATTCATCATTCTAACTCCTTGCTTTTCAGCCACTATAGACCATTTGCTTGGGTGGTTTAGGGATTTCGGTAATTGTCTAAAGAGCGATCAGAGTTCACATGGACTGATAAAGATTTAACGTCCTTACCAAAGCATCTAAAGGGATCAAAATTTGCTGGCCCTTCACAATAGAATGAAGAAACTCGCGCCCTAATTTCCCAGGAGATGGATAGAAGGTTTAAAGAGCTAGAGAAAAGGATGCTAGCCATGGTCAAAGAAAGAATGGATGCCATGGCACTTGTTGTCCAAGCTCAGCTTGTGGCAATAACTCATAACCAAGTAGAGTCGACCATGGTTAAGAAAGCTCATACAGTGACAGCTGCAGTACCTCCATTTTCTTTCAAAAGCAAAGGTAAAGGGCCACTTGACTTACCAGTTGAGCAAGAAGGAAATATGAGGCCTACTCTAGAATATAACATTATACTTGAAGAGGATGGGGACCCCGTAATCATGCATATTCTAAAAGGTGAAAGCTTAGGAAGCCATAACATCAGTGAGGCAAATGTTAAGGTTAAAGAAGTCTTAGCCACTAGAGTAGCTCGGTCCTACCTCACTGTCTCAGGTAGGCCATTATCTTGGCACTTCACCCGTCTCATCAAGAAAGGGAAGTTACAACCATTGTCTGTCGGGCCTGCCCCAAGTCAAGGACACCTTAGACATAGAGTAGATTGGTACTGCACGTATCACCAGTATTTAGGGTATAGAACAGACTACTGTCATCCTTTGATAGATTGCATTCAAGAACTGATGCCAGACCCAGAAAAGGAAAAGATTGTAGAAGTGCCAACCACGGAGGTGAAGCAAAGGCATTTTTCTAATTTGGGCTGATCATTGTCTTGGGTCCTTAAGAGGCTGATAAAGGAGGGGATGTTACAGCCATTGCCGACTAGTCTCGCTAGAAGCCAGGGGCAGCCTGATCACAAAGGGGATCAGTATTGCACCTTCCACCAGCACATCGGGCATACCACAGATGATTGCAAGACCTTGAGACATGCTATTCAAGATCTTATCGACTCCCAGCAGATCTCCGACCCAGAAAAGCGAGAGGGAAAGAGTAAGATAGATTAAGTTCCTAAGTGGAAAGGCAGGACGGTTCTTAAGGATGATAATGGACCATCGGCTACAATATCTGTGTTGGCAAGAGTAGAAAATGATTAGCTGTTTAGAATTTTCTTTTTATTTTTGAACTGTTTAATAATGACATTCTGGTTTTATTCATAAGATGAACATTTTTGCTTACTTGTGTGATATCTCTTATGATTTCTCTATGCATAATCATGATCATGACTCATTTATATTTGACATTGATTCAGTTGATGTTACCCCATTTAATCTCAGAACTTTGGAAAACCCAAAGAAAATCTTGATAGCATCAATGTAACTCCTAAAGAGAGATCAAAATTTGAGAGAAATAAAATAAAATGTGAAAAAGTCTTTGCTTGAACCTATGAAACATGCTAAGAGTTGATCGCGAAATAGCTAAGCACACCATTCCAACATATCCTGATCATGGACCAGCCAAGCAAAAGCCTAGAAGACTTAGGCTAGAATGGGCAGAGAAGGTTAAAGAAGGGAACCACAAGCAGAGGTGACGCCAAAATTTCTTATCGAGTTTCAACACCCGACTTAGTTGGTCAGCATTATCCCAATAGTCAAAAAGAGCGAAAAAGTATGAGCTATCAGGATTTAAACAAAGCTTGCCCGAAAAAAAGAAGAACATAAAAAAACACAACAAAAAAAAAAACATAATGAAAAAAAGGGAGAAGGAAGGAAAAGAATCAATATGTAGATCTAGAAAAAAAAAGAGAAACTGTTTAGGGGCAAGCTTTGTTATAATCTCATTGATCTATACATGCCCGTACTTTGCCATTTTTCTTGACTTTCAAAAAGGACCAAAAGGATTTTATTGACTTACAATGCATATGAGTTGCTCGAGTTTAGGAATAGACATTATAGGGGAGGTGCGCCTTGTGGTCTCCAACAGACAGGATCATCGAAAAGAATCAGATATGTCGATATGGTCTCCCACACCACGCAGGGTTCAAGGATGGAAGGACAATTTATAGATAAGGCTAGGGAGTTGCTCCAGAGGTATGATATTAAAGACCACAAGTCCTCTCTTTGTTGCCCTCAAACCAATGGGGCAGGAAAGGCTATTACCAAGGAGATCTGGGTCAAGAGGGTTCGAAACTACAAAGATTGGGCAGAAAAATGGCCCTTTTGCACTTCGAGGCTAGAGAACCACTATCGAAACCTCTACGAGAGTCACATGCGGGTAGAAGCAGTGATGGCCAGTCAAAGAAGAGCCCAAATCTTTGAGGACATTCATGGAAGCCCAGATTTCAGAAGCCGACAGGGCGCAATAACGGCAACAGCAGTTAAACACTTCATACCCGGACATGTCAGGGGATTACTGCCACAGTCAGATCTGTAAAAAAACACTTTGCTAAATCATCCAGGAAGGAAGTCAGAAAGCATCCAATGAAAAAGGGAGATTCAGTCTTTAAGTAAATGAGACCAGATGTTCCAGACGAATGAGGCAAATTTAGGCCAGTGTAGGAAGACACATTTGTTCTCCAGAGATCGTTATCCAAGGGAACAGCAACAGACAGTAATGAAGACTACTTTGAAAAATCGATAAACATCGACAGACCCAAGAAGTTTCATGGTTAAAGACTAAAAATAAAAAGAAGAGAATAAAAGACCTGCGGGTCAAAAATTGAAAAAAGGTGGCCTTGCTAAAAATGGGCGCCTCATCATGGTAAAAATAAAAAAAAGACATCCTAGGCAAAAATTAGAGGCTTGAGAGAAAATGTCCAATCAAGAAAACCCGAGAGGGCTGATTCGAGACAGGAGTTTGATGCTTACAAGATTTACTCTGAGAATAGATGTAGTTTTGCATTTTGAATCGATGTTAGATAATGATCATGTATAGAGAAATCATACCAAAATGTACACAATCTTTGCAAATACATGTGTTCATTATTTTCTAGTTCATTTATAAAAAAAGAAATATAGTTCATTGCTGAATGGATGAAATCTAAATGGCTACACTTTGCTACTGTAATACCCCAAAATGTACCCTAGAAGGATTTGTATGTGTCTAGGGATATTGGTGATCGAAATTGTACAATTTGATGGTCGGAGTGATTATATAAGAGAAAGGATATGATTAGAATTAAGAAAAAGGGTAATTTTATCATTTTGCATATATAGATTTAATAGAATGGAATAGTTAACTATGAGGGCTAAATATTGAGAATGGATTGGTTATATGCCAAATGTATGTGAGTTGTGGTGTCAGGTGTGCCGAAAGGACGAATTTGGTATTAATGCAAAAGTTTCGGCAAGTGCGGCCAATTCCAAAATTGTAAAGTATTAATTTGGGACTTAATTGAAGGGGGTAAGGATTTTATTGTGGGCCAATGTAAGAATTATATTTATGTATTAGGTTATTGTAAGATTAAAGGAGAGGATGTGGACTTAAAGGGATAATTGGATATAAAAATTTAGTGGGGGCCAATAGGAAAAGGACATGTGGCATTATAGATAAGATGGCGGTGGTTGGGGTAATTAAAGAGAGAGAGTAGATTTCTACTCATCCTTCTCTCCTCCCTCACGTTTTCCCCTCTTTTTTTTTTCTTTTCTTCCTCTTCTTCTTCTTCTTCTCACACCATCCTTTCTCTTTTTCTTTGCAAGCCCTAAGATTTGTACAATGGAATTTACAGTTTAAGTGTTCTTAATGAAAGATTTGAAAGAAAGGGGTAAATTTTGAGTTCTAATTTCTGAAATTTCCTCTTTGTTCAATTAGAAATATTAAGTAATATTCTGTGTTTTTGATGAGGAAATTGGAGTAATAAAACTGTAGAAAGAGTATGGAGGTAAGGAAGTGCAACTATTGAAGCTAATTGGAGCATAAGATGTTCAGGTTTGGGAAATCTATCTTTTAACATATATGTATGTGTGTGTATGGATGATTGGATTTTTCTGATGTTTCATACTTATTAGTCAATTTTGGGTTGTTTGTGTTATTTTGTTGTGTGGGTTAGCTAAGTTTTGCTGGGGATGAGTTTCCAGGGGAAACTTTGCCCAGATTTCATTGGTCCTTTAGTGCTTGTTTTAGCTATAAGTTGTGTTATAGATATCCAACTTATGTGAGACTAGTGCCATTGGATAGATAATTCATATACCTAAAATTGTCTCTAAGGATTGGAAGCCAATTCTTGCTCTAAGAGCCTTGAAAATGGTAAAAACCGGGGTGCCTTTGCTTAGACGGGTTCACTAGAGTAGTGTAGGTTGTGTAGCTTATATCTGACGTTCTGGATGACCAATTGATCTGAAATTTGTTGTATTTGAAACCTAACATCCTAAGGTTCATTTTTTAAGAATAAAGTTTTGGCTAAAAATTAGTTTTAGAGGTTGATTTAGGCAGTACAAAGTCAGGGGTGAGAAGCAGTCTCGTTAGCCCGTTTTTCGTAGGGCACTCGGGAGAGGCTTCTAATGTCGTGAGCGTGATAGAACCTGATTTTTGAAGGTTTTTCCTCTTCTTTTGAACCTCATGGTTGGTAGGGACTCTTGCCCTTCTTTACCCTCCCCTAGATTGTGTATTTTGATATGTTTTTCCTCCCGAAATGCATCCGAACTTCCCTAGAATTGTCTAAAACTTATCCATCATCATGTTGAGAGTCTTTTAGAAGAATAAATGTGGCACATATGTGTAAGATTTATAAAATTTTATTGAGACATTAGTTATTCAAGTCTTGAGTAGGCTTATTTCTAGATAAGAGTTGTATGTGATGATAAGATTGAATTAAATGATTGTTTTAGGTGTGTATTAAATCAAAATTGAAATGAATCTTTTGTATCTCAAATGGTTTTATATGACTGTCTAAATAATGAATGACTCTCGATAACTTGAATAGTTTAAGATACTTGTGTTGAAGTTCTTGAATTTAATGCATGAATTTGTGAAGTAATGTTTATGAAATTATTATGGACATTATAAGAATAGGTATGTTTTGATGTAAAGTTGTATTCAATTGAGAATTGACAGGAGTATGATGCTTGGCTCTATCACGATCGCGACTGGTGTCGCGAGCACGACAGAGGACATCTAGCTTTCTATCGCGGTGGGGAGTAAGGTCGCGAGCATGATTCTTCTCTATGCTATGAATGTATATTGTCGAGCTATTTGGCATGAGTTTTTACTTATGCTTTACATATGACATGTTGTGTAAACTTGGATATGTTGCCCCATATAAGCTATAGTTGAAATGAATGTTTAGGAATATGTTAAAATTATGATGGGATTGAAATGAAAAGGTTATGGTCTGTTATATTGTATATGAGCCATTACTTTCATTATAAATGAATTATGCACATGATTATTATGTGATTATAATAAAAGTATGCACCTCGAAAATACTATTAAAAATAACATGTACACCATTAAAGGAAATAAGTATGTGTTAGCCTGCGTTAGTCGAGTTGTGGATAGATAGGCATGCCTATAGAGTTCTGTTAGCTGCAGCCTTCTGTTCTGTTTTGACCCTGATCAGGTCCCCGTTAAGATCCTTGCGATCCCCTTTGTATTTGGATCTTGTTTAAGGTCCCCTATGTAAAATGTTTTGCTTGTGATAAATAAAATGGTTTTCGATTCGTACCCGTAAGGTACCGTCACTGTATACTCGTTATCCACCCCTTTTGACTTAGCAGGCAATAAAATGAATAAAAGAATATGAATTAATTGATAAGTTCTGTGATTACTTGCCAAATGGTTATGTGAATGTATATCAAATGCGTTTGATGTTAGATACCATGTGAACTAGTGCTTTACGCACTCTTCTGCTCTAGATCCTTTATGGACACTTATGCGGAAAGGTGTAGCATCTTCAAATACCCATGTGTTTTGTATTATAAGGTGATACCTATTAAATGGAAAGAAAGGTATCAAGTAAGGTTGTTCTAATAGGCATGTATGTAAAGATCTTGTTTGCATAAGAAATTGTATTGGGACAATGCATGTTATTAATCTATTCAAAATTTATGAGTGTGCTTGTTTATATGATGTCTTTGGAGAGACCTGTTAGAATATTTGATATGTATGATTGTTATAGTTGAAAAGCTTAGTAAATATACCTTGTGAATGTGTGCATATATATATGTGTGTGTTTATATGTTTAAATGAGAATACAGGTAAGTAATGTTCTGTCTACCCTCGAGACATAGGCACGGGTAAGTGAATTGGTAAGAGATTGATGTCCGTTGTTTGATGACTATTAATGAATATATATTGAGTTCATATCGATTTGTAAGCATGAGATAGATAATCGATTTTAAGAAAGATGTTAGGAATAACTCTGGAACTTATGTGAATGAAGTTTTTTGTAGAAGTACATGGTTCTGATTCCCAAACCATAGGGATACGTAGGAAGCTTGGAATAATTATTTCAAGCCCGAACCAAATCTGAAAGTTTAAATGTTTTGTTTGATTTTGAACAAGTAATGTTTTGAATAAGCGAAAATGTCATGACATAAATACTAAGACTGTAAACTGTATAACTTGGAAATGTTTATAAAATGGGATTCCGTAAGCATTATATTCAATTGTTAAAACGTATTTTAATAACTTCTGAAGTTTAAAATTCTACAAGGCTATTAAGTGATTTTTAAGTATATGATAAGTTTTGTATAGTAGATTTTGAATTAAAAAGTAAAGAAGTGTTTTGATTTTCGGTTTATAAGAAGCTCATATGTGTGAAATTGTTTAAGTTTAATATCCGAATAAAGATATTCGTTGGTAATAGATTTAGCCAGTATTCCTTTATGTTTATGTATTTATATGTTGATTTGCATGTGTTTACCTCGGCAACTACTGTTAGTGGCTGCCCATTATTTGTTTGCCCGACTAAGCGTTATCGCTTAGCACGGTTGTTTTTCCATGCAGGATAGGAGATCAGAGTAGCGCCGCGGTCCGCTGAGTCTTTGGCCAATGAGTCGGTAGATTGGTATAGGAAGTGTTTTGATTTTGGCTTGTATATAAGTTCTATTCATAAGTATTTGTAATAAGTTGTAAAATCTTATAATGCAAACAATGGTATGTGGATGTTAAAGATCTAGGATGTGCATGTCTCGAGGTTTGCTTTGAAAAATTTTATTGTTCTAATTTCTGTATTGCCATGTATGTAATTGTCTGGTAGCACCCTCCACTCACCGTAGCTCTTCTTCCTTCGATACGCTATGTGTGGGGGTTGAGGGTGTTACAGCTACTGCTCTCACCGTCCAGATGTCTAAGTCGATGAGTTATAATATCGATTATGGGACTAAGCACCTACTTCTTGAATACATTAGTGGGAGTGAAAGGACAACCCCCGATAAATGGCATAATAGTCTTCTCCTACTGCTCGCTTAGAGGCCGTGATGTTTGGAGGTAAGAGTCGAAGATAAAGGTCCACCTTAGAAAGATAGGGATGCCTCACTACATCATTAATCCCTTTGAACTATCAAGCACAATGGGTAGGTAAGGTAAAAAGCAGCCCCATGAAGCCCTAAGGAACCTGATCCTTATCCGCTACCTAACCCAATCTAGCAACACATTCAAAGGAATACGGCCGATGCCTAAGGAGTAGATGCCTCAGTGAATAACCGCCGATTACTCTAGAAGGGGGCTCTGATAGTAGCTTCGACTTTTCTTACAGTCATACCTTTTTTTTTTAAAAAAAAGATAAGAGGTCGTTAGAGTTGAAAACCGTAATTGGCTCTCTAAGTAAACACTACCGCTGCTAGCTCCAAGTCATGCATCGGATAGTGTTGCTCATGAGGTTTGAGCTGCTTGGAAGCATAGGCGATCACTCTGCCATCTTGCATAAGAACACAACCCAATCCATGGCAATGGATACTTATTCTTCACCGTAACCTTGTTGATCTGCTGGTAATCAATACACATTCTCAAAGTACCATCCTTTTTCTTGACAAACAGAACTGGAGCACCCCATGGCGACACACTCAGTCTAATGAAACCTTTATCCAAGAGCTCTTTTAACTGACTTTTCAACTCTTTCAATTCCATCGGAGCCATCCTATACGGAACCTTAGAAATCGGAGCTGCACCAGGCACAATATCCACAGACAATTCTACTTCTCTTTCTAGTGGCAAACCTGGTAATTCTTCTGAAAACACATCCACAAAGTCTCTTACTACTGGAATCTCTTGTATCTTTACTTGCTCTCTTCGGGAATCCAAAATCAAGGCCAAATATACTTCACATCCTTTCCTCATATACCGCTTGGATTTCATAGCCGAGATCACATTATGAAGCAAGTCACTTCCTATACCTCTTACAACCACAGGCATCTGATCCTTACCCTTGAGCACAACTATTTTCCTCTGACAATCCACTACCGCTCGATGCTTGGACAGCCAATCCATACCCAAAATAAGGTCAAACTCATGAAATGGTAGCCTAATCAGATCAACCGGAAATTCCTTACCTTGCACCATTAGAGGACAATTCCGACATACCCTATTCACTTTCACACTCTGCCCTAACGGACTAGTGACACAACTCTCATAATCCAATTTATCCTCATTAGACAAATCATCACACAACCTATCAGAACACAGGTAGGAATGGGTAGAATCTCGGATCTATCAAAGCATGCATCTCAATACTGAAAAGTAAGAACTTACCGGCTATAACTTCTGGAGCATCCTGGTGGTCACGGGCTCTCATCGCATAGGTTCTTGCAGCTGCATGTGCTGGACGGTCAACTATCTCAGAAGAGTTTCTTTCCCGAGGCCGTCCACCACGACCCCGTTCTCTACCTCTAGGACTACTGCCTTAAGGAACATTTGACCCAGCTCGACTTGCTTCCTGTTGACCTTGGGTATTCTCATACAAATTCGGGCAATTGGCAAGAAAATGGTCGGTGCTACCACATCTAAAACATCCCCCAGTCAACCACCGACACTCACCCCAATGTCGCTTATTACAATGAGAACATTGGGGCACACCATCACCTCGACCACCCAAAGCTCCTCTACCTGCACTAGATGAAGCTCCTCTACCTGCACTAGACCCTCTAAAAGAATCCTGTCTCCTCCCTCTAGTAGCCGGACTAGGATGCGAATCACCCAAAGGGTTCCCTTGAGACTCCCGTGACCTCTTTCCTGAAGATGAACCTCCTCTAGAAGCCTTCTTCCTCTGAGCCTTTTCTCTTAGCACATTATCAGAGCGCTCCCCTCTCAAAGCTGCCTGCACAATCTGATAGTAACTGACATCCGAGGCCGACATCAACGAAACCAACATTACCTTCAGAGACTCATTCAAACCCGCTTCAAACTGTTGACATCGAAACTCCTCAGTGAGAACTCCTGGTGGTGCGTACTTGCTGAGTCGATTGAACTCTTTCTCATAATCAGCTACAGACAACACTCTTTGATGAAGACTTAAAAACTGCACCCATCTCGCCTCCTTAAACGCCTTAGTCACATACGTGTTCTGAAACTCCCTTTTAAAGAACTCCCACATCACAGGCTCAGGAAGATACGGATGCCTAAGCACCAATGTCCACAAATTAAAAGCTGAGCCCTGCAACAAAGATATCACACACTCCACCTCACTCTCCGGAGGACAACGAATCTCCCTTAGCACCCGTCTAACTTTCTCAATCCACATTTCAGCTTTATCTGATTCATCCAAACCAGTTCCAAAGAAATCCTCCGCTCCATACTTTCGCATATTCTCTATCGGAGCTTTAGGGGCAGTAACTCTTTCCAAAACCCTAGCCATATCCTGAGATATCTTGAGCATAGCCTCGAAAGGGACTGCAGGGGCCTCAGGTTACACCCTAGGTAGTTGAGCCGGACCCGAAACAGATGGATCTTGCTCTCGGGGATTCGCACTCTCGGCTAACCCCTCAAGTGATCCACGAGCAGACTCCATCACACTACAAAACATACCCAATGATCCAAATCAGTCCAACACAACACTAGACGTACACTTTATCTTACACTAGCCCAGAAACGTCTAAACCTATTGCTCTGATACCATAAAATGTAACACCCCTTACCTATACGTAGGAAGCTTCATCCTTGGAGGAGGATGAAGGGTCCCGATAGATGAGGGTTGTCATGCAAAACCTCAAGCACAAACATACAATAATAAATCATACACTCAAAGCAGTAAAATAAAATTTCACAAACACAAGACCAAAGGTTGAAACAAAAGCTATAATATTATTAATGTACAAAAGTAGTCTTTACATGTCATATTACAAAAGTGCCAAAGCACAAAAGGTCGCTTACAAACTTGATGTCACACCAACTTATAAAAGGAGAACTTACATCAACAGTTTCCATTACAAAATCACTAAACCATTACATATACAAAAAGAAGTACAATTTAGAACTACAAAATCCCTCTCCTAGTTGTGTCGGCCCTTTTGAAATGGATCACTCAACTCACAGACTCCAACGTCATCCACACCTGCACAGATGAGACACCAGTGCTAAGCGAATACGCTTAGTGGGGAAAAGCACAATGAAAAACAACCACTCACAGTAGATGCTGATACAATTCACATACACATGGCACATACTTAAATCAATACTTGAACAATTCATCATACTGAAGATAATAATATCTTTTATTATTCAATCAAGCATACAATGCTAAAATCAAACTTATAAGCACAATAGAAGACCTGCTTATTCCAAATATAGTGGATAGCAAGTATTGCATAATCATTCGAAACGCATGGATCCCCGAGGGTATCGGAGTAATTTTTTTTCTTTTTATTTCAAAACATTTTCGCATAGAATCTTAAACAAGATTCAAGTTAAATGGGGGTCATGCGGATCTATTTCAGGGACCTGATCAGGGTCCAAAACGCATACGTATGGCTGCAGCAAACTTAACTCTATAGGCATGCTTATCATCCACTTAATTTGACTTTTGCAGGATATGTATACTCCCAATTCATACTCCAAGTATAACACATTGTTCAAAGTGAAGAATTCATGAGTTAAAAATATGCACAACACACTTTTAATTTCAACTAAAGCATTCAATATAATTTGATGTAGCAAAGTACAATTTAATGATATTAGATACATGAAATATCACTAAAGGATATTTAAAACTAATAAATAATGAAAAAGGAATGAAACAAAGAAAAATCAAAAAAATGCAAAAGTTGGATAGTAGGGGTTTGCACGGTGGTATGAAGATGTCTTACCGCCGTGTAAGACCCTTTACATGAGGGTATGGCAAAGACATACCGCCGTGTAAAGCGCCCAGCTCACGGGCAATAGGACTTTATACAGCGGTATGGAATCTCCTTACCGCCATGTAAAATCATGGCCTTCTCTTATGTGGGAAATCCCACAATTCACACGGGGGTATGGAAACCCGTACTGCCGTGTGGAACACCAGAAACCCAGAATTCCAAAGGGAAAAAGCACCCAACTCACAATCTTACTTCAACATATCCCACAATTAATCAAATACCACAAAATTACCACTCATCCACAATCAAAGACATACTCAATCACATTCATACCTCAATTTGCAAACAAATCAACATACAATTTCCAATTACTCTAAAAATACACACAAATCAAATCTAACATTCCCAAACACACACAAAAACCATAAATGTTCCCAAACCACCAATTCTTGCACTCTAGTCCCGGGCTCCGCTTCTACTCGCAACTTCCTTGCCTTTGGACTCTCTAAGAGGATTTTCTGAGCAACAAACATCCAAAAAAAAAAGAAACTTGAACTCAAACCCCAAAAATACCCAATAACACAAATTAACTAAATTGGAAGGAAATAAGAGGATGAGGAAGAACAATAAGCTATTACTTACTTAATTCAACTTAAGATTACCCAAAACTCACCAAGATTACAACAAGAAGTGAAGAATTGAGAGAAGATAAAGAAGCAAGAGGAAAAAGATGAAGAACGGGGAAAAAGAAAGGAACAGGAAAAAGGAAAGGCAAAAAGATAACTTCTCTCACCTCTCTCCTCACTCACATACCCACTCTAATGCCACATGGCAACTCCCCATTAGAAAGCTACCCCAAGACATACCCATTGACCATCCTCTCACATACACATAAACTTAATCTCACTAAACATACCCTACTCCCATATACTCACTCACACCCAAATATAACTCTACAACAAATAATATTTCAATTTAAATCCTACACACACATACATAATAACACATGCCACACTTGAACACACACACAAAATCACAAACACAAACGGCTCATACTACTAGGGTGTTTACGGTGTGTTACACTAATTTTTCATTTGATTTTCTAAAAACAAAATTTTTCATGAATAATTTTATTTTGAGACAAACAAAATAATTATTTGTTCTTGAGAACCTTTTTTATTTTTTTATTTTTTTTTCTTTATCATTTTTTATTAAATTTATTTCTTGGAATAAAATTCCAATTTTTTCTATTTATCATCTTTAATTCTAATTCAGCAAATCAAAAATAAGAAAATCAATCAACTTTTTTCCCTCATCGAATCCGAACTCTAAGGGTTAATATTCTGGGCCTTATCTCATTTTTTTCTTTTATTCATTTTTGTTCGTATTTAATTGATTAACATGTATATTTTTATTGTTTTTATTTATTCTATTGTTTGTATATTTGTCTTATTTAATATGTTTGTATATTATTTTTCTAACATGTAATTACTTTATTTTTGCTTCGATTTCTTATTATTTCTAACATGTAATTAATTTATTTTTCTTTGATTCCTCATTATTTTTAACATGTAATTAATTAATTTATTTTGATTTTCTTTGCCATTTAATAATATTATGCTAATCTTGATAACATGTAAATAGTTAATTTAATTAAATCAATTTTGTGTCTTTAATTCCTTTAATTACTCACACTTATGTGTTTTTATCCTTTTTATTTATTTTTTTCTTGATTGGCTTAATTAATATTTTTGTTAGTTTTATTTATTTAATTTAATTTGATTGATCCATTTTATTTTATTGTATTTTATTCGATTTGATTTAATTACTAACCTTAATTTTATTTTTCTTTTTGGCTATAACACTTGTCTTTTTATTTGAGCATTATCCATAGACGAAGATGCGAGATCGAGGCATTAAGAATCTCAGATTGGTTTGCATATTTAAATTTCGCATTTTCCTTTATTTTAATTTATTTGTCATATTTGTGTATTTTATGCAAAATTATTTATTTTTATGCACGTTTAAAAAGAAAATCACTAAAAATATTTTTAGTAATAAATTGAGTCTTTTCTGATAAAATGGGACCAATGTCCCAATTTTTCCGTCCAAAATAAATTGTCACCCGAAGATTATTTTCTTTAACCATGCATGTGAGGACCAATGGCCCGTTTTATGTATGATTTGTATTTTATTTATAATGGGAGTTGTATTCTGCACCTAGTTTTGTTGTAACTTATTTTCATATGCTTTATTTTAGTTTTTCTTTTATTTATCGCTTTCCTTGAATGACCAACCTGCGCTTTAATTAAATTGCACCAGATTGAATGAGAAATGGGATAAAATGCTAAAGTCAAAACTCAATTATAAACTTAACCAAAGTATGAATAAATGGGAAGTCCCGAAACTTCTCTGGTCTTTGGGCTCAATGAGGCGAGAGGGCCATCTTAATGATGGGGCCTCTAAGATACCTCTTGTGTCCCGTAAAAAGGCTCAAACATGCACAGTCCTAGGCGCTACGAGGCGAGAAGGTCATCCTAATGTTCTATTAGGGTGGAGATCTCCAAGACACCTCTAGTTTGCCTAAGCATGAGGCGAGAGGGCCTTCCTACTGTTAGGGTGGAAGCCTCCAAGATACCTCCGGCTTTCCCAAGATGGACATAGCAGCGCTGTCTGAGGCTCACAAAGACTAGACGACCTTTCCCAATGTTCTTTTGGGTGGTGACTCCATGAAACCTCCTTGTTTCCCAAAATGGATGCACTTGTAATTTCTTAGAAGTTCTTATGAACCTCCCCCCGAAAGCCCTAAAAGCGGGCGTTTCAGGGCGTCGCAAGGTTCAGCTCACGTCACAGTGGCGACTCCGCTGGGATAATACTCGAAACTTTGCTTCGAAAGTACTTTGGTTAAAACTTATAATTGTGCTTTAATTTAAAAATTTCATCCTTTTTCGAAACTACATTGCATCTCATTAGAGCTTTAGATCTATGCTAGTTTAGTCCCTCTTTCAACCTCGGTGTGTTCCCAAAGCATGACTCTACGTTCACTCAATGTAGGGACGTGTTAAGGATAATCACCAGCCCAAGCCTCGTACCATCATGGTATATTAAATGGAGACCCGACTGGTCATTACACTCGTGATGAGCTAGAGCCGTTAGCAGGGACCATGCCTGGGTAGACCTAAAGTATCATCACCTTGGCTAAAGCTCATGTAATTGCAATAGATACTTCACTAGGTGGAATGAACCATAATACTATGCTTGCTGTATGGATTATTATATATTGGACAAACCCAGATAATTTGACTGGTCACCTAATCAAAGGCTTTCATGCCCCGATAGGCCCATGTTAATTTATTTTGGACTGCCTAAATATACAATGGTTAAAATCCATGTGCCTGTACATTATTTAAGAGAGGTTATGCTGCCGGTTTTCAGCCGTGCACCATGCGCATCCATCGGGTTCCATGCTAACCATGGGCCAATCCCACCTAGGAAAGAGACCGCATGACCTCATGTGTGGGAGAGATAAGGTTGGAAGGATCTATTTACTTGCATGTGGTTGTGGATGATGCATTGCATATTCATGCCGTTCATGCACAAAAAATAAAGTTATTTTCTCCTTATGTGTATATCTTATTCTTTGCATATAATTCTTACATGTACATATCAACCTATGTATAGTTTTTACATATTTAATGTGTATCACTGTAGTCTCTTTGAGCCATTGAGGACCACTTGCATAGCACGATCATGCATTACATATTATTCATGAATCATTCTAACTTCTTACTTTTTAGCCACTGTAGACCATTTTTTTGGGTGGTTTAGGGATTCCAATAATTGTCTAAAGATCGATCAGAGTTCACATTGTCACACTCCGTTTGCCCCCTAGTAGAATGAGCCATCTGTGTGTGCATCCATTGTGTGTGTTTTGGCATGTGTTAAAGGACATTTTAGGTAAAAATGCATGTTTTAGGAGTTTTATTAGCATATGGATGCATGTATGGCATTAGAGTGCGAATTAGTTGGGAAATGTTTGTATGTGCATGAGCATATCATTGTAGGGTGTGAGTAGTGGTGTGATGGTTGTGTGCTTTACTCACACATTAGTAGGGTGTTTTAAGTTAGGAGTGCATAGTGTGTGTGTTCATACCATGGTAGGGTGTGAGTGATTAATCTCCACCAATAGGGAGTTGACACTTGTCTAGGGTTAAGAAAAGAAAAAGAAAAATAAAGAGCAAAAGGGAAGGAGGCAGAACTGCTCTCCATTCCCGTTACCCCTCTTTCCCACTCTCCTTCTTCCTTTTCTCTTCCTTAGAAACCCTAGCTTAGATTTAAGTGACTGTTGGTGGAAATTAATTGTCTCCTTGCATTCCTTTGGTAAGTTATTGCATTTTTCATCTTGTTTTCCTTTTTGTTCATCTTCTTCTTCTTGATTTCTGGGTTGAGATTTAATCTAGGGTTTGTTCTTTGTTTGTTCTTGGTGGGTTTGTGTTTAGCTGAGCCTCCTCACAATCCCAAGGGGAAAGAGAAGGCTGGGAGTAGTGGAACCAAGTGTGATTGAAGCTAGGGTTATAGGTTTGGGAAAATTGTATTTACTAGATTTTTGTTGTGTTGATTAACTACTGTGTATTTATTTTATTTGACTCTTTTGATGATTATGTATTAATATTGCAAGTTGGGATTTGAATGAATGGGTTTTGTTTGTGGTTAATACATGAAGATTGAGAACTTGAAAATGGAATTGAGGAGAATTTGAGCTTACTATCACATTTTCTAAGTTTTGATATTTTGGTGTTTTAATTTGGCTATTTCCTGTTTTGGATGGGTAATTGTTACAGAAGTGTTTTGTATTAATTATGTTGTTTTTTGCTTGCTTGAGGAAGCTAATTCAGGTAAGCCGAGGGAAGGTCACCGGGACAATGCGAATGAACCACAGTAAGATAACACTACAGCTCGACAGCGATAAACCGCAACCTTCCACACAGCAAGAAGGTAAGGGCTGCCTCAGGTACGCATCTCTTTCCTTCTTCTCTGAATTTTGGCTCATCTAGGCACTAGTGCACCAGTTTCCCCAAAATTGGGGGCAACTGTAGAAACCGGGTCCTAAGACAGCCGAGATCAGAGTGTCAGCGGGGCAGCGCGCGGAGCACCAGCGCGAGTCGCTCGGGCGTGAGCGACACGCAGGGCGTCGCCCGCGCTGAGCGACGCACAGAGCGCATCCGCGCGCTACTCCATGCCCAGCATGCGCGATCAATGCCCGTTGCGCATGCAGACGGGCATCAGTCGCCCCTTTTCCTCCGCAGACACCCAATTTCACCGAAAATCGCCCCAAAATAATTTTTTTCTGATTTTTTTCACCTAGATTTGTTATTATATTTCATGTTTTAGGGTTTTAAAGGGTTTTTTCCATTTTTAAAATTCAAATTAAATAATATCTGATTTAATTGAATTTTTTTCATTAATTAGTTAGGTTTTCACCTTTTCTTCATATAAATAGGAAATTATGAAACTAATTGGTGGGAAGATTTTTTAGGGTTTTTCTTAATTTTTTCTCTTCTTCTTCCTCTCAAAATTGTCTCTAGGTTTTCCCCTCAAATAAAATAAAAACTTTAGTTCTTCTACTTTTTTTTTCAATGGAATTTCTTCTAAAACATTTTTCAAAAGGAGTTTTATTGTTGAAAATTTAATTTTGAGACAAATAAAGTGATTATTTCTTCTCAAAATTCAATTTTCTATCTCTTTTTTTGTTACATATTTTTTTCAATTAAGTTTTTTAAAGATTTTGATATTGAGTTTTTTTTATGAAAAATGTATTTTGGAGCAAACAAAATAATTGTTTGTTCTTGAAATCTAATTTTTCATTTGATTTTCTAAAAATAAAATTTTTCCTGAAAATTTTTTTTTTGAGACAAACAAAATAATTGTTTGTTCTTGAGAACTTTTTTTATTTTATTTTTATTTTTTTTCTTCATCCTTTTTTTTATCAAATTTATTTCTAGGAATAAAATTCCATTTTTTTCTATTTATCATCTTTAATTTTAATTCAACAAATCAAAAATAAGGAAATCAATCAACTTTTTTCCCTCATTGAATCCGAACTCTAAAGGTAAATATTCTGGGTCTGATCTCATTTTTTTTCTTCTATTCATTTTTGTTCATATTTAATTGATTAACATGTATATTTTTTATTGTTTTTATTTATTCTATTGTTTGTATATTTGTCTTATTTAATATGTTTGTATATTATTTTTCTAACATGTAATTAATTTATTTTTGCTTTGATTTCTTATTATTTCTAACATGTAATTAATTTATTTTTCTTTGATTCCTCATTATTTTTAACATGTAATTAATTAATTTATTTTGATTTTCTTTGCTATTTAATAATATTATGCTAATCTTGATAACATGTAAGTAGTTAATTTAATTAAATCAATTTTGTATCTTTAATTCCTTTCATTACTCACACTTATGTGTTTTTATCCTTTTTATTTATTTTTTTCTTGATTAGCTTAATTAATATTTTTGTTAGTTTTATTTATTTAATTTAATTTGATTGATCCATTTTATTTATTGTATTTTATTCAATTTGATTTAATTACTAAACTTAATTTTCTTTTTCTTTTTGGCTATAACACTTGTCTTTTTATTTGAGCATTGTCCATTGACGAAAATGCGAGATCGAGGGATTAGGAATCTCACATTGGTTTGCATATTTAAATTTTGCATTTTCCTTTATTTCGATTTATTTGTCGTATTTGTGTATTTTATGTAAAATTATTTATTTTTATGCACGTTTAAAAAGAAAATTACTAAAAATATTTTTACTAATAAATTGAGTCTTTTCTGATAAAATGGGACCAATGTCCCAATTTTTCCATCCAAAATAAATTCTCACCCTAAAATTGTTTTCTTTAACCATGCATGTGAGGACCAATGTCCTTATCCTTAACAAATAGTCCTTTTTATGTATGACTTGTATTTTATTTACAATGGGGGTTGTATTCCGCCCCTTATTTTATTGTAACTTATTTTCATATGCTTTATTTTAATTATTCTTTTATTTATCGCTTTCCTTGAATGACCAACCTACGTTTTAATTAAATTTCACTAGATTGAATGAGAAATGGGATGAAACGCTAAATTCAAAACTCAATTATAAACTTAACCAAAGTATGAATAAATGGAAAGTCCAGAACCTTCTCTGGTCTTTGGGCTCAACGAGGCAAGAGGGCCATCGCAATGATTGGGCCTCTAAGATACCTCTTGTGTCCTGTAAAAAGGCTCAAACTTTCACAGTCCTAGGCATCACGAGGCGAGAGGGTCATCCTAATGTTCTATTAGGGTGAAGACCTCCAAGACATGTTTTATTTGCCCAAGCATGAGGCGAGAGGGCCATCCTACTGTTAGGGTGGAAGCCTCTAAGACACCTCCGGCTTGCCCATGATGAACATAGCAGCGCTGTCTTAGGCTCACTAAGGCTAGACAACCTTTCCCAATGTTCTATTGGGTGGCGACTCCATGAAACCTCCTTGTTGCCCAAAATGGATGCACTTGTAATTTCTTAGAAGTTCTTTTGAACCTCCCCCCGAAAGCCCTAAAAGCGGGCATTTTGGGGCCCCCCGGGGTTCGGTGCGCGTCACAATGAGTATAAAAGGTGACTTAAGATAAACATAGGAAACTAACTCTAATTTTAGTATGTCAAATAAGAAAGAGCTATTTGAATGTATAAAAGAGTAAGTGTGGGTTGATATGCAATAATTAATACAATCAAATGTTTTGTTTTTTATTTCTTCAAATGTAAGCATGGTATAGAAGTTTGTGTATGTGTTTAATATTCATATATGAAATCGTTAAGTAATACATGTTTATAACTTCAATAAATGAAAACATTTGTGTGTGTTGTTGACGACCGATGGGGGTCGTCTATGTCATATTTGTTCCCTACTAAGCTATTGTGCTTAGCACAAGTGTTTCATTCGTGCAGGTATTAAAGATAGTTGCTTTGTCAAGGAAATCCCACACCAGTCAAGGCCAACGAGTCTGTAAGATTTATATGAACAGTCTTTGTATTATGTAATTAGTGATGTAAATGAATGAATTAATTATGTTAATAAATATTGTGTAAAAGGAACAGTTTTGAATTTGTAAATCACTAATGGGGATGTAATATGTAAAGTGATATTATGAATTTTGTTTCATGAGTATCGTGAAAATAGTTTTGTAAAACTTTGTTTAATGTGTTATGCAAAAATGGTCTTGTAATGAAATAAATTTTATTATTAGGATTTTGGTTGTGCCTAGTTCATTAGCATCCTTCACCTCGATGTGGTGAACCGATCTTATTATGATACGGTTTACTATGTATGGGTAAGGGGTGTTATAACAAGTCTTCCCCTTACTGACATCAGGCTAACAGGGCAGTTGAACCAACAAAGAAGAATGTCAAAAGAATAATATCCAAAATGGTACAGAACTATAAAGACTGGGCAAAAAAGCTACGTTTGCACTTTGAGGTTACAGAACCACTGTCATAACCTTGATAGGAGCAATGCCATTTTCTCTGGTGTACGAGACTAAAGCAGTTTTGCCAGCTGAAATGGAACTTAGATCTTTAAGAGTAGTCATGGAAGCTAAGATTCCAGAGGTAGAATGGGCACAACAGTGATTATTGCAGTTGAATCTATTAGATGGGGATAGATTGCAAGCTTATTATCAAAATAAAGTCTATCAGAAAATACTAGCTCGGTCGTTTAGTAAGAAAGTAAGAAAGCACCTATTGAAAGAAGGGGATATGGTCTTTAAGCAGATGAGGCCAGGGGTGCCGACATTCGAGAAAAATTTAGGCCGACCTGGGAAGGTCCATTTGTGCTAAAAAAGTTACTAACAAAAGGAGTCACGATCTTAACAGATAGTGATAGAAATGAATTTAAAGAACCGATCAATGTTGACAAACTAAAAAGCTTTCTCATTAATTTTTAGATCTATAATAAAAAGAAATACATCATTTATTTATCTATTGACTATTCTCTAATTGTCTTCACTAGCAACTTGTTGTCAGCAGTAAGGCTAAGTACCCATCTCTTGTACTCAGCTAAGGTGGTGAAGTCATAATCCTGTAACACCCCGATTCCCACCCTAGTAGTTTTGAGCATGTGTAAGTGTATGTGTGTGTCTTAAGAGTTAATTGCATGATATTTTTTTTTTAAAGTTTAAGACTATAATTGTGTTTTAGTATTTAATGGTGTGACTTGTTTGTGTGGTTTTGAAGAAAGGAAGGTTTAGAAGAGGAATTTTGCCAATCTAGCCACAACTTTGTGATAAGTGAAAGAAAGGTAAGGGAGAGATAAGATTGGACTTAGTCAAAGGAAAGAGAAAAAGAGAGATAGAGTGCGAGAACAGCTGTTCTTTCTCTTCTCCCTCGCATTTTCTCTTTCTCAGCCAAAGTTTTTCCCTTTCTCCTCCTTACTTCTCTTCTCCCCTTCTTTGCTGTGATGTGAGTTGGGTTGGCAGATTTCAAAGCTTGGAGTAAGTTTCCTCTTCCTCCTCTTCTTCTTTTGTTTCCCATTGGTTGTGTGTGCCGATGAATCGGTCCTTATTTTCATCATTGGGTAATTCTGATCTTGGACCGCCTCGAGATCCGGTGTCTACACCTATGCCATGAGAGCTCGGGAAGAGCAGGATGCGCCCGAAGTGATTGCTGGTAAGTTCCTACTCTGTGACACTGAGTTATATGCTCTAATAGACCCTAGATCCACACACTCATATTTGTGTTCTGATAAATTGTATGCTAATTTGCATGATATTGATCAGTTAAATTATGAGATTTGTGTGACCAGTCCCTTAGGGCATAGTGTTAATGTGAGTAGAGTGTAAAATAATTATCCCCTAATGGTTCAAGGTATAGTGTTTTCGGTTAATCTGATCGATTTGCCTTTTCGTGAGTTTGATTTAATTTTTGGAATGGACTGGTTATTTAAGCATCGGGCTATAATGGATTATCATAGAAAGACCGTAGTACTTCAGGGTGGAGATCAGTCATCATTTTGGTGAGAGGTCTAGGTTTTGGTCCTTTGGGTAATGTAATTTCGGCTATGCAAGCTAGGCATTTTATGAGGAAGGGATGTGAGGCATTTTTGGCTATGGTGTTGGATTCTATGTCTAGTCAGGTAAAGATTTAGGATATCCCAGTGGTTAGGAAGTTTGGAGATGTGTTTCCAGAAGAGTTGCTTGGTTTGCCTCCGGAGAGAGAAGTGGAGCTATCAATAGAGATTATGCCGGGTACTGCTCCTATTTCTTTAGCATCTTATCGAATGGCTCCTATAGAATTGAAGGAACTTAAGACTCAATTACAGGAACTATTAGATAAAGGTTTTATCAAACCCAACGTATCTCCATGGCCGGTGTTGTTTGTCAAGAAAAAGGATGGAACGCTAAGGATGTGTATTGACTACCGCCAGATTAATAACGTTACTATGAAGAACAAGTATCCATTGCCTAGGATTGAAGACCTATTTGATCAGTTAAAAGGTGCTGGAATCTTTTCTAAGATCGATTTGTTGTCCGGTAATTATCAGCTTCGAGTTAAGGATGTGGATGTTTTTAAGACTGCTTTTCGGATGCGATATGGCCACTATGAATTCTTAGTGATGCCGTTTGGTTTGACCAACATGCCAACGAATTTTATGGATTTAATGAATAGGGTATTTAGGCCATATCTAGACCGATTTTTTGTGGTGTTCATTAACGACATCTTGGTGTACTCAAAGAATGAAAGTGAGCACGAGGAACATTCGCATTTGGTGCTTCAAATATTGAGAGATCACCAGCTTTTCGCTAAGCTTAGCATATGTGATTTCTGGTTGAAAGAGGTGTCTTTTCTAGGACATATTATTTCCTCGAAAGGTATCCGAGTGTATCCGTCAAAGATTGAGGCTATTTGGGATTAGAAAGCACCTCGAAATATGTTCGAGGTAAGAAGCTTTTTGGGTTTAGCTGGATATTATAGGCGATTTGTGAAAGGGTTTTCAGTTATTGCCACGCCGATGTCTAGACTTCTTCGAAAAGGTGTGAAATTTGAGTGGTCTGACATATATCAAGCGAGTTTTGAGCAGTTGAAGGGTTTATTGGTCGAGGCTCCTGTGCTTACTCAACCCACCTCGGGTAAAGAGTGTACTATTTAGAGTGATGCTTTAAGTGTTGAACATGGTTGTGTTCTGATGCAAGATGGTAAGGTCATAGCATATACTTCCCGGCAATTTAAGTCCCATGAGTAGAATTATCCGATGCATGATTTAGAATTAGTTGCTGTGGTTTTTGCTCTCAAGATTTAGCGTCATTATCTATATGGGGAGACGTGTAGGATTTTCACCGACCATATGAGTTTAAAATATCTCCTCACACAGAGAGAGTTGAATTTAAGGAAATGTCGATGGTTATAGCTATTTAAGGATTATGATTGTATTTTAGACTATCATCCGAGAAAGGTGAATGTAGTCGCTGATGCTTTGAGTCGAAAGTCAGTTTCAGCTTTAGCATTGCAGCATGCTAAGTGGAGGTTTGATTCGAAAGGAACTTTGATTACTCGATTGAAGGCTAGGCCTATTCTGAAGTAGTTGATTATTGATACTCAGAGAAATGACTAGAAATTACAGTAAGTGATGCAAGTGGTTCAGAGTGGTAATCAAACTGACTTTTCTATTAGGGATGGAGTGCTAAGTTATAAAAATAATTTGTGTGTGCCTAATGATGATGAGTTAAAGAAAAAGCTTTTGATAGAGGCACACACTATGGTTTTCACTATGCACCCTGGAAGTAAGAAGATGTACAGAGACCTAAAGTAATTTTTCTGGTGGCACAGAATGAAGAGAGTTATTGTGGATTTTGTCTTCAAGTGCCTGACCAGTCAGCAGGTAAAGGCTAAGCACCATGTTCCATTTGGGTTGCTCAATCCTTTACCTATTCCTTAGTGGAAGTGGGATGATATAACTATGGATTTTGTATCGGGTTTGCTGTTGACTCAGAGGAAGCATGTCGATTTGGGTTATAGTTGATCTGCTCACCAAGTCGGCTCACTTTTTACCAGTCTGCCTCGATTACTCAATGGATAGGTTGGCAAAAATTTATGTTAATGAGATAGTTAAACTGCATGGGATTCCATTGTCAATTATGTCGATTGGGATCCGAGACTTACATTGAAGTTTTGGAAAGAGTTGCAAGCTGTTTTAGGTACACGACTAAATTTTAGTACTGCTTTCCATCCTCAATCAGATGGGCAGTCAGAGAGGGTGATTCAGATTTTTGAGGATATGCTTCGGGGTTGTGCATTGGATTTTTCGGGCAGTTGGGATAGATATGTACCTCTAATGGAGTTTGCATATAATAACAGTCATCAGATAAGCATAGGTATGGCTCCATATGAAGCTCTGTATGGTAGGAAGTGTAGGACTTAAGTTTGTTGGTCTGAGCTGACTGAATGTTCTTTTGTAGGCCTTGAATTGGTTAGAGATACCGAGGAAAAGATCAAGGTTGTGTAACAGAACTTGAAGATAGCCAAGGACAGATAGAGATCTTATGCCAATTTGAAACGGAAAGATATTCAATATAATGTCGGAGACAAGGTGTTCTTAAAAGTATTGCCTTAGCATAAGGTCCTTCAATTTGGCAAGAAAGGGAAGCTAAGTCCTAGATTTATAGCACCTTATGAGATTTTGGAAAGGATCGGACTAGTTGCCTACAAGTTAGCCATGCTATTGGAGTTAGATAAGTTGCATGTCATATTTCATGTATCGATGCTTTGCCGATATAGATCGAACACGTCTCATGTGCTATCAGTTCAGGATGTACGGGTTCAGCCTGACTATTCATATGATGAAGAACCGAAAGCTATTCTGGCTCAGGAAGTGAGACAGCTCATAAATAAATAGATTCCTTTGGTTAAAGTCTTATGGGATTATCACGGGATCGAAGAGGCTACTTGGGAGCCAGAGTTAGCTATGATGTCTCAGTATCTGCATTTGTTCAGTTTAGGTGAGAATTTCGAGGACAAAATTCTTTTTAAGGAGGGTATAATTGTAACACCCCGATTCCCACCCTAATAGTTTTGAGCATGTCTGAGTGTGTATGTGTGTGTGTCTTAAGAGTTAATTGCATGATTTTTTTTTTAATTTTAACAGTATAATTGTGTTTTAGTATTTAATGGTGTGACTTGTTTGTGTGGTTTAAAAGAATGGAAGGTTTAAAAGAGGAATTTTGCCAATCTAGCCACAACTTTGTGACAAGTGGAAGAAAGGTAAGGGAAAGATAAGATTGGACTTAGTTAAAGGAAAGAGAAAAAGAGAGAGAGAGAGAGTGTGAGACCAGCTATTCTTTCTCTTCTCCCTCCCATTTTCTCTTTCTCAGCCAAAGTTTTCCCCTTTCTCCTCCTTACTTCTCTTCTGTCCTTCTTTGCTGTGTTGTGAGTTAGGTTGGCGAATTTCAAAGCTTAGAGTAAGTTTCTTCTTCTTTCTCTTCTTTTTTTGTTTCCCATTGGTTGTGTGTGCGAGTGGGTTGTTGTGGCTGCGTTTGTGTTTAATTAATTATTATGTGTTATGTTATGATTTTTGGATCAGAGGTGCCTGCTAGAGACCCTAAGGGTAAGGAGAAAGCAAGTGGTAGTGAAGCCCTTTGATTGAGTGGAGCTAAGGAGTTCAAGCTTTCAGAAATTGTGTTTGTTTCAGTTTGTGTTTTGGTATGATTTTTTATTAGATTAATGAATTGATTTGCTTGAGATGCTTATCATGGGTATGAACTTGTTTGAGTTGAATTTTAATGGCATGATTTGAGTGTAGTATTGTAGTTTTGATTTGGGGTTAAGAAATGGGAAGTGGTTAACTGGGATTAGCATAAATTTCTGGGTTGTTGATCCACACAGCGATAAGGAAGGTCATACCACCGTGTGATCGGATTTTTTGTGTTTGAGTTTTACTTGTCCGTGGGTTTACACGGTGGTAAGGGGTTGTCATACTACCATGTAAATTCATCATGTTTTGATGAGTTGCTTTTGTACATTTTACACGGTGGTCAGGATTTCTATACCGCCATGTAAATGCATTCTATTTTTTAAGAATTTTTGGCTCAACAAGCCACATGACGGTCAGGTTTTCTTAACCACCATGTGGAATGTCTTACACGGCGGTAAGGTTTTATCATACTAAAAGCTTCCTATTTTGAAAAATATAACTTTTGAATTATGTCTAATTTCTCTCTTTTGAACTTAACATTGCTTGCAGTTTTTATGTATCGAAATATTGTCTTGCAAATGATAATGAATTGTAGCGTTTTCCTTGAGATATATTAATTCTTATGTGATGAGTATGAAATTTATTATAGATGCCTAGCCTGTAAGAGTCAAGTAGGTGGATAGATAGGCATGCCTATAGAGTTCTGTTAGCTGCAGCCCCAATGTATTCCGGACCTTGATCAGGTCCTCGTTTGGGTCCTCGCGATCCTTAATGTGTTAGGATCTTGTTTAAGATCCCCTAATGTGAAAATATTTTTGGATGAAAATGAAAGAAATTGCTTTTAATTGTACCATCGGGTACCAATGTGTCCACTCATTATCCATTACTCTGAGTTTGTAGGCATATGTATGGTTGTTGTATAAATGTGACGCTGTTATATAAATGTCTATAGACTGTGAAATCCTTATGAATGCAACGTATGATATTATCCTAATATACTCTTTTATGGAATTATGTATAGATGCATGTTCTATATGTATGTGTTTTACTTTAACGGCCATTATGAATGGTCGTTCATCTTTTGTTTTTCCCACTAAGTGTTATCACTTAGCACGGGTGTTTCATCCGTGCAGGTACGAAAGCGATGGAGTTTTTGGGAGATCTACAGCAGTGTAGGCCAACACAGTAGGGAGGATTTTTGAGAGACTTAGTTTTGTAATTTGTACTCTTTTGTATAACTTTTGTTTTTGTCTCGATTTTGTAATACTTTAGCAATGTATCTTGTAATTTTTGTAATTTTTTTTTTTGTAAAGTATGATATTGTACTCCTCTCCTTTTAATGAACAATTTGGTATATCAATGACAAGGATCTTGAGATTTTCGTTGGTAGTTTTGAATGTATTGATTGAGTTATAAAATTTTTTATTTGTTCTGCTTTTTCATATTATTTATATGCTTAGTTGTGTTTCGGTTTGGTGGTACCCTTATCTATACGGGGTCTCACTCCTCTTGTGGATGAGCTCCCTTATGTATGGGTATGGGGTGTTATAAATCCTCTATCCTTGGGACGATAGTCTTCACAGGTAGCTGCACCCAGAGGCCTTGGTAACTGGATGTGAATGCAATAGATAAAGAGCTACCCAGGAAGGACAGTGGAGATCTCATGATATCCTATTTTTCTCCAAAATGTCAGGCACATCGAGTTGTGATATAGAAAGTAGTTCTGTACAGACCACATAATAGAACACACCCTGAAGATCCGTCCCAAGTTAAATAATGCAAGCTCACCCAGGGGCTCGTAAACCTAATATCGCCGTCTGCCATGGTGGCTATCCATACGAAACCTTCATAAGGAGAATCGAAGTCATACATTTGCTGTTTAGGGAGAAAATGCCTTAGTGAATATGTGTTGATCACACTAGGGGGAGGTTCCGATAATAGCCTTAGGTTTTCTTGCAGCCACACCTAAGAAGGAAAAGAATAAAACAAAGTAAAGGCAAAATGAAAATTGGGAAATAGGCAATCTATAAAAAAAATGTTGTTGGAATGGGTTGTGTTCGCTCTAGGTAAAAATTAGGCATGGGGTTATGCAAAAGTTTGAAAGGGGCGTATTTCCCGATAAAAAAAGCTAGTGTGAAAACCAACAAGGGGCGCACTACCTTTAAAATAATGACAGATTTTACCTGGAGCAATAAAGAGATTTCGGTCATAAAAGCAGCAGGGTCGACACATAGAGCATCCAAGCTGAGGATTGTCTCTGCCAAAATCACCGGGAATGGGGTCAATTCGCAATGAATACCATTTATGATGCTAAATAGGCAGTAGTCTCCAGACAGTTCGTCAGAGGTCACGATCAGATATTTGGATAGACAGGCTAGTAGGATTGTACTAATATGATAGATAAGCACATCTATAAAGTCATCGAGTGCATCAATCAAGGGTTCTAGATTAAAAGAGCCATCTTTGGGCACCAATTGAGTAGCCATTGATGGTGAAATGCCTAAGACATACGCCACGTCTTTAGGATAACTTGGCATGTAGTTTGGAACACAAAGCGGTATCCCTGGAGAAAACATCGTCCTAGTAATATCTACAAATTCCTCAGCCAGGGGATATAGCTCTTGATGAATAAATCGAGAAATGTGGAATCAATGATCCCCGTAGCGAATCGCAGATAGGAGGAGGATTTTATAAACCTTAACCCTTCTCAAAAGTCTCACATTAGAATAAGGGACCAAAATGGAATTTTTCCATTTTTTAGGATCATCCAAAAATCGGTACAGTTTGTTAATGGTCGATGTCGACATATTTGGATTGGCTGAGAAAAAGAAAAAAATATAAATAAATAAAATAGGAAGACTGAATGGAAATAAACTAAAAGAGAAAAGAGAGAAATACCAGATTGAGAGCTTTGACCCAGAAGTTTAGAAGAAAAAGGCACAAAAAAAAAAGAAGCAATGGCTTCTTTTATAGAAGCCAAGTGAGGGCCGGCCTGGCCGCCCCTCAACTCTAAGTCGTTTGGGCGAATCTGTGTGACACACGCTGAACCCTAGGGTGCCCCGAAGACCCGCTTTTAGGGTATTCGAGAGAGGTTCATAAAACTTGTAAGGAATTACAAGGGCGTCTATTTTGGGCAACAAGGAGGTGTTTTGGAGTCGCCACCCAATAAAACATTAGCAAAGGTTGTCTAGCCTCACTGAGCCTAAAACAGCACATGTGTGTCTATTTTGGGCAATCAGAGATATCTTGGAATTCTCTTTCCAGTAGAACATTGGAAAGATTCATCTAATCTCATGAAGCCTAATATGATGCATATATGTCTATTTTGGGCAAGCCAGAGATATTTTAGTGTCCCCGCCTGTGATGTGCGCCGAACCCAGGGCTGCCCCAAAGATCCGCTTTTAGGGCGTTCGAGAGAGGTTCATGAAACTTGTAAGAAATTACAAGTGCGTCTATTTTTTGCAACAAGGAGGTTTCTTGGAGTTGCCACCCAATAAAACACTGGGAAAGGTCGTCAGCTTCTCTGAGCCTAAGACAGCGCATCTGTGTCTATTTTTGGCAAGCCAAAGATATTTTGGAGTCCCCATCCCAATAAGACATTAGGATGGTACTCTAACCTCATGGAGTCTAAGACGACGCATATACATCAATTTTGGGCAAGCCAGAGATATTTTGGAGACTCCACCCCAATAGAACATTGGGATGGTCCTCTAACCTTATGGAGCCTAGGACTATGCAAATTGGGCCTATTTTAGGCAACAAGAGATATTTTGTCGACCCTACCCTAATAAGACGCTGAGATGGTCCTCTAACCTTGTTGAGCCTTAGGCCAGAGATGGTTTGGGACTTCCCATTTTATTCATAGCTTGATTAAATTATAATTGGGTTTTGAATTTAAGATTTCATTCCTTTTCTCATACAATTTAATGCATTAATTAAAGCGTAAGTTTGGTCATATAACGAAAGCAGTAAAACAAAAGCAAGACTAAAATAAGATGAACAAAAGTCCGATAAATTACAACAAAACTAGGGGCAGAATACAACCCCCATTGTAAATGACATGTAATCATACATCAAACGGGATATTCTTTAAGGATGGGGACATTGTTCCTCACATGCATTCTTGCAAAAATAAATTTTAAAATGTCAATTTTATTGGACAAAAATTAGTACATCGGTCCCATTTTATTAGTAAAAGTTCCAATTTAATTAATACAAATATTTAGCCATTTTTATGCTGGCGGAATAAAATATTATGTATAATAAATGGAAATTGAAATGAAGAGAAGTAGGGTAAAATAATAAACCCGAATAAAGGTCCTCAAATCATTGCGATGTCCTCCATTTTTAAATACCCAAATCCAAAAACAAGTAATAAAACTCACAAAAAAGAAAGTCATATTAGTGCGATAATTAAAATAAAATAAACATGAAAAATAATTAAAAAAGGGGAATCTACAAAAGATTACAATGAAAATAAAGAAAAGAAAATAACAGGTGGCAAAAGAAGGAGAAGTGAAGAAAATGGAGGGGGGAAGGCCGAGAGATAACCCATGGTTCGTGAGCGACGGGTGTCTCTGGGCCATCCGACGGGTGGAGACAGAAACCCTCGATGGCCATCGGTGGAGCCTCTGCCCGTCGATCATCCGAGACCCTGAAAAACAGAGAAAATCAAATAAGAAATTGTCTTATTTTGAATAAAGTGGGATTTTATGTGTAAAATCAATATGAGATGATTAAATGCAAAAGAGATTGTTCTAGAATGTTTACCCTCGGAATATTACCTTTGAAGATGAATGTTGCATGGTTTCTGTTCCTTGAACTCTACAAGGATTGACCAATGATAACAGATCAAGAAAAGAAAATTATATTTTTCCTTCTCGATATTTTGCTGGCAATTATGAATGCTAAAATGGCTAGATCGGATAGAAATGAATTAATTTCGTTCCCTCAGATGTGCCTTAATTCGAAGAATATTTGATAAAAATTTATGAAAATAAAAGCAAGGACTGTTTTGTGAGAAAATTCTTTATTCTGTAAAAATTGCCAACCCTCTATCTTGGAAAAACCTCCTAACCTCAAATAATGAGCCTCAACCCCATATTTATAGGTTTAGGAAAATAATTCAAATAAATTCAATTTTAGAATTTAAATTTGAAAAATATTTCTGAAATCAAAATCAAATCCGAATGATTTGCAGAATATTCTCAAAATCAAATCCAAAATTTGAAAAGATTCGGAAGATATAGGAAATCTTGGAAATATATTTGAAAAGATTTGGAAAATATTTGGAAATCTTTCAAATATATTTGAGGAGATATAAAAAAATATAGAAAATCACATTCAATCTTGAGGTAGATCAACGACCGATGGGCGTCTGTGACGGGGGCATCCTTGGTCTTTTGGGCAGCAGGCCACCTAAGAGAGACGGAGGCCGAGAGATAGCCGTCGCTCGTGAGAGGCAGGCGTCTCTCACACGAGCGACGTGCGTCGCTCAATGCTAGAGATGGCCTCCGCAAGCGAGCGATGGTCGGCGCTGGTCGTGAGGGACGGGCATCTCAAGCGAACGACGGGCATTGCTCATGCGAGAGATGAGCCCGTTCCATGCGAGCTACAGGCGCCGCTCACGCGAGAGGGGGCCGTCCTTAGTAATGAGCGACGGGCATCCCTCTAACCGATGGCATAACCGTCAGTGGAGCAAAATCCAGATTTTCAAAAGAGGAACTCCTCCTGACTCCCAAAAGATCCCTATCACCAAGAAAAATCCTTAATCCTTGTAAAACTAGAGAATGGAAACTCGCAACTTTTATCCATTTACTTGGAAACAGATATTGATATCTTCATCGGGTAACTTTGATCTGGACTGCCTTAGGACTCGATATCTACAGTTGCCCCCAATTTTGGGGAAACTAGTACATTAGTGTCTAGATGAGCCAAAATTCAGAGAAGAAGGGAAAAAATGCATACTTGAGGCAGTCCTTACCTTTTGCTGTTGCATTTAAGCTGGCAACCCCTCGCCGCAGAGTAGTAGTGTACTTTACCACGACCCTTTGACAATTCATTCGACCACTTTCATCCCGCTGGCCTCATCTCAGCCCGTTCGATATCCGAGTGTCGTGAGATGTAGTGTTATCTAACTATAAACTCGATTGCAATTTGTTCCATTGCATGTGTTTCCCGCTAGCCTCAACTCGGCTTGCATGGTATCTAATTGGTGTGAGAAGCAGTATTCTCTAACTATAGCTTAGTTGCAATTTGCTCTATTGTGGGTGTCCCGCTGGCCTCATCTCGGCTTGTACAGTGTTTGATTATTGTGAGAGGTAGTGTTCTCTAACTACAGCTCAGTTGCGATTTGCTCTATTGCGTGTCCCGCCGGCCTCATCTCGACTTGTACGGTGTTTGATTGAATATTCTATAGCATGATCTTGCCAACCCCCATCCGATCTGCAAGATATGATTTTAGATTTGCTGACCCCCATCCGATCTGCAAGGTATGATTTTGATTTGCTGATCCCATCCGATCTATAAGGTAGGATTTTTGATTTGCTGACCCCCATCCGATCTGCATATTAACCATTATCTAAAAGATGTTGGATCTGATTTGCTAACTACCATCCGGTTAGCCTAGTGCTTAACTACTGACCATCCTCGGGTCAGCACGGCATCATGTTCCTATGGTTATAAAAGACTTTATTAATTCATTGTGAATTAATTCATTTCGCAAACTTAAATTCATAAACATTTTTTTATGTTGCCATTAATTTTCTTCTTTCTTACTTATCGTGTTATCAAACATTTGGAAAGTGCAACTAAGACGTTAATGATAATGTAAATACACATATATATAGAAAATAAATACTCTAAGTTTTCATTTCTTGATAAATAAACGCGTTTTTTAAATTTTCTATAGAAAATAAATACTCCAATTTTCTATGAAAATAGAATACAGAAAACAGAAAACAGTTTTCTGTAAGTAAATGCACCCATAAACTCCCTGAATACACTACAGGGGAAAGTAGTCTGAGGGCTCCTCTGGGTCCTCCTCATCATCTGATACGTGTACTGGCTGACTATGAGATGAAGATACGGACGGCCCAGCTCTAGAAGTGGGAGGCCGACTGCGAGGTGCTGAGGGCCTAGCCCTGGATCTAAACACGGAGGGATGGCGACTGGTACAGATACTGGTTGTCCCGTCGCGGGGGTAGCCTGCTAGAACTGAACCTGAGCATACCCATCCAAGAAAGGCTGAGCACAAACCCCGATTAACTCCAACGTGTCTCTGACCACACCGCCCAGCTGCATAAAGGCCCTCGAAAGTCTCGTTGTCTGGTCTCTGGCTGCGTCCCTGATGTCCGTGAGCCTGGTCTCTGTCTGCTCCCTAAACTCCCTGATGGATGCAGATATGGGCGGTATGGCACCCAGCAACCTCTCCACCCAAAATCTGAGGGTAGTAATGGACTCATCAATCACTTGGACCGCCTCATCTATTCTCTGAGCTGCTGCATCATAGGAGACACTCAAACTCTACCTTAGTTCCTTAATGAGCCTCCCTTGCTCCGTTATAACTCTCTCCTGCTGGCCTAGGTGCTCTAACATGACCCGATCCCTCTCCTCATACTGATCAAGATGCTAAAGGAGGGCTCAGTCTCTCTCCTCCTGTCGATGCTCCATGGTGGTAAGGATAGAGGTCATGGCCGCAATGAAATCAGGTTGGGCTGGCTGAGGTGGTAATGATAGAGTGGAAGGTGCTAGCTCTATTATATGCTCTATAGGAGGTGCTATGGAAGTAGATGCCCCCGGGTGTCCTGTCCTGCTGTGCGGGTGGAACCTCCCAGTCTCTTGGAGCACGGACCATTAGGCTCGGGACGGAGGAGGAGGAGTAGGGTTCTGAATTCTCTACGCCAGAGGAGTGACTATCAGCTCATCCAAGCTAAACTCGATACCCATGTTAAATAGCGTCTGAGGCTGCTCTTCCTCTTACTGAGGCTACTGTGGTGGCATCTGTGCGGGCTGCAACTCCTGATACTCCGGCTGCTGTGGAGGCTGCTCCTCCTCTGCTAGCTGGAGTGAAGGAAGGCCAAATATACATCTAGTCTCTGGTATAGACAGCAACCTATACTCCGCCCCATCAGACACTGACACAATGATCCCCATGGTCAGAGCTGCTGAAGCATCCACATACACACTCTCATCCAGTGGAGGCCCAAAACTGTCTAGGTCGACTCCTAAGTGTAGCAGCAATTTGGTAATCACTCCTTCGGCCCATACTATAGGGGCTGCTCCCCGCGAGACTCGAACCAAGTTAGCCATAATCTCATGGCTAATGTTGAGGTGCCGGCCAGCTACCATTGCCCATAAGCTCTAGATCTCAGCTCCATTTATAGAACCCGAATTACCTGCCCGGCCCAAATAAGAGCTGGAGAGCACTCTGTGGACATATCGCAGTGCTTGTAATGAGAGTACCGTACTCTTCGCTGTATCATGGTCATACGGCACTCCCGACATAGCGATCATCTCCCAATGCTATCTCCTAAAAGCTCTTTAGGGAACCATGATATCGTTCCCATATGGTAGCCCTATGGCCTTAGAAAATCTCTGGCGCGTGATGCTGTTGTGATGCCCTCTGACCTAGAACTGGATGACCCCCTCCTCAGTGTCTGATCTCTGGAATCCCTCGAAATAGAGGGTAGCCAAAAACTCCCGAATGACCTCGGGATAAGTATGAAATGACAGCCACAAGAACTCCATCCATCCTGCAGCTACGACTAAAGCATCCACCTCCTCCAGGATCCCCATGCTCTGTAAGAAGGGTCTGGAGACGAAAAGGCTGGCTCTAAACTATACACGAGCCAACGCTCAGAATCTCTCCCTGGCCTCGTCGCTCATCCATGTAGGAGCCCAAGGCTCAGCCTTGTCGCAGGGAATGATGCGTCGTAAAGGCATCCTAAAAAGAAGAAAAATTAGTTTTACATTGTCACTGCAAGTAAGTTGATCAAAATATGAAAAAAATATGTAAATTTCGGCAGCATTTCGGCTGAAATATACCTACTAGAAAATTTTGGTAGTATCCCAGCAAGGATGTGCTTACCTAAAAAATTCTAAAAATTTGGGCAGCATCCTGCCAATGATGTGCCCAACTCCCTGTACAAAAAAAATAGACTAATGGGACAGGCCTCAGGCCCCAAGCAACAATTATTGCATGTAATTTACGCGTTTCATTTAGTCCAAATTTGGTCCTAAAATTAGGTTAGACGGGGGCAAGTCCACAAGTCCATAATTCTTTTTTTTTTTCTCATTAACTTTTTTATTTATGCATATTCATACTTCTATGGTTATACTTCATATACAGTCAAAAAAGGCTAAGCATAAATGGGCAGAATTTTAGTCCTACATTTTGCTAAAATATATTAGACATACATTTCACATGCAAATTACTTAAAAAGAAAAAGAAAATAGTAGAAAAATAGGACAAACTAACCTGGTAGTCAGCGAAATGTACCGAAAAAAACTTGATGAAAATGTAAAATGTCACACTCCGAAATGTACCCTAGAAGGATTGGGCGTATTGAGAATGGGTAGTGACCAAGGTTATGCACGTTGAAGTGTTAGGTATGTCAAATGAACCATTTAAGAATTTAAGTCAAAGTTTTGGCAAGTACGATTAATGGTAAAATTGTGAAGTGTGAGTTTAGGACTTAATTGATGGAGTAAGATTAATTTTGTGGGCCAATGTTAAGAATTATATAGAGGGATGCTAAATGTAAGAAGAGAAAGGAGTTGATGGACTAAATGGGAGATTTGATACAAATATCTAATTTGGGCCAATAGGAAGGTGACATGTGGCAAGGAGAGTAGAGGGAGTATTTAAGAAGAGAGAGAAGAGTGTGAGGGGCAGATTTTCTGCTTACCCTCACGTTAGTACCTCTCCTTCCTCATCTTCTCCTTCTTCTTCTTCTTCTCCTTCTTCATCTTCTTCTTCTTCCTCCATTGCTATTTCCCTCTTCCTGTGGACAGCTTTAAGATTTTGATGATGGAATCTTCTAGTCCAAACGTTTGAGTGAGAGATTTGAGATGGTAAAGATAAAGTTTTATGTTTTATTCCTTCCCTCCCTTTTGATTCAGTCTCAAACCCTAAATTTATGCTTTGTGTATTTGCATGTGTTTTGATGAGGATTTTGGATGAGAGATTTGGGATGAGTTTGGAAACGAGAATGATTAACCAAGAAAGCTAATTGGAGCAAAGGAGTTAAGGTTAGGGATTTTTATGTACTTGATTTATTTTGTGCTTTTGGGATTTTGATTTGAAATTCTTGAAAAATATGTGATTAATGAGGTTTATATTTGGTATAAAAGTTGGGTTTTGTGTTTTTATGGATGATTTGAAAGTGTAAATTGAGTGGTGTTGAAGTTTGATTGATTTTGGAGGTTTGGATGAGCTTTGGAAAAACTAGATTTTTATGATTGTCGCTGGATATTTGCAGAAAGCGACTCTATCATGAGCATGCTTGTCATGAGTGTGATAGAGCCGTGAACTCAGCATCTGTGAGAGGACCTGTCCGAGACATGTCTTCCTTCACGAGTCGGCGGGCTCCCTCACGAGTCGTGAAGTGCCTCACGACTCGTGAAGCTCCTCACGGCTCGTGACAAGCCAATGTCACGAGTAGTGAATGGGAACCCGACTCATGACAGCTTCTGCCCCCTTCGCGCTTTCCCTTTGTTCTTTCATTATGATCTGTTATGTTACCTTCACGAGTCGTGACCTCGTGCACGACTCGTGACGGCCTCATGGGCTCGCGATAGACCTCTTTGCCTCACAGTGTTTTTGAAAAATCTTATTCTTTGCACGGCTTCTAACTTATGTTATGCATATATGATTTAAAATGTGAACTATTTAATGTGTTCCCATGCGTAGTATTATTGAAATACGAGAATTTGATCTACCATTATTCAGTTGTAAATGTGTTTGATTAGATGAAATGTAAATTTATCTGTTAAGTTTAATGGATGCACAATAATTAATGATTTGATTACGTTTAATATGTTCATATGAATGCTTTAATTTATAAATGATATGTGCTCTGTTTTGAATATGATAAATGTAATTAGTACATATTATATTCAAGTATACTAATGCATGTGTCTATGTGATCATGAAAGAATGATGCAAGTATTTGATGGAATGAGTATATATATATATATGCATAAAATGTGATGAATATAATAATGATATGGAAAAATTTAGCCTGCATTAGTCGAGTCATTGATAGATAGGCATGCCTATAGAGTTCTACTAGCTGCAGCCCTCTGTTCTGTTCTGGACCTTGATCAGGTCCCCATTTGGTTCCTCGTGAACCTCAATGTGTACGGATCTTGTGTAAGATCCCTAATGCGAAAATGTTTTGAATGAGAAAATATGATGTTGCTTTTCTAATCGTACCCACGAGTACTGCCATTTGTTCACTCATTTATCCACCCCTTTAACTTAGCAGGCAATTAAAAGAATAACATAATGTGAACGAATTGATAAGTTTTGTATAATATATTCTTTTTGATTAAAAAGTAAATAAGTATTTCTGTGTATAGTTTATAAGATGCTAATGTATGTGTAATTGCTTAAATTTTCGTAACAAAATAATGATATTCGTTTGTAATAACTTTAGCTGGCATTCCATTATGTTTATGTATATATATATATATATATATTGATTTGCTTGTGTTTGCCTCGGGAACCACTGTGAGTGGCTGCCCATTATTTATTTCGCTCGACTAAGTGTTATCGCTTAGCACGGTTATTTGTCCGGGCAGGTTAGTAGATTAGAGTAGCGCAGCGGTCCGCTGAGTTTTGGCCAATGAGTCGGTAGAAGTTATAGAAAGTTTTTATTTATTGTCAGTTTGTAAATAAGTTTATTTATTTAGCCTTTGTAATAAGTTATAATATCTTAGAGTGCGGATAATGGTGTGTAGATGACATAGGTTTAGGACGTGCATGTTTTGAGGTTATGATTTTAGAAATTTTATTGTTCTGATTTTTGCATTGCCATGTGTGTCCTTGTCTGGTGGCATCTTTTGCTCACCGTAGCTCTTCACCCTTTGAAATGCTACGTGTGGGAGTTAGGGGTGTTATAATTTGGTATCAGAGCTCCGGTTTAGTCGATTCTGGTTAACTAGGTGATTTGTAGTGTGTCTATATAGTTTAGCGTTGGCCAAAGCGGATGATTTTGTTTTTCAGGTATGAGTTAGGAATATGAATTTCCCGATTAGATAAAGTGTTTAGTTAATTGATTTGCTCGGTAGATCTTGATCTACCTGTCCTATATTGTTATGTGTGTATGTGTGAATTTGGTATGTGTTCGTTGGATGAGTTATCAGAGATTCTGTTAGGGATTCTGTTTGATACTAGGTGCTTAAAGAGAAGGTTCTGTAAAAGTTTTTGAAGTGTATTAGTAAGTGGTTACCTTATGAGAATAGATATTTTGGTGTTTCGAGAGGAGGAGTATTTTCATTTTGTAAGTTATGATGATGCTCTATATGCCTGTCATCTATCTCTAGAAAATTATTTGAAAAGAAGCATATGGAACCATGGGGATGGGAAAACTACATTATTATAACATCAATTGCATATCCGCATCATCTTGCATACATGAACCATCACATCCTTATTGCATCATTATCTTTTGATCGCACATGAGAAGCATTTTCATATGTGTTTTGATGGAGAGAAAGCTGGCAGGGTGCACATTGAGTATTTACTATCAAGATTCGATGTGATTTAAGAGCATAGAATTCGTTAAGGAGAATGTACTATGTGTATAGTTAGAGCAGAGTAGAAAGAGTATTTTGGAATCTTGTACCAATGAATGTTAAAGGATTTTGGAATAAGATACGAGTATCATTAGTAAGGAAAGTAGTACGTATGACAGACGTTTATAGAGTATTAAGGAATTGTGTAGCCAATATTGTGAATTAAGTGGTTTACATATGAGGTGTATGTATTTTGGATTTTGATTGGTGGCTAAGGTAATGATGGTTCTGATAAATGTGATGGATTGGAATGTAAGTTAGTGAGAAGAAAAATTTATGATTTGTATAGCTATTCGGATTTAAAGGAAGGGGTTTGAGAGTATAGTGATGAGAATAAGCAATAGCAAGTAAGTGTACTAAAAGTAAAAGTGTACTTGAACAAGTGAAATGTATGTATTATAAGTGTAGAACGTAAGTGTTATATGATAATGCAGAAATGATCAGTGTAAATGATAGGGAATTGGAGTGTAGTGTTTGGATTTTTCTGATGTAAGTGAATTTCGAGGACGAAATTCTTTTAGAAGGGAAGATTATCAAACCCCGAAATGTACCCTAGAAGGATTGAGCGTATTGAGAATGGGTAGTGACCAAGGTTATGCACGTTGAAGTGTTAGTATGTCAAATGAACCATTTAAGAATTTAAGTTAAAGTTTCGGCAAGTACGATTAATGGTAAAATTGTGAAGTGTGAGTTTAGGACTTAATTGAAGGAGTAAGATTAATTTTGTGGGCCAATGTTAAGAATTATATAGAGGGATGCTAAATGTAAGAAGAGAAAGGAGTTGATGGACTAAATGGGAGATTTGATACAAATATCTAATTTGGGCCAATAGGAAGGTGACATGTGGCAAGGAGACTAGAGGGAGTATTTAAGAAGAGAGAGAAGAGTGTGAGGGGCAGATTTTCTGCTTACCCTCACGTTAGTCCCTCCCCTTCCTCTTCTTCTCCTTTTTCTTCTTCTTCTTTTTCCTCCATTGCCGTTTCCCTCTTCCTGTGGACAACTTTAAGATTTTGATGATGGAATCTTCAAGTTTAAATGTTTGCGTGAGAGATTTGAGATGGTAAAGGTAAAGTTTTAAGCTTTGATTCCTTCCCTCCCTTTTGATTTAGTTTCAAACCCTAGGTTTATGTTTTGTGTATTTGCATGTGTTTTGATGAGGATTTTGGATGAGAAAGATTTGGGATGAGTTTGGAAACAAGAATGATTAACCAAGACAGCTAATTGGAGCAAAGGAGTTTGATTTATTTTGTGCTTTTGGGATTTTGATTTGAAATTCTGGAAAAATATGTGATTAATGAGGTTTGTATTTGGTATAAAAGTTGGGTTTTGTGTTTTTATTGATGATTTGAAAGTGTAAATTGAGTGGTGTTGAAGTTTGATTGATTTTGGAGGTTTGGATGAACTTTGGAAAAACTGGATTTTTGTGATTATCGCTGGAGATTTGCAGAAGCAACTCTATCGTGAGCGCGACACTTGTCGCGAGCGTGACAGAGTTGTGAACTCAGCATCTGTGAGAGGCCCAGTCTGAGACATGTCTTCCTTCACGAGTCGGCGGGCTCCCTCACGAATCGTGAAGTGCCTCACTACTTATAAAGCTCTTCACGAGTCGTGAAGCTCCTCACGGCTCGTGAACTTCTCACGACTAGGTCGCCTGGGAGGAGCTTTGTCACGAGTCATGACTATTATCACAAGTCGTGACAAGCCAGTGTCATGAGTCGTGAATGGGAACACGACTCATAACAGCTTCTGCCCCCTTCGTGCTTTCCCTCTGTTCTTTCATTATGATCTGTTATGTTACCTTTACGAGTCGTGACCTCGTGCACGACTCGTGATGGCCTCCTGGGTCTCATCTATAGCGACCGCGACAGACCTCTTTTCCTTACAGTGTTTTTGAAAAATCTTCTTCTTTACATGGCTTCTCACTTATGTTATGCATATATGATTTAAAATGTGAACTGTTTAATGTGTTCCCATGCGTAGTAATTATTGAAATACGAGAATTTGATCTACCATTGTTGTGTTGTAAATGTGTTTGATTAGATGAAATGTAAATTTATCTGTTAAGTTTAATGGATGCAAAATAATTAATGATGTGATTACGTTTAATATGTTCACATGAATGCTTTAATTTATAAAACCATATGTGCTCAGTTTTGAATATGATAAATGTAATTATTGCATATGATATTCAAGTATACTAATGCATGTGTCTATGTGATCATGAAAGAATGATGCAAGTATTTGATGGAATGAGTATATATATATATATATATATATATATATATGCGTAAAATGTGATGAATATAATAATGATATGGAAAAATTTAGCCTGCTTTAGTTGAGTCGTGGATAGATAGGCATGCCTATAGAGTTCTGTGAGCTGCAGCCCTCTGTTTTGTTCTGGACCCTAATCAGGTCCCTGTTTGGTTCCTCGCAAGCCTCAATGTGTACGGATCTTGTTTAAGATCCCCAATGTGAAAATATTTTGATTGAGAAAAATATGATGTTGCTTTTCGAATCGTACCCACGGGTACCGCCATGTGTTCACTCGCTTATCCACCCCTTTGACTTAGCAGGCAATTAAAAGAATAACAGAATGTGAACGAATTGATAAGTTTTGTATAATATATTCTTTTTGATTAAAAAGTAAATAAGTATTTCTGTGTATGGTTTATAAGATGCTAATGTATGTGTAATTGCTTAAGTTTCCGTAACAAAATAATGATATTCGTTTGTAATAACTTTACCCGGCATTCCATTATGTTTATGTATGTATGTATATATATATATATATATATATATATATATATATATATATATATATATATATATATATATATTGTTTGCATGTGTTTACCTTAGGAACCACTGTGAGTGGTTGCCCATTATTTGTTTCGCTCGACTAAGTGTTATCACTTAGCAAGGTTGTTTGTCTGTGCAGGTTAGGAGATCAAAGTAGCGTATTGGTCCGCTGAGTTTTGGCCAACTAGTCGGTAGAAGTTATAGAAAGTTTTTATTTATTGTTGGTTTGGAATTAAGTTTATTTATTTAGCCTTTGTAATAAGTTGTAATATCTTATAGTGCAAATAATGGTGTGTGGGTGATATAGGTTTAGGACGTGCATATTTTGAGGTTATGATTTTAGAAATTTTATTGTTCTGATTTCTGCATTGCCATGTGTGTCCTTGTCTGGTGGCACCTTCTACTCACTATAGCTCTTCACCCTTCAAAATGCTACGTGTGGGAGTTGGGGGTGTTATATGAAAAAAAGTAGTTCCAAACGTGCACGAGGGTGCAAGGGTTGTTTTGGTGCAAGTGGTGCGCAAAATGGACAAGGAATGAGCAGGGAATGAGCAAAAGAAGTGAGTAAGGCATCAGTTTTGCACGAAAAAAAAAAGAAGAAGGGGAAAAACTGAAGGGGCATTGTTGGGCGCACCTTATATAGTTTTTTGTGACCGACAGGTAGCCCGTCTAAACACCGAGAGATGGGTACCCCATCAGTCAGTAAAAATTCCGTTTTCGCTTTGTTTCCGCCTCTTTCATTAATTAGTTCAATTAATGAATTAATTAACCAATTAATGCCACTTTTTTTTCCTAAATATTTGCTTTGATTTTCGCATCCGATGCATGTCTCTGTTGATTTGTAAAGACGATAAAAATATGCAAAAATTATTTTATGCGTGTGACATGCATGAAATATGTAGGAAATAGATCTCCCAAGGGTCAACCAGGTTGACCGACGGGCTTCCCATCGGAATACCGAAAGACGAGCCCCCCATCGGTCAGTGCTTCCCTTTAAATACCTCTTTTTCCTTGAACTTTGTGCACTTTCAACACTTAGAGCCTCAGCCAAAGCTTTTTTTCCATGTTTTTCTCTCTTTTCTTCTTTACTTTTCTTTTTTAATTTTAATTTCTTAGCTACAACACTTGGGAAATGTCTATGTCTGTCATCACCAAGATGCACCAAGTTCTGGATAACCCCCAAACTTGGGAAAAATCCGCCCTTTCTCCACTTTCTGGCCTAAAATTCCTAAGAAGAGTGAGGATAGATTACAACCTCCTTCTAGTTATAGCCTGCTTCTGGGACCCCCATTTTCATGTCTTCAAATTCACTTAACAAGAGCTATGCCCCATGCCTGAAGAGTTTGGTGCCATCATTAGGTCCTAGTATCCTCCTAGTGCCTTACCCTACATTCCTCGTTGTGGTCTGATCCATACCCGGTATATCACATTGGCCTTGAGCATTCCTCATTTTGATGCGGCCCGATTGGTCCCTCAGGGTTTTACTTGTGCCTTAGAGCCACTGATTGAGGCATTGGAGGACTGCTCCGATGTTCCCCCATTCCATACGGGTGTCATTTTCCTGTTTTGTCTCATGAGGTATTTGACCGTGACTTCAGAGGAGCTGACTAGTGACCTTCATCTATTTGGGATTGTGGATGATTTTCATCGTGGGCTAACCCCTTTTCTACTGATTCTTGCCAAGACTGCTTTGGGTTTTGATTATGTCCGTGCTGAGTCTTCTTCCGCCTTCTCTAGGAGCCCCTTATTACTCCAGGTATGTCATTATTTTAGAAGATAGTGTGTCCCTCGTGAATTTTCACACTAGCTTTTCTAAGCGGGAGATGTGTCCTTTTCGGATTTGCACACAACCCTATGCCTTACTTTTGCCTGGGGTGAACCCAACTCACTCCAACGGCTTTTATGTATTATTTTATTTTTTCTTGATTTTTCTTTTATTTTTTCAAATATGGCTGCAAGAAAAGCTGAAACTGCTGTCATAACCTCCTCCTAGGGTTATCAACCAATATTCCACGAGGCATTTCCTCCTCCGTCAGCGATTGTACTCATTCACGACTCTCAACGAGGACATTACCAGACTTGGTGAGGTAACAGACGAGGATATCAGTTTTGTGAATGCTTGGCTTCCTCTCTCTTCTGCGATAGTCAATGGCTCTTCTGGGTGAGTTCCCCTATGTGTAATACCCCAAAGTGTACCCTAGTTGGATTAGAGTGTCAATTGCATAATAGGGTATAAATGAGATTGGATTAAGTGAGTAATTAAGTGTGTAATGGTATAATTGAAAGGAAGAAAGTTGTAATTAAAAGGCAGATTTGAGTAAGGGACTTAATGGTTATTTGCCAAGGGGCTGCATGTGAGATTTAGTGGAAGATTGGTTTTGGTGTAATGGAATCCACATGTGGATGTCACCTTGTGCCAGCCAACCTCTTTACATGCAAAGGTATAGGGATTTGGGAGCAAAATGGGTAGTGGAATTTTACAGCAATTCAGCCATTCTTTGTATTTGCTCTAATTCTGTATCTCTTCATCTTTTAAGTTCAGTTTCATTTTCTTCTTAAATGGAACCTAGAATTTGGTAATTGAATTGGTTGAAGAGTTAAGTGGAAAAGGTAAGAGTTGATAGTTACGTGTTTATTTCTTGCTTCTACCCCTTTCTTTGAGTTGGATTTGGATTGATTGAGTAATGGACTAAGAAAATATCTTCTGCATGTTGGTGTAAGATTTGGACAAGAGAAGAGCAAAGGGCAAGGAGAAGGTGTAGTTAGAGATTGAGAGTGTCCAGCAACCTGCTTTTGAGGTTTGGGATATATATGTGTTATATGTTGACTTTACTTGACTATGTATGTTGATTAGTTTGCCTTTGATGTGTAAATGATGCATGAATGTGAGATTTGAGATATTGAGCATGATTATGTACTATGTGATGAAATGAAATTGAAGTGTTGTAAATGCTATGTGCTGAGAATGAAAAACTAGCATGTGCAAAACAAAGAGCAAGATGAACCTTAATTTAGGGAAAATCCTGTTTATGTCCTATCAGACCTCTGTGTATTGTTTTGATTATAACTAGAGTTTGACAACTCCAATTTGAATGTTTGTTACCCCATTTGAACCATAGCTTCCGTAGCTTTAAAAGTCTAAAGATACCATAAATTAATTCTATCTCTAAGAGGCCTAAAAATGGCAATAAACGGACGTGGTTCTGTCTAGCTGGGTTAATTTGAATAGTCTGTAGTCTTTAATTAATATCTCTTAATTTAAGCGTCCATATTACCTGAAACTTGTTTCATTGGAAACTAGATATCCTAGAGAACAATTGTTAAGAAGGACACTTTGTCTAAAAATGAGGTCTAGAGGGACGTTTAGGCGATACAACTTTGGAGTGAAAACCAGTCTCGTAAGTCACCTAAGGGGAGCTACTATCGCGAGCACGACACAGGTCATGACCTCGCGATAGAACAACTCACATGAAGCCTTTTCTTCTTAATTTTGAGCCCATGGTTGGCATGGATCAATCCCCTATCTTTCCCCTCAACTTATTATGCATGATTAGCGTTATCAAATGATTATAAAAGTAGTTATCATTGGGAAAAACTTATGAGTATGATTAAGATTGGAAATTAAACTAATAAAGTAACAATATATATAATTATGTGAAGGATAGCAAATGGAATGACAAATATGTGTGTGAGCTATGGGTATCTCAAGTATGATGAACCATGTATGCGAATGCGCATAAACACGTATGTGTTAATATGTAATAACATGTATAAGTCAGTATGCAATAATATATACATATAAAGTGTTGTATGTGAATGAGTTTAGGATGACATGTATGCATAAGCAGTAAGAAATGAAGAGAGTGCATGAATGTTCTAGTTGATATATGCTATAAGTTACATGTGTGTATAGTAAAGGTTAAAGTGAATGTATATGAGAATGTGTATATGATTTGTTATGAATAGTAGCTATAAGCCTAAGATGTTCATATAAGTGGATAGATAGGCATGCCTATAAAGGGTTAGATGTTTTGCAGCTGCTAGATGTTGGCACCAATGGTGTCTAGATGTTTGGCACCGACGGGTGTCTATATGTTTGGCATCGATGGATGTCTAGATGTTGATACTTTTAAAGTATCTAGATGTTATGAGACTTCGGTCTCTAGATGACTTGAGACTACAGTCTCTATATGATTTGGTACCATTACTTGGTATCTATAAGTACCTGTATCCACTTATGCTATGACATTAGGCTACCTATTATATGTAAATGTACAAGTGATGTTGTTAGTTTTACATGAGATGTTATTTATAAGTACATGAGATGTCATATATGCTAGAGAGCTATAGTAAATGGTTAAAGAAGTATATGATTATCGTATACCGGAAATGTTAAATGAGTTAGTACATGTATATAAGAAGTTATTATTTGTATATAATATGTTATAAGTATGCCTAAATGTCTAGATGTGGGTATGATTGTATATGAGATGTGAAGATACGATATGGTATAGGACATGTACACGAAAAGATATTGGGATGCATGAGTTAGAGGAAATATGGTATTTTACATGCTAAATGTGTATGGAAGATTAGGTATAATTTATTCCATCTGCATGTACATGAACATGAGCATATGTATATACGCATAGATTAGGATGCATTAAAAGATGATACATGATAAATGTATAAGTTATAGTTATGTTTAGAGGGACATGAGCATGAAATAGGTTATAAGAACTTATACATGACGCCATGTATGTATGTTAGAAGTTACTTCATGGTTATGCGAATCTATATGCTTGGCATGCTTGTTGTAAATGAGTTAAATGTTGATAAATTGATGCCTGTGACTTCGTAAGAAGTCTTTATTATGTGTGACATCCCCACTAAGCGATTTCACTTAGCATGGGTGTTTTCCCGTGTAGGTTTACAGGTTTAGAGGGTTGCACATCTGCAAGGTCATGGCCACTAGGAGTTGAGTTGGTGTCTTTTCTATATGGCATAGTTATGTATACATGGTATAGAATTTTTATATAGCTTATCATATGAGATGTAAAGCAAATTTTGTATACGAGATGTACATGATAAAGTAAAGTATAATTTTTGTAACCAATATGTAAAGGTAAAAGAATGCTTATATGTAAAAGAACAGTTTCATTTTGTAATAAATGGATATATGACTTGTTATTAGTTTATGTGTTTAAAAGGTTAATTTCCGCTGTGTGTGATTGAATGCTTATTATTTTCGCTTTAGCATGAGTGTTCTGTATGTGTATGCATGTGTGGCGACCTAATATCCTTCCAAGGGGTATTGGGGCGCTACACTATGTGGGCTTCGTGAAGCTGCTTTTTATATCACAGCCGGCTGTGCTCGATAGCTTGGGATGACCCAGGATGTGGTGAGACTCCCTCTATCTTTTCGAGGTGGAGTTCTGTCTTCGTCCTTCGTCTCCAAATATCATGATCTCTGGGCTAATCTACCGATGAAGACTATCATACCTTCCTTCGGAGCTCATTCTGTCACTTCTACTAGCGCATACAAGAGATGGTCGCTCAGTCCCACAGTCGATAACAGGACTTGACAACTTAAGCATCTGGCCGGCAAGAGCAGTAATAGGGCATAGTTCAGATTTAAACGCATTTTGAGTGATGTGTTTTTATTTTTAAAACAGAACTAGAAAATAATTTGAATGAATAAATTCAAGTTTATTTCTTTATACAAAATTGTGTATAATTTGAATGAATAAATTCAGGTTTATTTCTTTATACAAAATTGTGTACATTTCAGTAAGATTTCACTATACATGTTCACCATTTAACACAAATTCAAAATGCAAAGTTACATTCATTCCTAGAACGTATCATGATAGCATTAAACTCCTGTTACCAATCAGCCCTCTCGGGTTTTCTTGATTCGACATTTTCTCTCAAGTCTCTAATTTTTGCCGAAGATGCCTTTTTTCTATTTTCACCCTGACGAGGTGCCCAATTTTAGCAAGGTTGCATTTCTTTGCTTTTTGACCCGCAGGGCTTTTATTCTCTTCTTTCGATTTTTAGCCTTTAGCCATAGAACCTCCTGAGTCTATCAATGTTGATCGGCTCCTTGAACTCATTGCCATCACTATCAGCCAGAATTGCTGCACCTTTTAACAATAGCTTTTTGAGAACGAAAGGACCTTCCCACGTCGGTCTGAACTTACCCCTTATGTCCGGCAACCCTAGTCTCATTTGCTTGAATACCAAATCCCCTTCTTTCAACGGGTGTTTCTTGACCTTCTTTTTGAATGTCCTGGCAAGCCTTTTCTGATAAACCTAATTGTGATAATAGGCTCTGAGCCTGCCCTCATCCAACATATTCAGATGTTGCAACCGCTATTGGGCCCATTCGGCGTCCAAAATTTGAGCCTCCACAACTACCCTTAATGATCTGAGCTCTATTTCAACTGGCAACACTGCTTCCGTCCCATATAGTAAGGAATACGGCATGGCTCCCGTGAAAGTTCTGACAGCAGTTCTATAACCCCAAAGTGCAAAAGGCAATTTTTTTGCCCAATCTTTATAGTTCTAAACCATTTGGCCAAGATTTTCTTGACATTCTTGTTGGCGGCCTCTACTGCCCCGTTGGCTTGTGGGTGATACGAAGAAGATTTGTGATATTCGATGCCATACTTCTGAAGTAATTTCTTCATCTCAGCCATGGACTGGACCCCATTATCAGACACAATGTGATATGGGAGACCGTATCTACATATCCAACTCTTTTCAAAGAAGGTAGCCATATCCCGAGCATTAACCTTCTTAAATGATTCATCTTCCACCCATTTAGTAAAGTAGTCGATAGCGACTATGATGAATCTATGACCATTAAAGGTCGTAGGGCGTATTTCTCCTATAATGTCGAATCCCCATGCTGGGAACGGCCAAGGCGATGTTAAACTGTGTAGTTCTGAAACTGGCAAGTGCCTCAAGTTTGCATAGTGCTGACACAACTGACATTGCTTTACATATTTTGAACAGCCTGTATCCATGGTGAGCCAGTAGAATCCTTGTCTCGTGATTTTCTTGGCCAGCATCAAACTATTCATGTGGGTCCCACAAACACCGGCATAAGTTTCCTCTATTACCCTTTCGGCCTCTCTCATCTAGACATGTAATAGCCCTCATACCGGGTTAGTCATAAATAGTATTTTTTAAGAGTGAATAGTGCTTTTGAGATGAATAGTACTTCTCAAAATCAAAAAATTTTTGATTGGACCATTGAATAGAGCTCGTTAATGCGAGTCCGTAGGCGCAAACTTTAGGTCAATCGGAGGTCAAACGCCGAAACAGTAAACAAAAGTATTTACTTCGGTAAACAGTGGCCCCAGGTGGGACCCACTGAAAAGTAAAAGTGGCCCAGGTAGGACCCACTGAAAAGTAAAAAGTGGGCCCAGGTGGGACCAACAGAAAAGTAAAAAGTGGGGCCCTATAAAATAGTGACTCCAGGGTGAATCGTACCCAAAAATATTTTATTTCACCATCAGAAAAAAGATGAAAAATGTAGTATAATGGTGTAATCTGGTGTAAAATCGAGGTCAAATAGGCTTTTGAAAGTCAGTTTGAAGTTTCTCTGGTTCGGTTCGATTGAACCAAGGTTTGACTGAACTTTGACCGAATTTTTATAAATAGTTATAGTAGATAAAATGGTCTACTTTAAGAGGATAAAAGGCTTAGAATAATTTTTAGAAATTTTTTACAACATTAGAATTGTATTTTACGGCAAAATCAGATTTAATCGAATTAGACCGGTTTAAGTGAACCAGACCCCAAACGGATTTTGATTGAGCTAAAATTTTACAGGTAGACTAATTTTAATATTATAACAATGATGGAATCTGTTGAGAGTGAAAATGAATTCAGGAACATTAAATGTCACCAAAACAGTAGAAAATGACCCGAAAAATAAAAATCGGACCAAATCGGCTCAACCACTTTGGTTGGACCTGGTTGGGTCCAATTGGACCCATATAAAAGCACCTAAAAATTTCGAAATCCCCTTGGATTCCATTTCACTTCAGCCTTCTTCTTCCTCTTCTTTGGCCAAATTCTTCTCTCTCCCTCCTCTCTCATTTTTCTTTCATTTTTTCTTCATCTCACCTCACGATAAAACCTCTCTAACATAATTCAGCTCATCTAGAATGCATTGATGTTCTTAGAATTTCATTTGGAGCAGTATAAGTGGGTAAAATCTAAACTTGAAGTTTGGGTGTAAAATTGAGGTAAGAGATTTAAGAGTTTTAAATTTGGTTTTAATGTTCCTAAAGGTAGATTAGGATGTGAATTAGATGTAACACCCCCATACCCCCGGTAAGGGATATCGGGGCATCACGCAGGCGCACACGTATACATATACATACACTAGCGGAAGCGATAACAATAAATAATTAGAATATCTTTAGGGCCAAACAAAACACACTTCTCTTATAACATATATAAATTGTACATATTACAAAAGCTTTATACATATAAACACTGTACTTTCTATCTACATAATGATGTTACTCAAAATGTAAAAACTCTATCTCTAACTTATACAAAAAGAGATCAAAATAAAAGTCCTAGTGGCCTTGACCCGCAGATGTCCGCTCACTGTTCCGAACCTGTACCTACACGGAAATAAACATCCGTGCTAAGCGATAACGCTTAGTGGGGATGAAAAAATAATGCAGAGGACTTCTTTACGAAGTCACAGATAAATCACACAATCATATATCTCATGCATATAACTCTTATACATGTATAGGTTGCATGTTCAAATATCAAATACTATGAGCTCACATATATATAACATCTACTCTTTTACTTATTCATGTGCACTACAACTTGTACATATCATTTATTCAAATATACATTATCATGAGTTCATATTCATGTAAACACACTCATGTAATCATACACTTGTATACAGAACTATCATTTATTTAAACATTACTCTCAGGTACTATAGCTTTATTCGAAGCAACACTTTAATCATCTCAAGTTCACTACACAACCTTTAACAAAACAGGCCTGACTTCCTTTAGTTGCGGATACGGGACACTATAAAACATTTTCGATAGACCGAAGTCACAAAACATTTTCATCTATCTCTATTAAATGACCATTCCCGGGGGTCGACCCGCTTCGCCCAAACGGGGCGGAATCTTGGCAGCTACCCTCGATAATCCCTTTATAAGCATGCTTATCTATCCACTGCTATGGCCAGTCAGGCTAAACATATAGACTCTATACTCTATATCATATACATTGCATGTACTCTATTGTTCATTCAAGAACACTATACACTATTTACATATTAATAGGGCAAAACATGTGCATACATATACCCTATGCATATACTTGCATGTAGCCATATAATATCAATGCATCTTTGCACTCTACTTTACTAACTAATCAAATACACAATGCATTTTACATGTTCATAGACTTCACACATTATGATTCAATCATACATGATCAATATCACATGCATATCATGTTCAATAATTAAAAAGCATATATATACATTTTATTTCATTATTAAACTCTTATGCCATAACTTTAATCACCTATAATTTCAATTGACAACCACTCACATACTCATTTCATGAGGTTAGAAATGAGTTGGACATGCTATAGGAACTTACCCTGAAGTTCGGGTGCAATACGGGTTCAATTCGGGAAGAAAAACACATAAAATGGTCAAAATAGAAGGGTGGAGGTTGTCACTACTCGTGACAGTGGCCTACTGTCACGATTCGTGACAGTCGTCACTACTCGTGACAGAGCCACGGAAATCCAAACAGAAACCCAATAACATTAATTTTGTTCAGGCTAAACGGACATTGAAACGAAATTTTTAGGCAAAACTGCCTTCTTAATAAATATTCCCTAGGATGTTAACTTTCAAATGGGACAATTTTCAAGTCAATTGGACATCTATAACATCATATATGATCTAAATAATCTGTACTGGTCAAATGAATCGGCCAAGGTAGAGACACCTCTGTTTTGGCCAATTTTCAGGGTCTTAGACCACTAATTTGCTCAAGCGTATTTCTATGACATTTATAGACATATAAGTCAGTGTTCTAATGGATCAAGAATCACTCTATTTATACGTCTACAACTATACCTATAACAAAAACATCACACAGGGGTCAGATGACAAATAAGCAGAATTTGCCAAATCAAACTCTATCATTTACACACACACTCTCTTGATCAATTCACATACTTATAAACATATATACACATGTCATGAACACTGAAAGCAATCAAAATGAACATCTTGAGCTCATTAAAGCTCAACAAGCATCTCTTTATTTCCACATGTCTTTGTTCAAGCATTTTTCATGTAAACACATGCAAAATTAACACAATCACACTCGATCCCTACCTTAGATGGCTTAACCGCTTCTCTCTAATTGATTTCGAGCTTCTCCTTTCCTTTTTCCATAACTCTCATGCAAAACCAGATCAAAACACTTAGGTTAATCCTCTTTTCACTTTAAATCAAGAACAGAAAGAGAAAGGAGGTCAGATCGGAAAATCAATCCAACTTACCTTTTGAAGAGACCTAATCAAGCCCTCAACTCACTCTCTTCAAACTAATTCAAATGGTTCTCTCAAAGAACAAGACAAATGAAGAAGAAAAGCAAAGAAAATGGCAAGGTAAGAGGAGCACGGCAAAAACCCAAGAGCCAAGGAAATAAAAGGAGGACAAAAGGCCAAAAGTAGGAAATGAAAGGAAAAGGAGGAAAGGAATGGCCGGTCAATGCACATCCAAAGCCAACCAACCTCACTAAATGCCAACCATTTCCTTTAATTCATCCATATCTTAAGCCAAGCCAAGCCAAGCCAAACTAAGCCAAGCCAAGCCAAACCAAGTGTCTCTTCCCTACAATGACACTTGGCACACTCCTACAATGCCACTTGTCAAACTCTTATGCTGCCACTTGTCACTCTTTTATGATAACACTTGTCACTCTTCTACGATGCCATGTGTCAACTCCCTACAAGTTCAAGTCTCTTAGTCCCACTTTTGCATACATCTCGCGAGGGGGTTCTGTCGCGCTCGCGACAGAACGCTCACGCCCGCACCAACCAGCTGAAGTTCAAAAACTGCTGGAGGGCTCTGTCATGCCCGCGACACTTGTCGCGCTCGCGACAGAACTCTCGCACAAAAACTTACCTTTTTCGAACAAAACTCTGTAATTCTTCTAGGGCCACTTTGGGGTGTTACAAATCTCTCCCCCTTAAGAAATTTCGTCCTCGAAATTTCCCTGCTAATCACTTACACCATACAGCTATCAAATCAAACACACTTTACACTTTCCTTAATGCACTGTACTCTAATCCATAAACTTCTTCTATGCATCTAGCACTGAATGTATATCCTGTCAGCTTTTCTCAATGAAATGCATGCAATGATACTTTTTCACATACAAATGAGGGATGCGGATGGAATGGTCATGTAATGATTTATGTATGCAAAATGATGCGAAAATGCAATGTAAGCTACTGTAATGCACTTTTCCCATCCCCATGTTTCACTATGCTCATGTCAAATGATTTCGAGAAGATAGCTGACAGGAATACAGAGTGTCACCTCGAACTCTTACCAATTCACATCTGCTGCGGTCTCTTCTACGCTCTCACGCGAGTCGGACTCCATCTATACTTTACACAAATGACATCTGCAATAGGCCACAACTCTAGACAAACTCTGACATTAACCTATACTCTACATCTTATAGACCAGAACCTCTAACCTATGCTCTGATACCACTAAATGTAACACCCCCATACCCCCGGTAAGGGATATCGGGGCGTCACGCGGGCACACACGTATACATATACATACACTAGCGGAAGCGATAACAATAAATAATTAGAATATCTTTAGGGCCAAACAAAACACACTTCTCTTATAACATATATAAACTGTACATATTACAAAAGCTTTATACATATAAACACTGTACTTTCTATCTACATAATGATGTTACTCAAAATGTAAAAACTCTATCTCTAACTTATACAAAAAGAGATCAAAATAAAAGTCCTAGTGGCTTTGACCCGCAGATGTCCGCTCACTGTTTCGAACCTGTACCTACACGGAAATAAACATCCGTGCTAAGCGATAACGCTTAGTGGGGATGAAAAAAACAATGCAGAGGACTTCTTTACGAAGTCACAGATAAATCACACAATCATATATCTCATGCATATAACTCTTATACGTGTATAGGTTGCATGTTCAAATATCAAATACTATGAGCTCACATATATATAACATCTACTCTTTTACTTATTCATGTGCACTACAACTTGTACATATCATTTATTCAAATATACATTATCATGTGTTCATATTCATGTAAACACACTCATGTAATCATACACTTGTATACAGAACTATCATGTATTTAAACATTACTCTCAGGTACTATAGCTTTATTCGAAGCAACACTTTAATCATCTCAAGTTCACTACACAACCTTTAACAAAACAGGCCTGACTTCCTTTAGTTGCGGATACGGGACACTATAAAACATTTTCGATAGACCGAAGTCACAAAACATTTTCATCTATCTCTATTAAATGACCATTCTCGGGGGTCGACCCGCTTCGCCCAAACGGGGCGGAATCTTGGCAGCTACCCTCGATAATCCCTTTATAAGCATGCTTATCTATCCACTGCTATGGCCAGTCAGGCTAAACATATAGACTCTATACTCTATATCATATACATTGCATGTACTCTATTGTTCATTCAAGAACACTATACACTATTTACATATTAATAGGGCAAAACATGTGCATACATATACCCTATGCATATACTTGCATGTAGCCATATAATATCAATGCATCTTTGCACTCTACTTTACTAACTAATCAAATACACAATGCATTTTACATGTTCATAGACTTCACACATTATGATTCAATCATACATGATCAATATCACATGCATATCATGTTCAATAATTAAAAAGCATATATATACATTTTATTTCATTATTAAACTCTTATGCCATAACTTTAATCACCTATAATTTTAATTGACAACCACTCACATACTCATTTCATGAGGTTAGAAATGAGTTGGACATGCTATAGGAACTTACCCTGAAGTTCGGGTGCAATACGGGTTCAATTCGGGAAGAAAAACACATAAAATGGTCAAAATAGAAGGGTGGAGGTTGTCACTACTCGTGACAGTGGCCTACTGTCACGACTCATGACAGTCGTCACTACTCGTGACAGAGCCACGAAAATCCAAACAGAAACCCAATAACATCAATTTTGTTCAGGCTAAACGGACATCGAAACGACATTTTTAGGCAAAACTTCCTTCTTAACAAATCTTCCCTATGATGTTAAATTTCAAATGGGACAATTTTCAAGTCAATTGGACATCTATAACATCATATATGATCTAAATAGTCTGAACTGATCAAATGAACCGGCCAAGGTAGAGACACCTCTGTTTTGGCCAATTTTCAGTGTCTTAGAGCACTAATTTGCTCAAGCTTATTTCTATGACATTTATAGACATATAAGTCAGTGGTCTAATGGAACAAGAATAACTCAATTTATACGTCTACAACTATACCTATAACAAAAACATCACACAGGGGTCAGATGACAAATAAGCAGAATTTGCCAAATCAAACTCTATCATTTACACACACACTCTCTTGATCAATTCACATACTTATAAACATATATACACATGTCATGAACACTGAAAGCAATCAAAATGAACATCTTGAGCTCATTAAAGCTCAACAAGCATCTCTTTATTTCCACATGTCTTTGTTCAAGCATTTTTCATGTAAACACATGCAAAATTAACACAATCACACTCGATCCCTACCTTAGATGGCTTAACCGCTTCTCTCTAATTGATTTCGAGCTTCTCCTTTCCTTTTTCCATAACTCTCATGCAAAACCAGAGCAAAACACTTAGGTTAATCCTCTTTTCACTTTAAATCAAGAACAGAAAGAGAAAGGAGGTCAGATCGGAAAATCAATCCAACTTACCTTTTGAAGAGACCTAATCAAGCCCTCAACTCACTCTCTTCAAACTAATTCAAATGGTTCTCTCAAAGAACAAGACAAATGAAGAAGAAAAACAAAGAAAATGGCAAGGTAAGAGGAGCACGGCAAAAACCCAAGAGCCAAGGAAATAAAAGGAGGACAAAAGGCCAAAAGTAGGAAATGAAAGGAAAAGGAGGAAAGGAATGGCCGGTCAATGCACATCCAAAGCCAACCAACCTCACTAAATGCCAACCATTTCCTTTAAGTCATCCATATCTTAAGCCAAGCCAAGCCAAGCCAAACTAAGCCAAGCCAAGCCAAACCAAGTGTCTCTTCCCTACAATGACACTTGGCACACTCCTACAATGCCACTTGTCAAACTCTTATGCTGCCACTTGTCACTCTTCTATGATGACACTTGTCACTCTTCTACGATGCCATGTGTCAACTCCCTACAACTTCAAGTCTCTTAGTCCCACTTTTGCACACATCTCGCGAGGGGGTTTTGTCGCGCTCGCGACAGAACGCTCACGCCCGCACCAACCAGCTGAAGTTCGAAAACTGCTGGAGGGCTCTGTCGCGCCTGCGACACTTGTCGCGCTCGCGACAGAACTCTCGCACAAAAACTTACCTTTTTCGAACAAAACTCTGTAATTCTTCTTGGGCCACTTTGGGGTGTTACATTAAATGTTTACTAAGTTTAATTTATGATAGGAAGCTTAATTTTGATTACATCTTATTTTTGTGTTTGGACATAATTATGTCCAATAGTTGAGGGAACCTCCAATCAAGCTAAGGGAAAGGAAAAGGAAAATTGAGGAGTATATTTCAAGGATCTAAGGTTTGTGATTGCAAATTCCATTTAATTCCATGGTAAAAATATGGATTTAAATTATATTTGTGAATAAAGTATGTGATTTATGCATGTTTAATTGAAATTAACATGATATTCATGCTTATGGATGTTAAAAATAATGGTGTGGATGATTAAATTGAAGAAATAAATTTTGTGTGAAAAGTTCCTTCTTTGTCAGAATGGTATTCATATGATTTTCATGTGTTTTCATGATATTTTATGTATATTTATGATGGATCTATGGTATTTGGCATGTGCATTAATGTATGGTATGTGTTAGAGCATGTGAAAACATAAAGAGGCATGTGATGTATGTATGGCCGAATGTATGTCTTGTGTAAAGTCATGATTTTGATGGGTTTTCATGGAAATTGATGGTATGGTGATGTTATACATCATGAAATTGGCCTAAATAAATGATAAAATTGATAAAAAGAATTAATGTAAAGAAATTGGTATGTGGGCCATATGCATGTATGTATATATGCATGTGTACCATGATGAAATAATAAATTTACATGACATGTGATGATGTAATGATGATAATCACATGTGAAATTATGAAATGGTATGAAAAAGAATAAAATATTATGATGATATACCATGAAAAATAAGTATATTATATTAATAATGTGAAAAATAAAATAATATTACCTTATGTAGTGATCTGGTAGTCAAGTCTAGTTCGGGATATGTTGGCATGCCATAGGGACATAAGACCGCGAGTGTGAGCATAGCGTCTCACTTTTTAGTAGGCCAATGATGGTCCTACTTCTGTATCTGACTATTTGAATATCTGAATTGTAGTGTTCTGTATTAAAAGACAGTGGTGGTTCCACAGGACTCTACTGGTATTTCTGTAAACTTCTGGAGTTCACGTCTCGTTTATCCTGTATATAGAGTCTGTCAGTGTGTTATGGGGGCATAATTGTAAAAATAAGATTAAAATAGTTAAAATATGATTAAAATGACATTTATGTGGAAAAAGGGCATAAATAGAATTATATAAAAAGTTTGAATGCAAAATGGTAATTTTGTGCATATGTGTGTTAAAAATAATTAATAAGTATTAATAGACTTAAGTAAATTATCTTTGCCATACGGTATTATTCACACAGTATTGTACATATGGTACTATTTACGTATACGGTACTATTCATATATACGGTACTATTAAAAAAAATACCGGTTTTAATTAATTGTCTATTTAATAACCTGAATAGTTTAATTAGGTTAATCAGATAATAAAGTATTAGAGTGCATGTTAGTTGAGTGCGGTGGCACCCGGTATCCTTATCACATACGGGCATAGGGCGCTACAAGACATCTTAATTGGATACCGTCAACTTGTCATTTATACAATACCCCATCTATGCAGATGAATTGAGTAGATAACTTGCGAATCAACCTCTGGTCATTTTTGGTAGCCTCTTCTGGGAACGTTTTGTTCTCTAGGTAATTCTTGATATCGTGGTACCACGGCTTTCCATCGATAACTTCCATTTTCGTTATAGGATTGGACTCAAAGCTAGGCCCCTCAGAACTAGAAATCAACACCGGTTTCATAACTATCCCCTATAGGTTATCCCAAATTGATACTAGAGTTGCAAGCGCATCGGCCAATTGATTTTCGTCCCTCGGAACAAAGTGAAAAGTGCATACTTTGAACTGACTGCTCAAATTTTTTAAGTACTTCACATATGGCATCAACTGCTCTTCTTTAACGGCCCACTCGCGTCGAATCTAATTGATTACCAGCGACGAATCTCCAAACACCTCCACGTTCTTTGCCCCCAGGGAAATTAAGGTTTCTAACTCGAAAGTGCAAGCTTCGTATTCGACTTCATTGTTAGTGGCCTTATATATCAATTTCTTAGCTAGCGGGAGTTTCCCATTATCCAGGGTTGTTAGAATGATTCCTACTCTAGCCCCCTTGTTGTTTACTGCCCCATCAAAGTGTAACTGCCATCCTTGTATTGTGATAACTGCCAGATCTTCATCCGGGAAGTTGAACTCATATGAATCTCCTTGGATAGGGTGTTCAGCTAGAAACTCTGCTACTGCGCATCCCTTAATGGTCTTTTGAGTGATGTACTCAATGTCGAATTCCTGTAATAATAACAACCACCTCCCCATTTTCCCTAGCAAAGATGGAGCCTCCTACAGGTATCTAAGAGGATTTTGTTTTGCCATCTCCTGTACCTTGTAAGAGTAAAAGTAGTGTCTCAACTTCTTGGAGGCCTAGATTACCACTAGGCAAATCTTTTCCACTTCTGCATACTTGACCTCATAGGAAAGGAACTTCTTACTAAGGTAATAGATTGCAAACTCAACTCTGAACTCATCCCCTTGAGCCATCATAGTGCCTACAGAACTATCTTCTATAGACAAATACTGAATAAGCGGCTTGACTGGTTGTGGTGGTCTCAGAACAGGTGGATTCAGCAAATATTCCCTGATAGTATCAAAGGCTTTCTTACAGTCTTCATTCTATACTACGGGCTGGTTTTTTCTGAGCAACTTGAAGATTGGCTCGCAGATTGAAGTAAGTTTGGCGATAAACCTGCTGACATACTGCAACTTACTCAAAAAACTTCTGACATCCTTTTCCTTCTGAGACACCGATATTTCTCGGATGGCCTTGACCTTGTCCGAGTCAATCTTAATCCCCCTCTGGCTAACCACATGTCTTAACAGTTTCCCTAAAGTAACACCAAAGATGCATTTCTTGGGGTTCAATCGCAGATTGTACTTACCGATCCTCTAAAAGAAACTTTCTAGAGCCTCAAAGTGACCTTCCCTAGTGGCTGACGTGATCATCATATCATCCACATATACTTCCACTTCTTTGTGGATCAAGTCATCTAGGATCCTTGTTGCTAGTCTCTGATAAGTTGTGCTTGCATTCTTCAAACCAAATGGCATCACCCTATAAGCAAAGGTCCCCCACTCAGTAATAAAAGCTGTCTTGATTTGTTCAGCTATCTTGTTAAGAATTTGATTATAGCCTGCATAACCATCCACAAAACTGTACATCATACATGTAGCTGCACTGTCTACTAACACATCCATGTGAGGCAAAGGGAAGTCATCCTTCGGACAAGTTTTATTCAAATCTCGATAGTCCACACACGCGCCTACCTTGCCGCTCTTCTTGGCTACTAAGATGACATTGGCCAACTAGGTTGGATATTGTACTTGAGTCAAAAACTTGGCCTCAATCTATTTATGAATTTCCTCTTTTACCTTATTTGCCCATTCTGGCCTGAGCCTCCTAAGCTTCTGCTTGACTGGCTTATGGTCTGGGTACATTGGGATGGCGTGTTATGCTATTTCATACTCTACTCCTGGCATATCTTCATAGGTCCAGGCAAAGACTTTCTTATGTTTTCTTAAGATTCTCTTAAATTTTTCTCTTTCTTCAGGAGTTATGCTAGATGCTATTAAGATTTCTTTCGGGTTTTTCGAAGTTCCAAGATTAAATGGAGTAGCATCGGTTGAATCAATGTCAAATATAAATGAATTATGATCATGATTATGCATAATGAAATCATCAGAAACATCGCACAAGTAAGCAAAATTGTTTATCTCATTAATAGAACTGTAAATGTCATCAACGTCATTAAAAAGTTTAGGTGTAAAAAGAAAATCTAAACTATTTTCTTCTTCTTTCGCCGGTGAAGATGTTGCCGCTGACGGTTCTGAATCAAACTGAAGTTTTGGACGTACTGCCTCGACCCCCCATATGACTTCACTCTGTCTCTCCGCAGCAATCATCAGCCTCTCAGTAATAATCTCTTTGGGTGCTTCGCGGTCCCAGACTGTCTCCTTGGTCATGATTTCCTCATCCCAAAAACCCTCTGCTAGCTTGATCAATCCAATGTCCCAATCGAAGACATCATTGAAGACCTCGAAACTCGACACAATTTTTCCAACAACCCACTGTGGTTCTGCTTCCCTCGTGTAGGCACACATTACAGTCGCTGGCATAAAGTTTTCTCAGATATGGGGGATCTCGTCCACTGATTCCTTGCCCTTTATTGTGACACCTTCATACCCGAGGCCCCTCTTATCCTTCTAGCCTCTAGTAGCAATGGATGTTAGTGATCCCTGCAAACTCTTGCCTAGAACCGCACCAGGGAGGAACGACATCCTCTTCGTTATATTGAGCACTTGAGGACTTCTTTCTATATGTTCTTCTTCGTCTATCATGGCGACATGAAATTCGCTGAAAGGCTGTCTTGCAATCTCCAGCACTGAGGCCTGATTCTCCCTCACGGCTCTTATAGTCACAACCTATCCCTCATGAGGAATCTTAACCATTTGGTGTAGAGTGGAGGGCACCCCTCCCAGCTTATAGAACCAAGGCCTGCCTAAGAGGGCCAAGAAATTAGCAGGAATAGGTAGGACCACGAATTTCACCTCAGTCTCAACTGGCCCCGTCTTGACCACCGTTTTAAATGTCCCAGATGCCTGCCTCCGTGAGTTGTCGTAAGCCGTGATTGTCAAATCAGACTTAGCTAGCATATCCTCCGTTATCCCAAAAGCCACCATCGCCACTAGTGGGCATACATTAATTGATGAACCATCATCCACCATGACATACGCTGTGTGTTTCTGATTGATCTGTGCCCTGCGATTATGATTGTGACCTTCCTCCGGCAAGTCAGTATTTGTAAATACCATGTTCTCTCTGGCACCCCCCTTGACTACATCTAGCAACTCCATAGGCGAGATGGTCGTGGCCACTGTAGTCCCAGATAACACTGCCTCTGAGATGGAGACTGCCTCAATAAATCAAAAATTGAAATCTGAGCTGTCATCTTTTTTAGCTGCCTTATTATCGAATCCTCCTCCGGCTCTTTTTCCTTTTGACCTCCTGTGGGGTCTTGTGGCCTATCAGCTTTCGGAGCTACCCTTCTGCTTTGGATCACTGCTTTGACTTTCTTCTTTTCTTTCTTCTCTTCTTCCTCCTCCGAGCCCCACGGGTCGAGAAATCCTTCAATTTCAGAATTATCATTTTTATCTCCACTTTCATCAGTGGACCAGCAATCGATCGCTGCAACCGGAAGCCCTTCTTCACTTACCTCTTGGAGGTGTGTGATAGCAGCGATGGCATCGATGCTGTATAAATCTTTCAACACAAACCACTCGAGCAAGCTGGACCTGATCATGAACACCAGTGGGGGCACATTATTGTACCCGGGCTTTTTCTGATTCCCTCTTTTCTTGGGATCTGTGATTTTCTTGGATTCGATCAGATCCTGAATCGCATGCTTTAGTGCCTTACACTTGTCAGTCGTGTGCCCGGTATGTTAATGGTATACATAGTACTCATTATCTTTGTGCCCTGGCAGACCCTGGGTCCTGATCGGTCGGGGTGGTAAAGGCTGTAATTTTCCCTCCTTCATTAGCCTCCTGAGCACCCATGAGAGAGATCTCCCTAAATTATAGAAATGCTTTGGAGTAGTATTCATAACTGAAACCTCAGTCATCTTCCTTGTGCCACTAGTGGAGCCAATTGGCCTACTTACCCCCTGGCTGCTACTGCCCCTCTTGGCATAGCCCTCATTGTTTGCCCTTCTCGCGAGGTACTCTCCCTCTGCCTCAATGGTGATATCCTTTAATGATTCCCAGTCCTTCAGACCCTTCATCTTCATTCCATCACTCAGATATGGGCTAGCATTTTTGATGAATAGCCGGATCTGATCTTGAGTATCTGGCTTTCTCTTCATTTCCACCACCCGGTTTCTCCATCGGGTCAGATACTCGTGGAAGGACTTACTAAACTTCTATTGCAGTAATTCCAAGTCCTTCAGGGTCACCTCTATCCTCATGCTACAGTCATATTGCCTGAGGAATTCTTTCGTTATCAAGTCCCAATCCTCTTTAGCCCTCCGATCTTGACAATGGTACCAATCTACCGCCGGACCGGTTAAGCTCAGACAGAAGTATTCTATTTTCTGCCTCTTTATCAAAGTAGTACCCTTCATTACCAGCGAGTACTGCTTTATGTGGGTGGTAGGATCAGAAGTACCATCAAATTTCGGGACATCCAGCATTTTAAAGTTCATAGGGATCAGATCGTCTCTCTCCAATTCTTTATCCTCAGGATTCATCCCTCGTCCTCGAGTCAACATTCTCGTCATTGCCTCAAACTTTTCCTCCATCTTCTTCCAGATGGCCTCTTCAGTCTGAGGTGCTCTCCCTCTCACTGACACTGGTTCCTCATACTCGTCCTCTTCCCAATCCCTATCCATCCTACGGGCTGGCCTTCTTTTCTGCCTTACCAATACATTGGCCCTTAAGTCTACTGATGGTGGATGAATCTCTTCCTGTAGATCCTCTCTAGCCTCCTCCGATTCATTTTATCTCATTGGAGGATGAGTTGGGTTCTGTGGTACGGCAGGCTGGGCCATATTTGCCATTATGGCCATCATCCGATTCTCGAACTCCTTAAATTGCCTACCCACTTCTTCGGCTATTATGACCCTGGTAGCATCTGCCCCTCTTGGTGAATTAGCCATCTCACTATCCAAGGAAAACTGGGATGATGTAGTGTGACTGGTTACGAAGGTGTGTCTGAGTACTCCACCCTTTCTGGTAGCTCGAAGAACGGATTTCTGCGTAACCGCCCCTGAGGACCTCTTGACTGCCTGGGTAGATCTATGATGGATGCAAAATATATCTGGTTTGGATGATGCATGAATGCCATAAGATGCATGATCATGCTATACAACATCCACAAATCATATATAAGCACATAGGCTTTTTCAACCTTGTCACTCCCGCACATGAGGTCATAGTCTCTTTCCTAAGTGGGCTTGATCCATGGGTTAACAGGGAACCCGATGAACACGCATGATGCACGGTGGAAAAACTGGCAAAATAACCTCTTCTAACTAATACACAGATGCATGGGTTGCGATCATTGTGTATTTAGGCAGTCCGAATAAATCAACATGAGCCTATCGGGGCAGAAAGCCTTTGATTAGGTGACCAATCAAATTATTTGGGTTTGTCCAATACATAATAATCCACACAGCAAGTATAGTATTATGGTTCATACCACCTAGGGGAAGCATCTATTTCCATTACATGAGCTTTGGCTAGGGTGATAATACTATAAGTCTACACAAGCATGGTCCCTGCCAACGGGTCTAGCTCATAAGGAGCATAACGACCGGTCAGGTCTCCATTTAATATACCGAATGGTACGAGGCTTGGGCTGGTGATTATCCTTAACACTTCCTTACATTTAGTGAACATAGAGTCGTGCTTCAGGAATGCATTGGGGTTGAAAGAGGGACCAAACCAGCATAGATCTAAAGCTCTAATTACATGTAATGCAATTTCAAAAAGGGGTGAAATTTTTAAATTAAAACTCAATTATAATTTTTAACCAAGGTACTTTCGAAGCGAAGTCTCTTTTCATTCCCTGGTGGAGTCGCTACTGTGACGCGCATAGAACCTCGGGCTACCTCGAAGACCCCCTTTTAGGGTATTCGAGAGAGGTTCATGAAACTTGTAAGAAATTACAAGTATATCTATTTTGGGCAACAAGGAGGTTTCTTGGAGTCACCACACAATAAAACATTGGGAAAGGTCGTCTAGCCTCTCTGAGCTTAAGACAACGCATCTGTGTCTATTTTGGGCAAGCTAGAGATATTTTGGTGTCCCTATCCCAATAAGACATTGGGATGGTACTCTAACCTCATGGAGCTTAAGACGATGCATATACATCAATTTTGGGCAAGCTAGAGATATTTTGGAGACCCCACCCCAATAGAACATTCGGATGGTCCTCTAACTTCATGGAGCCTAGGACTATGCAAATTGGGCCTATTTTGGGCAACAAGAGATATTTTGGAGACCCCGCCCCAATAAGACGCTGAGATGGTCCTCTAACCTCGTTGAGCCTAAGACCAAATATGGTTTGAGACTTCCCATTTTATTCATACCTTGATTAAATTATAATTGGGTTTTGAATTTAAGATTTCATTCCCTTTCTCATACAATTTAATACATTAATTAAAGCATAAGTTTGATCATATAACGAAAGCAGTAAAACAAAAGCAAGACTAAAATAAGATGAACAAAAATCTGATAAATTACAATAAAACTAGGGGCAAAATACAACCCCCATTGTAAATGACATGTAAACATACATCAAACGGGATATTCGTTAAGGATCAGGACATTGGTCCTCGCATGCATTTTTGCAAAACCAATTTTTAAAGCATCAATTTTATTAGACAAAAATTAGGACATCGGTCCCATTTTGTTAGTAAAAGTTCCATTTAATTAATACAAATATTTAGCTATTTTTATGTTGGCGGAATAAAATATTATCTACAATAAATGGAAATTGAAATAAAGAGGAGTAGGGTAAAAGAATAAACCCGAATAAAGGTCCTCAGATCATTGCGATGTCCTCCATTTTTAAATAACCAAATCCAATAAAAACCAATAGAACTTAAAAAAAAAAGAAAGTCGTATTAGTGCGATAATTAAAATAAAATAAACATGAAAAATAATTAAAAAAAGGGGAATCTATAAAAGATTATCATGAAAATAAAGAAAAGAAAATAATAGGTGGCAAAAGAAAGAGAAATGAAGAAAATGGAGGGGGGAAGGCCTAGGGACGGCCCATGGTTCGCGAGCGATGGGCGTCTCTGGACCATCCGATGGGTGGAGATAGAAACCCTCGACAGCCCGTCGCTCGGGTAACGACAACCATCGGTGGAGCCTCTACCCGTCGATCATCCCAGACTCTGAAAAAAACAGATAGAATCAAATAAGAAATTGTTTTATTTTGAATAAAGTGGGATTTTATGTGTAAAATCAATATGAGATGATTAAATGCAAAAGAGATTATTCCAGAATGTTTACCCTCGGAATATTACCTTTGAAGATGAATGTTGCGTGGTTTCTGTTCCTTGAACTCTTCAAGGATTGACCCACGATGTGTAATTTCAGGAGATTTAGACTGTAAAATTGTATTTTTTGAAAACAAATTAAGAAAAGAAAATTATATTTTTCCTTCCCGATATTTTGCTAGCAATTATGAATGCTAAAATGTCTAGATAGGATAAAAATGAATTAATTCCGTTCCCTCAGATGTGCCTTAATTCGGAGAATATTTGATAAAAATTTATGAAAATAAAAGCAAGGACTGCTTTGTGAGAAAATTCTCTATTTCGTAAAAATTACTACCTTTTCTATCTTATAAAAAACTCCTAACCCCGAATAATGAGCCTCAACCCCCTATTTATAGGTTTAGGAAAATAATTCAAATAAATTCAAATTTAGAAATTAAATTTGAAAAAGATTTCTTAAATCAAAATCAAATCCAAATGATTTGCAGAATATTCTCAAAATTAAATCCAAAATTTGAAAAGATTCGGAAGATATAGGAAATCTTAAAAATATATTTGAAACGATTTGGAAAATATTTGGAAATCTTTCAAATATATTTGAGGAGATATGAAAAATCTAGAAAATCCCGTTCAATCTTGCGGCAGATCAATGACCGACGAGCGTTAGCGGAAGACCAACGGGCATCAGTGATGGGGGCATCCTTGGTCTTTTGGTCGGCAGGCCACCCACGAGAGACGAAGACCGAGAGACAACCGTCGCTCATGAGAGGCAGACATCTCTCACAAGAGCGACGGGCATCACTCAACCCGAAAGATGGCCTCCACAAGCGAGCGACGGTCGGTGCTCATCGTGAGGTACGGGCCTCTCAAGCGAGCGACAGGCCTTCGCTCTCGCGAGAGACGAGCCCATTCCGCACTAGCGACAGGCACCACTCACGTGAGAGGATGCTGTCTTTAGGAACGAGCGACGACCATCCCTCTGACTGACGGCATACCCGTCGGTGGAGCAAAATTTAGATTTTCAAAAGAGGAACTCCTCCTGACTCCCAAAAGACCCCTATCACCAAGAAAAATCCTTAATCCTTGTAAAACTAGAGAATGAAAACTCACAACTTTCATCCATTTGCCTGGAAATAGACATTAATATCTTCATCAGGTAACTCTAATCTTGACTGCCTCAGGATCCGGTGTCTACACTGCCACAATAGAACATTGGGATGGTTTGTCTAACCTCATAGAGCCTAAGACAATGTAACTTGGGACTATTTTGGGCAGCAAGAGATATTTTGGAATTTCCTTTCCAATAGAACATTGAAAAGGTTCATCTAACCTCGTTGAGCCTAAGACCAGAGATGGTTCGGGACTTTCCATTTATTCATACCTTGGTTAAATTATAATCGAGTTTTTAATTTAGAATTTCATTCCTTTTCTCATTCATTTCAATGTAATTAACTAAATCGCAAGTCGATCATGTAATAAAAGTGATAAATAAAAACAAGATTAAAATAAGATAAATAAAAATACAATAAATTACAATAAAATCAGGGGCGGAATACAACCCCCAATATAAAGTAAATGCGAATCATGCATGAAACGGAATATTTATTGAGGATGAAGACATTAGTCCTCGCATGCATACTTAAGGGAAAACATTTAGAGGTGACAGTTTATTTGGGTTGAAAACTAGGATATGGGTCCAATTTTTATTCAGGAAAATCCCATTTATTTGTACAAATATTTAGCCATTTTATATTAGCGAGGGTAAAAATAATAATTACAATAAAAATGGAACTTACAATAAAAGGAAATGAGATAAAGAAATAAACCCAAGTAATGTCCTCAAATCATCTCAGTGTTCTCAATTTTAACACCCCAAATCCAAGAAAAACAGTTAAACTCACAAGAAACAAAGAACATGTTAGTGTGATAATGAAACCATAAAATAGACATGACAAAAAAGATCTATAAAAAATTCATTATGAAAAATAACAAAGAATAAGGATGGAAAAAGGGGTAAAAATGTAGAAAATGAGGGAAAAAGGCCCAGTGAAGGGTTACATCGCACGAGCGACAGCCGTCCTTGGGCAGACAGATGGGTGGAGATGGAATTCCGTGACGGCCCATCGCTCGGGTGAGCGATTGCCGTTAGTGGATTCTCTGCCCGTCGGTCACCCCTGGTTTAGAAAAAAAAAAAGACAAAAATTCTGATTAAAATCCAATTTTTGCTATCAAGATTACCTTTTCGCGTGATTGGGAACAAATAAATTAATATGAATTGAAAATTGAATTAGAGATTGGTCTAGAATATTTACCCTCGGAATATTGCCTTATAAAGGCAAATGTTGCGTGATTTCTTCCCCTTGAATTCTACAAGGATTGATCTGTGATGTGCAATTTCAGGAAATTTTTACCGCAAAATTGTATTTTTGAAATCAGATCAAGAAAAGAAATTTATATTTTTCCTTCTCGAAAGTTTGAAGCAATTATAAATGCTAAAAAAGAGGTTTAAATTGAGTAAGAATCAATTGATTTCGTTTTCTCAGATTCACCTTAATTTGAAAGAGGTTTGATGAAAATTCTTGATAAAAAAGGGAAAAAAAAACTCTTCTCAAAATTTTAATAAGAAATCCTCAACTTTTGATGAAAATTCTAACCCCCAATAATGATCATTAGCTCCCTATTTATAGGTTAAGGAGAATAATTCAAATAAATTTGAATTTGAAAAAGATTTATGAAATCAAAATCAAAACCGACTGATTTTCAGAATATTTTCAAAATCAAATCTGAAATTTAAAACCATTTATAAAGATTTGGAGAATATTTTCAAAATCTTGGAAAAAGATTTAAATCCATGGGAAACATGAGAGAATCCCGTGAAAATGTGCCACAGATCCCTGACCGACGGGTGTCGCTTAGAGTCCGATGGGCATCAGTCACGGGGCACACCAGACCTTTCGAGCGGCAGGCCACCTTCGTAAGAGAAGGGTGATGAGGGCCCAGCCATTGCTCACGAGGGACAGACGCCTCTCGCATGAGAGACGGGCATCACTCAGCACGAGAGACGGGCCCTCATCCATGAGCGATAGTCGTCGCTCATTGTGAGAGACAGGCCCTCACACGTAAGCAATGGGAATCGCTCCCGCGAGAGACGGGTCCGTGCCGAGTGAGCGACAGGCGCTGCTCATATGAGGGGAGGCTGTCTTTCGGAACGAGCGACGGGCGTCTCTCTTAAACGATGGGTATCCCATCAGTCAACCAAAATCAAAATTTTCCATTAACAAACTCATCCCAACATACGGACATCTCCTATTATCAAAAGAAATCTTCAATCCTTGTGAATTCGAAGAGCAAAAGCTCGTAACTTTCGTCTGTTTGCCCGAAAACGGGCATTGATATCTTCATTAGGTAACTCTGATCTTGATTGCCTCAGGACCCAGTGTCTAAAGTAGGCCCCAATTTTGGGGAAACTAGTACACTAGTGTCTAGATGAGCCAAAATTCAGAGAAGAAGGAAAGAGATGCGTACCTAAGGTAGTCCTATCCTTTTGCAATACAGCAAATTGTTTTGTTGATCACCATTCGATATGCATGGCATGCCCTCACTGACCCTCATTCAATCTGCAAGGTACCTGATTGTTACTATTTGAGCTACCGTGTTATCCAACCACGGGCCACTTACAAGCATTTTGCTCTATCACATTTATCCCGTTGGCCTCCATTCGGTTTGCATGGTATCTGATTGTGGTGATATGCAGTGTTATCTACTACAACTCAACTGCGATTTGTTCTATCACACTTGTCCTGCTGACCTTCATTCGGCTTGCACGGTATCTGATTGTCGTGAGATGCAGTGTTATCTAACTACAACCCAACTGTGATCTATTTTATCGCATTTGTCCTGCTGGCCACTAGTGAGAGTGGAGAAAAAGATAACGTTTTTTAGATGCTTTGTTCTTTTTATTCCAAGAACTTTTTATGACAATGTTTACAATTTCAATAAAATGAACAATTTTGCTTATTTGTATGGTATTTCTAATGATTTTATTTCTTATGATCACGATGCATTCATTTTTTGACATTAATTCAACTAATACGACTGTATTTAATCTCGGGACTTTGGAAAACCCAAAGAAAATCTTGATAGCATCTAATATAACTCTTAAAGAGAGGAAAATTCTAAGAGATAATGTCCAAAAAAAAGGTCTTTGCCTAGACCTGGATGACATGCTAAAAATTGACAAGGACATCGTTGGGACAGCGCTGCTTCAATATGCCAACATCATGACGAGCAAAATTTCAAAAGCCATTCTTTTGCCTCTTCGACATCTAGGACACATACAATGCAACCAAGCAAAATTAAACTCCTTTTCATTAAAGGGCCACATCAAAGGTTAGACAGATGAAACTCCGGGCTTTCACAAGAAATATATAACTCATTAGAACCAAGCCTTAGAATTCCTTTCCTCCTAACCATTTGAGATGTTTATCCCAAAGCCAATCAATATTGACCTTGAACCATGTGAGACCAAGATAAGTAAAGCATAAACCCTTATAGCCAAACTTAGAAGGATAGCTCATTACCTTTACCAAAAAAAAAACCATAGTTTTGTCCTAAACCAGCTGAGGCCAACATACATCTCCATCTCAACCATTAAAGGCTACTTAAAAAAAGCCACCAAAGACGATAAAAACAAGGTGTGGGATTTCACATTCAAGTTTCAAACAAAGAACTAATCATTTCAGCCAGTTTACACAAGGGTCAAGAAAAAGTCTTTGATACTAAAAAAGAAGCACTATCGGAAGAAGTAGCATTCCCGGCTGACAAAAATGAAAGAGAATTCGAAGAAACCAATTGACACCGATAGATTGAGGAAGGTTCCGTGGAAAAGGCTAAAAAAAATAAAAATAAATAAATAAATGTCCCGTGGGTTAAAAACGAGAAAAAGGCAATCTTGCTAAAAAAATGGCCGCCCTGCTAGGGTAAAAAAAAAGGGCATCCTGAAAAAAAATTAAGGACTGAGAGAAAATCTTCAATCATGAAAACCCGAGAGAGCTGATTGATAACAGGAGTTTGATGCTTTCAGGATTTATCACGAGATTATATGAGGTCTTGTATTTTTCGAGTTGATGCCAAATAAGGATCATGTCTTATGAAATCAAATTGAAACATATGCGTTTATTCAATGATATATTGATATGATCAGAGCAGTTCACTTTGTGTGATTAAAGTCATCTACTATCTACCCTCTACTTCTCTGCTTCGGTCGATTCATCCTGCTATCAAATGTAAAGCAATTCTACAGCACCATCACGAGAAGAATCAAGCTCATATAGCTATGGTCTAGGGCGTAAGTACATGTTGATCACCCTTGAAGAATCTCTAGTAACAACTTCAACCTCCCTTACAATCTATATAAAAAAAAAACCTTTAGAGATGAAAATTGTAACTGGCTCTCTAAGTAAAAGGATAGGGTTAAAACCTGGAATAGATAGTTTGTCACCGCTGGATTGGGTTTGGTTCATTCTAGGCAAAAATAAGGCATAGGATTATATGAAAATCTTAAAAAGACGTGTTTTCCGCTAAGAAAAGCTAGTGTGAAAATCCACAAGGCATGCACTACCTTAAAAAAATGACTACAGGTATCAAATGAGAGCCTCACAACCCTAAAGGCACGAAATCCAAAAGCAGCATCAAAAGGCATCGATCGTATCGCAAATTGCGACCAAACTGGCTATCGTCTCCAAATTCACTTAAATGAATTCTTGTCCTGCATTTTTGCATGACCCATACATTTTACGTGCATGCTCATTATTTTTCCTGCATATTTGGCTTTGTAGTTTTGCAGTAAGAGAGATTTGATGCCGACACTGACAAAAGCCGAGTGGCAATATCAGTCAAAACACTAATTCGAACAATCAACCAAAGGGCTCCAGGGGGCACCACTTCAAATCTCAGGAGGGTTAGCACAATGGTGGCACTACCATTCTATGGAAGGTTAGCACAACCACGGCACTACCGCTTCAGAAGGGTGAGCACGATGATGGCACTACCACTCCACGGAGGGTTAGCACGATCACGGAACTACCACTTCAAATCTCAAAAGGGTTAGCACGGCACTACCATTCTACGGAAGGTTAGCATGACCATAGCACTACCCCTTCAACAAGGGTTAGCACGATGGCGGTGCTACTATTCTACGAAAGGTTAGCACTACCACTTTAGAAGGGTAAGCACGATGATGGCACTACCAATCCACGGAGGGTTAGCACAATCACGGCACTACTACTTCAAATCTAAGAAGGGTTAGCACAATGGCAGGACTAGCATTCTACGAAAAGTTAGCACGACCACGGCACTACCACTTTAACAAGGGTTAGCATGATGGCGGCACTACCATTTTACAGAAGGTTAGCACGACCACGTCACTACCACTTCAGAAGGGTTAGCACGATGACGACACTACCACTCCATGGAGGGTTAGCACGATCACGGCACTACCGCTTCAAATCTCAAAAGGGTTAGCACGATGGCAACACTACCATTCTATGGAAGATTAGGACGACCACAGCACTACAATTTCAGAAGGGTTAGCACCATGACGGCACTACCATTCTATGGAAGGTTAGCACGATCACGACAATACCGCTTCAAATCTCATATGGTTAGCACGATGGCAGCAGTACCATTCTACAGAAGGTTAGCATGACCATGGCACTACCACTTCAGAGCCCGATGACGGCACTACCATTTTATGGAAGGTTAGTACGATCACAGCACTACCATTTTATGGAAGGTTAGTACGATCACAGCACTACCACTTCAAATCTCAGAAGGGTTAGCACGATGGCAGCACTACCATTCTACGAAAGGTTAGCACGACCACTTCAAAAGGGTTAGCATGATGACGGCACTACCACTCTACGGAGGTCAGCACGATCACAGCACTACCGCCTCAATAAAGGATAACACGCTGACAACATGGCGACAACCACCCCAACAATATCATTCAGTCCGGAAAGACGGCTGCTTCAAGTATGTGTTTCTTTCCTTGTTTTTTCTGAGTTTTGGCTCATCTAGACACCCATGCACTAGCTTTCATAAAATTAGGAGTAACTGTAGATACCGGGTCCTGAGGCAGCCTAGATCAGGGTTGGCCAATGATGATTAGACGCCTGTTCACGGGTAAAAAAGTTTGAAGTGATGATTTCCTTGTGAAATTTGCTTTTTAGAGACAAAAAAAAAAGGTTTGGAATTATTGTATTTTGGTCAAAACATGCGGCACGTCGATCACCCGCGCACGAGCAACATCCACAGTGTGCGAGGCACGCGCGGCAGACGCCTGTCGCTCTCCCCGACAGGCATCGGTCGCCCCTGGTCTGCCGAAAATGCAATTTTTGCCCCTTTTTTATGATTTTTCTTTATTTTCTTTGACTTTTCATCCTTTTTTCCGTGATTTTTAATGATAATTCCCATTTTTGAACTCAAATAAAGGGAAATTTGATAAAAAATTCAATTTCTTTCCTTAATTATTTAGGTTTTTCATTTTTGTTGATATAAATAGAAAATTATAAAAAGAGAAAAAGGGAAATTCTTTTTGGGTTAAAGATTGATTTTTTCTCTTCTCTTCTTCTTTAAGAGAATTTTCTGTACACTTTTTTAGTTTTTCTTCTTCAAATAAATTTCTTAAGATTCCAAAAACCCTTTTTTTTAGTCAATAATTTTTCTTGAGACAAAAAAAAAAAATTGTTCTTGAGATTTATATTTATTTTTTCTAATCAATTTTTTTCCTTGAAACAAAGAAAATTAATTCTTTGTTTTTGAGAATTTTTATTTTCTTTTATCATTTTTTTAAAGAAAATTTCTTTTTTGGAATAAAATTTTAATTTTTATTATTTTCAATTCTAATTTTGCGGATCAAAATAGGGAAATCAGACACATTTTTCACTCCATCAAATCCGAATTCTGAGGGTAAACATTCTATACTCGATCCCTTATTTTTTCATTTTCTTTTATTTATTTTTTGTTAATATTTAATTAGTAATAATGTAGATCTCTTGATTTATTATTTATTTATTTATTTATTTATTTATTTTATGTGACCTTAGATATAGATTTAGCATTTTTAATATTTCTTATTCTTTTTATTTTATCTTATTTGATTGTTTATTCTTCATTATTATTATTATTATTATTATTAGTATTATTATTATTATTATTATTATTATTATTATTATTATTATTATTATTAGTATTATTATTATCATCATCATCATCATCATCATCATCATCATCATCATCATCATAATTTATTTTTTTATTTATGTTAATTTGTTAATATATAAATTTATTTATTTCATTATGTTATCTAATTTATTTGTCATCCACAATACATTTTTTATTTATTTTTAACTTACTATTTATTATTTTATGTATTTAAATGATTTTCTCGATTTAATTACTAACATTAATTTTTTTGTGTTTATTTTTGTTTTAATACTTATTTTTGTCATGGTTGAGCACTTTTGCACGCGAATGAGGAGATCCGGGAATTTATGTTGGTTGATTCATCATTTTTCATTGTATTTATTATTTTTTTAATTTGTTTTTTAAATTTATTTGTCATGTAATTAGTAATAAAATTATTTATTTTATGCACATTTAATTAAAAATCATAAAAATATATATATTAATAAAATTTGGATTTTTTCTGAAAAAATAGGACTAATGTCCTAATTTCAACCAATAAAATATCACTTTCAAAAGGAGAATTAATTTTCATAAAATGGGATCACTCATCCCGATTTTCTCACTAAATAGCTAAAAATAATTCTTCAATTATTAAGTGTGCATGAAGGAACCAATGTTCCTACTCCAAATAAATATCCCATTTTGTGTATGTTACTTATTTAATTGATTTTGTTTATTTAATATTTTGGGGGATTGTATTTTTGTCCCAATTTTATTTTATAATTTATTTTGTATTTTAATTCTTTTATTTATCATTTTTCTTTACCGCTTTATTATATTGATATGTGATATGAGCCTAAATAGCTCATATTTAATCTATGTTTTGGGATTAAAATAATATTTATGTGTAGTTAATTGTGTTAGAATTAGGTACGTTTTATATTTTTGTTTAAGTTTTGTGTGTGTAGGAGAAAATGGAGAAGATTGGAGAAAGGAGGAAAAATGAGCTAGAGAAGAGAAGGATTTATTCCGAGTGAGACAAGCATCGCGAGCGCGATAGGAAGTGCCAAACAAAGAAGGGAAGAAGAAAGGAAGAGAAGAAAGCAAAGGACAAAAAGGAATCTGTCGCGAGCGCAACAGGATGCGCCAATGAAGAGAGCCAAAGAGAAGAAGAAAGGAAACTGGCATGCATTATCGCGAGCAAGGCAGCCCATCGCGAGGTCGCAACATGACACAGAGAAGAGCCAGCACGAGAAAGGTGGAGCGAAGAAGCAGGCGTGCTCTATCACGACTGCTACAGAAAGGAACGTTGGGCAGTTGATTTCAAACTTTGCTTTGAAATGTCATATCTTTCCACCAAGTCTTACAACCTTTTGAAGAGACACTTGAAAGAACACATCTTTAGAACATTATAAATATTAGTTTCAACTGTAAATTATAGTTGTTGAATTTTTATTAAGAATTTCTGTAAATTTGAGAGTACATTTCCTTAGAAAAACTTTTTAAGTTAGGATTTTTATGTTTTGAAGAGAAGAATTATACAAGGAAGAAGAGTATACTTTGTTCATTTCTTATCTTTAACTTCTTCTTTGTAATTATTGAATGATGCATTTATGAACTTGAATGTTTAATGTTATATTTTGTTATTCATATTAATTTGATATTCTTGCTTGTAGAATTTTCTATTAGTATTTTTATGCATGATCATTATAAGTAAGTGTTTAGTTGAAAGATAAATTCTTACTTAAATCTAATAGAAGTTCATTATTGAAATATTATTTGAGAAATCATAATGTTAGATGGTTGTTATAGGTTGTTTTTTGTTCCTGAAATTTGCATGTAACCCTCTAATTCATTCATGAAAATTGTGAGTTAGAATTATAAATGCTTGTTTTAGGCACTCTAGTTTATGTCGAGAGAGTAAACTGGAATCTTATTCAACTTGACTTGCATGACAAGAATATACTTATAATCAAGAATAATCAATTTAAGTTCTATTTATTATTTCTTTATCATCATTAATCATTTGGAATCTTATTCAACTTGACTTGCATGACAAGAATATACTTATAATCAAGAATAATCAATTCAAGTTCTATTTATTATTACTTTATCATCATTAATCATTTGTCTTCTCCCATAATCAATAACTAGGTTAGATAGTATTAAACATAGTATTTCCACTTTCATTCATAAAATTATGATCATTGTAAACAAGATTAAAATTGGGTAGTAATAGTGTGTAATATTAATCACATTCCTTGTGGGATCGACATCTTTTGTAATATGACCGGTACACCGTATACTTGCATAATTAGCACTTGAAATAAGCTAACAAGTTTTTAGCGCCGTTGCCGGGGAATGAATGATTATTTATTGCCATTATGAATCTTGATTTATGATTTTGGATTGCAATATTTACTTAGTTTTGTTTTGTGTTATTTTTACAGGATTTTTATAGTTCATGCCTAGTACAAGGAGTTCTCAAGAAGACCGTGAACCTTTGAATCCTGAAATAGAGAGATTTTTGTCAAGTAACTGAAAATCCAACAAAAAGAAAAATAAGAATAAGAGACCTATTATGGCTGAAGAGGATAATCAACCAAGGTTGATGGATTTCGCTACACTCGCATTAAGTGGTGATCAACAAGGTGTGGTAAGGCCTACGGTAAATGCTAACCAATTTCAAATAAAACCATCTCTTTTGCAAATTATTCAAAATAGCATTCAATTTTATGGTTTGGCAAATGAGGATCCTAATGCTCATTTGGCAAATTTATTAGAAATTTTTGATACTTTTAAGATTAATGGAGTTTCGGCGGATGCAATTAAGCTTAGGCTTTTCCCTTTCACTTTGAAAGATAAGGCTAAAGCTTGATTGAATTCCCTAATTAGAGGATCTATTACTACTTGGAACCAATTGGCCCAAGCATTTTTATCTAAATACTTTCCTCTAGCCAAAACTGCAAAAATTATAAAAGATATCACAACTTTTGTGCAACATGATAACGAGTCTTTGTATGATGCTTAGGAGAGATCTAAAGAATTGCAGAGAATGTGTCCTTGCCATAACCTTCCAAGGGAGTTGCTTATGAAAACATTCTATAATGGAGTGAACCCTACAATTAGGGGTACAATAAATGCTGCAGCTGGTGGCTCACTTATGAGGAAAATAACAGAAGCTGCCTTTGAATTGTTAGAAGAGATAGCTATGAACAATTGTATGTGGCCCATAGAAAGAGTAAGAGAATCTAATTCTAATGCTAGGGGGTATATTAAATAGATTATGTGGTAGCCTTACAAGCCGAAATTAAGGCTTTAACTCAAATGGTTAATAGCCTAGGAATGGGGGGTAGTTCACAAAAGGTATGCAACATTTGTGGCCAACAAGGTTATACAAGTGAGGTATGTAACTTGGGGATAGCTAGTACGAAGGAATAAGTTAGCTTTATCCAAGGGCAAGGGCATGGTAACTCATACTCAAATACATATAACCCTAGTTGGAGAAGCCATCCTAATTTTTCATGGGGGAATAGTAGTAACCAAAATAGGGGTGTAGGATTCCAACCACCTCAAGATAGGTTTGGAGCTTTAGAGGTTAAAATGGATAGGTTCTTAGAGGGGATTAACCTAAAGTTTAGTTCACAAGAAGAGGACCAAAAGAGGCTAGAAACAAAGTTTGATCAAATCACTAAAAGTCAAACCTCATCCATCCATAACTTGGAAGTGTAAATAGGGCAAATTGCTAAGGCTTTACCTTCATGAATGTAAGGAAATCTACCAACTAATACGGAGGAGAATCCAAGGGAACATCTTAAAGCCATTAAATTGAGGTCAGGTAAATCCTATACCAATGAATTTATTTCTACTAATGTGGATGAGGATGTGCAGGAAAAGCAAAAGAATTTTCAGAAGGATGAACCTTTCGTCGTGAGTGCGACAGAAGTGAGGCAGGCAGACATCGCGAGCGCACTACCTTTCGCGAGCACGAGGAATGAGAATCCTCCTACTGTTGCGATCATGACACCTATCGCGGGCTCGACAGAAGGGGTTACTAACGCACAAACTCCACAAGTGTTCCAACCTCATCTACCATTTCCACAATGTTTGAAGCAGCAACACCAAGATAAGCAATTCCAATCTTTTATTGATAAATTGAAGCATTTACACATCAATTTCAATTTTATTGAGGCCATTACATAAATTCCTAACTATGCAAAATTCATTAAAGACTTAATTTCTAAGAAAAGAAGTTGGGAGGATATATCCACTATAGAGTTGACTGAGGCATATAGTTTAATAATTTCTAATAATTTGCCTACTAAGCTTAAGGATAATGGTAGTTTTACTATTCCTTGCACTTTAAGGAATGTTGATTTTCCTAAGTGTTTATGTGATTTGGGGGCAAGTATAAATCTTATGCCTTTGACTATCTTTAAGAAGTTAGGGTTGGACTATGTTAAACCTACTTCTATGGTTGTGCAATTGGCTAATCAATCTATTAAGAAACCATATGGCATAGTGGAAGATGTGCTTGTGAAAGTTGATAAGTTCATTCTACCTGCTGACTTTGTTATTCTAGATTTTGCATATGATGTAAAATACCTATTGATATTAGGAAGACCTTTCATGAGAACTGGTAGGGCTTTGGTTGATGTCTATAAGGGCACTTTAATTTTAAGAGTGGGGGAAGATAGTATGGAATATCATATGGATAAGGCCCTAAAATATCCCATGGATATGAAAATAAATGTCATTGATGCTTGTGTTTTGGAAGTGTTAGACAATGCAGGTCAAGAGGAGGTTCATTTTGAAGACGTGCATGAAGAGGTGGAGCAAGAGAGCTCAAGGCCTAAACTTCTATATAGAAATGAAGCACCATTGCCACCTTCCATTGTATGTCCTCCTAATGTAGAGTTGAAAGAGCTACCTAATCATTTGAGGTATGCATTTCTTGGTCCGAATCATACTTTACCTATTATTGTTTCTAACAAACTCACTAGTGCACAAGAGTTTTCATTGTTAGAAGTTGTTAGAAAGAGGATCAAAAGTATAGGTTGGCAAATTTCTGATTTGAAAGGAATTAGTCCTAATATAGTCATGCATAGAATTAACATGGTAGATGAACGTCAACCAAAGGCTGATAGACAAAGAAGGCTTAATCCCAATATGAAAGAAGTGGTTAAAAAAGAAGTCATTAAGTTATTAGATGCTGGGATTATCTATCCGATTTCGGATAGTTCTTGTATAAGTCCTATTTATTGTGTACTTAAGAAAGGGGGTATGACGGTAGTTAGAAATGAGATTGGGGATTTGATTCCTACTAGAACCACCACCGGTTGGAGGGTGTGTATTGACTATAGGAAGTTGAATTCGGCCACTAGGAAGGATCATTTTCCTTTACCATTCATTGATCAAATGTTAGAAACGATAGCTGGCCATTCTCATTATTACTTTCTAGATGGTTATTCGGGATATTTCCAAATATTTATATACCCTAATGACCAAGAAAAGACCACCTTTACTTGTCCATATGGGACTTTTGCCTATAGAAGAATGCCATTTGGGCTATGTAATGCACCAGCAACTTATCAAAGGTGCATGACTTCTATTTTTGGGGATATGATAGAAGACATCATGGAAGTGTTCATGGATGATTTTTCTATGTATGGGGACTCATTTGAGTTATATTTGAGTAATTTAGATAATGTATTGGCTAGATGTGAGGAAATTAATTTGGTACTAAATTGGGAGAAATGTCATTTTATGGTTGAAGAAAGAATAGTTCTAGACCATAAAATTTCAAGTGGAGGGATAGAGGTATATAGAGCTAAAATGGAATTGATAGAAAAATTACCTCCACCAACTACACTTAAGGGTGTAAGGTCATTTTTGGGACATGCTGGTTTTTATAGAAGATTTATAAAGGACTTTTCCTTAATTGCTAAGCCTGTAACTAATTTGTTAGTTAAGGATGTACCTTTTGAATTTTCTCATGCATGTATGCAAGCTTTTGATACCTTAAAGAAATTTCTTATAAGTGCACCCATAATTACTTCTCCTAACTGGGAATTACCTTTTGAAATTATGTGTGATTTAAGTGACCTTGCTGTTGGATGTGTGTTAAGACAAAGACAAGGTAAACATTTGCATGTGATTTACTATGCTAGCCATACATTGTTACCACCTCAAGTAAATTACACAACTGCTGAAAAAGAAATGTTAGCGGTTGTCTATGCATGTGACAAGTTTAGGTCTTACTTGTTAGGATCTAAAGTAATCATCTATACGGATCATGCAGCACTAAGATACTTATTTGCTAAAAAAGATGCTAAGCCTAGATTAATTCATTGGGTTCTTTTATTGCAAGAGTTCGACCTTGAAATTAGAGATAAGAAGGGATCTAAAAATTTAGTGGCTGATCATTTGTCAAGGTTAGAAAATGATAAAGGACCTATAGGGGATAGCAATGAGATTAATGAATCCTTTTAGAATGAGTGTCTTATGTCTATTGAGCAAGTAAATAGTCCTTGGTTTGCAGATTTTGCTAACTTTCTTGCTGCAGGGATTATACCTAATGGTTTGACATGGCAACAAAAGAAAAAATTCTTTAGTGATGTCAAAAATTATCTTTGGGAGGAACCCTATTTATTTAAGATAATTAGGGATGGTATTATCCGTAGGTGTGTCAGTGAGGATGAGTATGTAAACATTTTGACACATTATCATTCATCTTTGTATTCAGGTCATAATGGTAGTACTAAGACTGCCTCTCGTGTGCTAAAATGTGGTTTCTTTTGGCCTACCCTATTTCATGATGCTAGGGTTTTTGTAGCTCAATGTGATAGGTGTCAAAGAGCTGGTAACATTGGGAAGAGAGATGAAATGCCTTTGAATGATATCTTAGAAGTAGAGATATTTAATGTGTGGGGGATAGACTTCATGGGTCCTTTTCCTACATCTTTTGGACAAAACTACATTTTCGTTGGTGTTGACTATGTATAAAAATGGGTTGAAGCCAAAGCAACACCAACTAATGATTCCAATGTGGTGATCAAATTTTTAAAGAAGCTCTTTTCAAGGTTTAGAGTGCCAAGAGCCATCATAAGTGATGGAGGTAAGCATTTTATTAATCGCTCTTTTGATTGTTTATTGCATAAATATGGTGTGCATCATAGGGTAGCTACTCCATATCATCCACAAACTAGTGGTCAAGTAGAGGTATCCAATAGAGAACTTAAGTGGATATTAGAAAAGAAAGTTTCTAGCTTTAGGAAAGCTTGGGCACAAAAGCTTGATGATGCACTATGGGCATATCGCACAGCATTTAAAGTACCTATTGGGATGACACCATATAGGTTAGTCTATGGAAAAGCTTGTCATTTATCTATTGAGTTAGAGCATAAAGCATATTGGGCCATTAGGACTTTGAATTATGACATTAAAGAAACAAGTGTTAAAAGATGTTTACAACTTAATGAACTAGATGAGTTACAACTTATTTCTTACGAAAATGCAAAGATATACAAAGAAAGATCCAATAAATGGCATGATGCTCATATTAGATATAAAAGTTTCAAAATTGGGGATAAGGTTCTTTTATACAATTCTAGGTTGAAACTATTTCCTGAAAAATTGAGATCTAGGTGGAGTGGACCCTTTGAGGTAACACAAGTCTTTGACCATGGTTACTTAGAGCTTAAAAATAGTAAAGGAGAATTATTTAAAGCAAATGGTCAAATATGCAAGGTATATTTGGAGGAAACTTTTCATGGTAGAGAGGTTTCATATATCTCTTTACAAGTGGTTTGAAAGTTACTTACATGTTCTTTTTATTTTGTAATTATTGTATTTTTAAGTTGTTTTGCATGGTGGTTATTAGACTTTAGTGTGATTTTTGCATTATATATAACTAATATAGTTTATTTTTGATTCTACAGGTTGTCTTAAACAGTGTGTCATTTTTGTTATTCCAATTTAGAGTGTTTTATAGAAAAAAAAAAAGCAAAATTGTTCTTTGAATTTTCCTCACTATTGCGAGCGCGACAGTGTAGGAAGGTTGTTTTTGCATGTTGTTGTCGCTATCGCACCAAGCATGGGGCGCGCAACGGGAAAATGCTAAGTTGGGAAATTTATTTCTATCGCGAGCGCGACAGAAAGGGGAGAAAATATTTTATCGCAATTCCATTTGGTCTCGCGAGCAGATATTTTTGAAGAATTCGCTTCCGTCGCAAGGTCGAGACAGGGCACAAAATTTGAATTCTTTTGAATTTCTGACCATTTGAACCCTAATCTTATCTCCCCTATAAATAGTCTTTTTCCCTAATTGTAGCATTTCTCTTTCACTTTTGAGCCATCTCTTCATTTCTCTGCATTTTTTCTTTCAAATTCTCTCAAACTTCTTCTTCTTCTCTCCTTTTTCCTGAGTTTTCTAGAGTTTTGTCTTACGTTTTCTTGAGTTCATCTTGTTAGATTAAATTTGTTCATCCTAATCCTCAATATGGTAAGAACTAAGACTGTGGGGCACAAGGAAAAGAAAGATGTTGGCGGATCAAGTTCAAACCAAGATCCAATTCGACTCCAAAATAGGTTTGAATGTCCTTTCCCAATTTTTACGGAGGAAGAGGGTGAGAAGTTTATTTATTTTGCTAAAAAATCTTATGTTGGCATGTGGCACGTTGATTTTTCCTTATTAAATCATTTAGGCTTAACAGAGAAATTTGAAAAATATCTTAGATATGTGAAATGGGGTAAGTTTGTGCATCTTAATCTTCCAATTAGGCAAGAGTGGGCACTTGAGTTTTTTGTGTCTCTTGATTATGTGGATAAAGGTAGGGATAAAATGAAATTTAGACATCAGGGACAAGAATACATTTTTGGGTTTAATGAAATGCATGAGTGGTTTTGTTTTCCACTTAATGGTAAACCATTTGATGCTCATATTTTTGATCCTAGACCTGTTTGGAAGAGATTAACTGGTTTGGATTCTTTTAACAATAAAAATTCAACCAATCGCCAAATTCAGGATGATGCATTAATGCTTTTTCATAAATATCTTTGTCATGCTCTTTTGGTAGAGTGAGTTCTAAGGTTCAAACAAAAAATTTATTTGTGCCAGACTTATTGCTTTCTAGGAAAACTCCATGCTCAATTGATTTTATCTTTGATGGCCTTTATCATGTGTCGAATGCTAAAAGTAAGACTGTGGGAATGTGTCACATGGTGACGGGCATTATATTAGGTTGTTTGGGGGATTTGCATAATTTTCAATTAGATGAGGGTGAGCATGTTGCCATGTTGGATATTGTATACTTGAGGCGTGCTAATATTTTAACAAAAGGCGGTTGGCCGCCCAAGTTTGTTGATCGTAGTGTGCAGGGTGATAGTTCACACTTGGACAAAGGCAAAGGTAAAGCCCCTGAATCTTCCACAGCTGCTGGTGCACAAGAGGAGTCTGCTGAACAAGAAGAATATGAAGAAGAACAAGTTGGAAGATATGCTCCTGAAGGCAGTAATTCTGCTAGTTGGCAGCAAGTTCTTACAAGATTGGACGGTATGAAAGCTGCCAACCAGAGCATGGCTGCAAGGATGGATTCCCTTGAGACCACAGTGCAGCGAGTCCACAAGAATCAGAAAAGCTTGAGTCGAAAACTCCTATCCTTTTTTCGAAAGCAGAATGTTGAATTTTCACCTTCTCCGCCTGATTCCCCTAGTGGGAATTGAGATGAGTTTTCTCTTCGTTCTTTTACTTTTCGTGTTATTTTGATTTTCTTTCTGTTGTATTTTGTGTTTTGCTTGTTTATACTATTGTTTGCTTGTGTTTAGTGTTTTCACACAATGAGGACAGTGTGTCCTTTAAGTGTGGGGGCATTATTGTTATGTTCATTTGATTTTTATATATTGTGTTTAGTGTAGCCAGTGTTATACATGCGCTGCTAGTTTTAGGTTATTATTTTATATGTATATATATAGGTTGTTTTGTGCATTTGATTTTGGAGCTTGTATAGTTGATATATATTTGGGAATATATGCATGATTAAGCTTGTATTTCTTTTAATTAAGTCTAGTTAGGTAAATTCTTGAAAAATGTCATTTTCATTTTACTTGGACAATTAAATGTACATAGTGAAGGTCATGACTTGGCAAAGCTCTTTAGTGTAGGGTCTTTTTAAGTTGAGTATCTTTTCACATGTATAAAAGGATTATTTTGCCAACTCATTGCTTAGGGTAGTTTGACCTATAGCTTATGTGAGCTTTTGAGCCTTATACATTGACATTTTTCTTTGTATGAGAGCCTTAGTATGCCATATCCTCTAGAACTTGTTTTTAGTAAATTTTGAGATTACGTTTAGTATGGGATGTGCATGAGAAATGAAAAGGGCAATTAGATTAAACCATTTTGGCTTGCTTTAAAACCTAACCTTTTTGACTTTAGGTAGCCTTTTTTAATCCTTAACCTGTTTTTATTATTAAGCACTTCATTAACCAAATCCTTTGTTAAACAATAACTACTTGTTTTGTTACCCTTGTTGTGGTGAGAATTAGGATTGCTATACCATGGAGATACATTTGTTAGTATAAGCATGATTATAGTTGATGTACAAGTTGAATTCTCTTATTATAAAAGTCCAATATTAGAAAAGTCTAGTTTCTAAATAAAAAAGAAAATAAAATAAGTGGGATGGAGCATAAAATGCACCCACTATATATATAAAAAGAAAGAAAGAAAGAAAGAAGAAGAAAATAATAAAAAAGAGAAAAAGGAAAAGAAAAGAAAATGTGGAAAAGGAAACTAGAGGAAAAGTGTAGACACTATGAAGGGAGTTAGAATAAAAAGTAGGAATATCATGCTATACTTAGTTTTTACATTTCTTATGATATAGTGAAAATTTTCTCTACACAATATAAGCTACTTTAACCAAAATTGTCCTACCTATACCTAAGCCACGTTACAACCCTTTTAAGACCCTTTGATTTCATGTACTACTTTATACTAGTAGTGGAGATTTTTACTAATTACAAACTTATAGTAGGCAATGGCATATTTAAGGAATGAGAGAAACATTAACCTTTAAACACAATGAGTGATTGTGTACTTGAGAAATAAAGTGTTTGAGTGAGAATTACTTTAGGCAATGCTTTGTGTGAAATAATCTTTACATCTGTTAAGATATTCAAATTCTTGAGGTCAAACATTCTTGTGTTTTGCAACTTTATGACTTTCCAAAATCTGCATGATTGGTCAAGTTTGATGGATAATGATATTGGTTGAGATTTTGCATATTTAGACTAATTTGTTAAGAGATAAAAGCTTATACATGTTATTTCCAAATGTTTATCAAATATTGAGGTAAGCTCCAAAATTGTGTGCATATTATTATGTGTTATGAGTTTGTGTGCGTTGAATGTTTGCTATGTTTAAGTGTGGCAAGCAAATGTTTAAGTGTGGGGGCTTGATATGAGCCTAAATAGCTCATATTTAATTTATGTTTTGAAGGTGAAATAATGTTTATGTGTAGTTAATTGTGTTAGAATTAGGTATGTTTTATGTTTTTATTTAAGTTTTGTGTGTGTAGGAGAAAATGGAGAAGATTGGAGAAAGGAACAAAAATGAGCTAGAGAAGAGAAGGATTTGTCACGAGTGCGACAAGCGTCGCGAGCGCGATAGGAAGTGCCAAACAAAGAAGGGAAGAAGAAAGGAAGAGAAGAAAGCAAAGGAGAAGAAGGAATCTGTCGCAAGCGCGACAGGATGCGCCAATCAAGAGAGCCAAAGAGAAGAAGAAAGGAAACTGGCGTGCATTATCGCGAGCAAGGCAGCCCGTCGGGAGGTCGCGACATAACGCGGAGAAGAGCCAACGCGAGGAAGGTGGAGCGAACAAGCAGGCGTGCTCTATCGCGACCGCGACAGAAACGAACGTTGGGCAATTGATTTCAAACTTTGCTTTGCAATGTCATGTCTTTCCACCAAGTCTTGCAACCTTTTGAAACACTACAAGAAATTTGACTTTTTATGACGAATTTTTTAATGACACATAAAATTTCGTCACTAATTGTAACTTACAACGACGAATTTTTTAAAATGTTACCATACTATTTATTATTGTGACGAAATAATCTTACGTCATTTTATGTTTTAATTATCGTCACTAAAAGATTAATTTGGTGACGAAAAAATATATTTCGTCATGGTTTATTTAGGAGAGATAATTTCCCTCCATTTTTTTGGAGGAAAAAAATTTAATGACAAAATAATAACTTATTGCAACGTATAAAATCGTCACAAAATATTTATTTTTTGTGACGAATTATTTTTGTCATAATTAAAAAAATTAATGACAATAAAATCATTTCGTCACAAATAAGATATCGATTATAAAAAAATTTCTAATTATTTTTTTCAAAAAATTTTAGTTTAAAAAATAATTTTATTTATGACAAATAAATATGTCACAAAAAATGAATATATTGTGCCGAGATACAATTTCGTCACCTTTAATTTGGAGGAAAAATTTCTAACATTTTTTTGTGGGAAAAAATATAATGAAAAAATAACTATTTGCGACACAAAAATTCGTCTTGAAATGCTTATTTTTTGTGACATGAATTATATTTGTCACAATTTAATGACGATAAAATTATTTCGTCACAATATTTTTTTATAATAAATAAATATGTCACAAAAAATGAATATATTATGACAAAATATAATTTTCACTACAAGAAAATATGAAAATAGCAACGGAATCAATTCCGTTGCTAAATTAGCAACGGAAAATCATTTCCGTTGCTAAAATTGGTTAAATTTTGTAGATTTAGCAATGGAAATAAATTTGGTGATATTCCGTCGCTAAAATTGGAGGAAATTTTTAGCGCCAAAATATAGTAATGGAAATTAGCAACGGAATTATTATATCGTTGCTAAATAATGTGCCAACAGAGGGAAAATATTTTTGAAATGAAAAATAGCAACGGAACTTATATTCCATTGCTAAAATAGCAACGAAAAATAATTTTTGTTACTAAATTAGAAACGGAAGACAAATTCGGTTGCTAAATATTAAACCTTAAAAAAATTGGTTTTAACAATAGCAACAGAAAATATGTTCCGTTGCTAAATTGCAACCGAATTAGGTTTCCCTTGCTAAATAATTAACTTAAAAAAAATTAATTTTAACAATAGCAACGGAATTATCATTCGGTTGCAATTTAGCAACCGAAATTTCATTCTGTTGCTAAATTGCAATCGAATTATGTTTCGATTGTTAAATAATAAACTTAAAAAAATTGGTTTTAACCATAGCAATGAAATTTACATTCGGTTGCAATTTAACAACCGAAGGTACATTCCGTTACTAAATTGCAACCGAATTAAATTTCCGTTGCTAAATAATAAACTTAAAAAATATTAATTTTAACAATAGCAACGGAATTAATATTCGGTTGCAATTTAGCAACGGAACGGAATTTCAACAGAAATTCCGTTCCGTTGGTAAATTGCAACCGAATTATATTTCGGTTGCTAAATAAAAAAATTGGATTCTACATTTCAAAATCTAAATGCTACTATTTCTCAGTTTTGATTTCAATACACTTTCCTTTCACGGAAAAATGGCTGGACTTCCCTTTGCCTCCCAATATAACCTAAGATCACAAAGTCCATTTTCTCTCTTGCGTCGCCCCCTCCATCGCGCTTCCCCTCCCTTGCGAGCCACCAGGCATCAGATCCGGCGTCGCCCTCGACCCCACTGCCACTCGCTCCCTCGCCGTCATCTACCTCCACCCCATCGTCGCAGATCCGGTCTCACCGCTGCTACTGCCTCTAGAGCTGTCTCCCTCGGGTGTTGTTAGATCGCCGCCGTCGCCCGTCGCAACTCACCTCGCATGCCGTCGCCACTCGCCTCTCACCCTCGTCGCCGTTCTTTCCTCGTCTCTTGCTCGCCAGTGACTCTGCCCTGTTCTTCACGTCTCCGGTCACCAGCAACCACTTTAACTTTGAACAATTTGAGGTTGGTTTAGGTTTGACTTCTGTTAATTTGAATTTGTGAGGTACAACTTTTTCAAGTTCAGTGCTTTGATAATCATGGACTGCTGAAGTTATGGCGAAGTTTATTTGGCCTTTTATAATGTGTCATTGTACTTTAGCTGTTTTAAATATATATGGAAATTATATGGTGTACTTAATCAACGTTTGGTTTTGGGTTAATTCCTGACTGATAGTAGACTAGGGAGAATACAAGAGATGATAACTTTCATATTGTCTCGAGATTCTTGATTTGAGGTTTAAATATCTCATTTTAACACTTACCTCATTTTTTATCTTTCATAACAAACTTGCTTTTAATGAATGCTTTTATTTGCATCTGTTTGTGTTGCCTATTATGATTTGTATGAAGGCAAATGTTCTCAATCTTTTTAAAAATCATCTGTTTGTGTTGCCTATTGTGTTTGTGCTATCGTTTTCAACTCTTTCAATGATGCTGCACCTTGTTGCTTCCACTGCTTTCTCCTTTGATCCTGATTCTGGCCCATAGTGTCTAGAGGAAAGAAATTTTTTGTTTTCTTTTGTTTCATATTTAATCTTGAGCTTTACTGATAGGCCTTTTTTCTGTTAATGGGGACTAGCAGATAGAAAATTAGCACAACTACACTAATCTTTAGAGGAATTCATGGATAAACTTTGCATAATTTGTCTCTCAATAGTGTGCTTATGTTCTGTTCTAGTGGCAAATTAGCTTAACTACACTATCAATTTTAATGTTTAGAAGAATTGATTGATAAACTAGCGTTATTTTTCAATGAATAGTGTGCTTGTGTTCTGTTCCAGTGGGGCTCAGCTATGCAAAGTCAACCTGCAAATTCTAAGTATGCAATTTTCTGCCAAGCTCAAACAGATTATTGTTTGATCTGGGTGGTCCCATTTGCTTGACAAATTTCACACATTTACACACTCCAAAACCAAAAAGAGAGACAGAGAGGTTGGCTGGTCTTCAATTACCTTAAATTTGTTGTACTAATTGCTGGTGTAAAAAGCCATTTTTGATATATGAGTTTTTATTGCCGGTGGATAAGATAGAGAGGTGATGATATTAATGCATGCATGTGTAGGCAACCCCAGTTCTATTTTTTTTTTGGTTAATATACTGTTCATTGTTGTCAAATTATTTTGATTGGCCAGCATCATCCCATGAATTTTAAATCCTATTACCTTCTTTTTGTAAGGTTCTAATCATAACCATGAATGCTCCAGTGATGGTTGAGCTGGAAGGAGAGACAGACCCACTTGAGGTAAGAGTGTTTGGACACATGTGAGTCGTGTTATTTCTGATTGAAAAGTTGCTTGGATAACCATGCATGCTATGGAAAGTTACTGGTTTACTGAAGAATCTCATAAAATAGTTCACATTATTGACATCATCTACATTTTTTTTTAATCTCGTCTTTTCTTTTTTGCCCCAAAGATCACACAATATGACACTGAAAATCAAAAGAATTAAGGTTGTATAATTTCGATTGCCATTCAGGAATAGACATCAATTAAGGCCAAAAAAATGTCTTACTAAAATTTATAAATAAAAATTTTCTTACTAAGTGTATTTTTGTAAAATTAAGTACCTTTTTTTTCCCAATTTTACCCTTACTTTTTTGAATCCTGACTATATTTATATATTTCTCATCATTTTAATCTATATTTATCTGTAAAGGAATTGATAGAAGATTTATTTAATTGATTATGAGTTTGTGCTTGGTTAAATGTGAGGGACATTCCAGTAGAATTTGGTTAAATATCAAAGGATTTAAAGCACTTTTCACTATGCAGAACTACATTAATTGTATGTATTACAACTCAGTACCATTAATACAGAGAATATTCTGATGTTTTTCTTGTAGTGTACTCCTTTCCAAACCTAGCTAGCTATGTATGCATTGCCTCCAAGAAAACTTTTCCTGCCCATAGTTATATTATTAATATAGTTTGGAAATTATGTAATTTTTGACGTCTTTTGTTTTTCTTTTATTCTCCGATTGTGCAATTTCAAGAATTGAATACTAATAAAGAACTAGTAATAAGTCAAATTGTCATTTCGTCCTTTGCTTTCAAATCATTTCATTTTTCTTTTCAATTCTAAGCAAGCATATGCCTTAGTCTAAAATAAATAAATAAACATATGCCCTATAAACAGTCACAATCTTGGCTCAGTTAATAATAATAATATATTTTTTTTCTCTTTTTTTAGGATACTCAAGAATCAACTATATTTTTAAAGGTCTAAACCAGTGTCAACTTTTCATTATCAGGTTTTTCTCCTTCTTTTTGATCTTATAAATTTATAAAATTCTTTTGTATGTTGTAATTAGTGTCTTGAAATCTGCTTAAATAGTATGTAGATTTTACCCAAAATAGTTTTATATATATATATATATATATATATGTTTTATGTTATGTATGATATATGTGGGCTCAATTTAACTTTAACTATATTATTTTATTTTTCCAATTACTTAATGATTATTTTCATTTAGGTTATATACTTGTGCATTTATTTTTGCTATGTTCAATGACATGAAAATAGTTAAAAAATATTTAAAAGTGGATGATATAAGTATATTATAATATATGGTGTGTGTGAGATTGGACCTAAATTGGAGGATGGGCAAACTTGTGTTGGAGTTTGAATTGAAGTGGGGTGAATGAATATATGATTATTTGAAGTGTAAAGATTTTATTGTTTACAGGGGGATAGGCAATATTATAGGGGAAAATTTGCCGAAATTTCGGTAGAATTAAGTGACATATTTGTATTTTGATTGAATAAATAGTAAAACTAAATAGCTATATATAGGGCAGATGGGAATAGTGAAAGGATAAAAAAAAATAATTATCCGGATTTCGCAACAATTTTAAGAGTAGTTTAAGACAATCAAGTAATCGTGCAGTATCGTTGGAACCGTAGTATATGTATAGATTAAGGGTGTTACATGATTGAGTTTTTTTTTATCTAATATATGATTTTTTTTTGTAGGAACAGGATGCAAATTTTGAAGTTTCAACGGATTTTATTTTTGGATTAGGATGCAAATTTAATTTTTTGCATTAGGTAGTATGTTTTTATTTAATTAACCTTTTATTTGAATAAATAGATTATATTAGATTTTCTTTAGAAATTTAATTGATTGTATAACATTAAATTTAAAATGTGTCATTTTTAATACAACGCATGTATGACAAGTATATTTGTCATAATTTGTCGACTTGTTAGTTCATAAATGAGGATATAATGTTTACAATTACGATATTAATATTATAATAAAAAATATAATTTAATGACAATAAAAAAATTGTCACAAACTATTTTTTGTGATAATTATTTTTGTCCGTATTTATGTCAATAATTTGTAAAATAATATGACGATTTATATTCATCATTAATATACATTAATTTAATGATGAAATCATTTTTCGTCACTTAAAGTATTAGATTTAATGACGACATTAAATATTTTATGACGAAAATTATATTTATTTGTGACGATAATTACGTAACAAATGCTTAATGGTTTTAACAAGAAGCAGAGTTTCGTCATTAAAAATATTAAATTTCGTGACGAATTTTAAATTTGTCATAAAAAATACCAATTTTTAATGACGATAAATAATATAATGTGACGAAATATAATTTTATTTATGACATAATTTTTGTCATGAAAAGTAAGAACTAAAAATGACGATAATCATTTTCGTCACAAAAAATGATACTTACGGTGATAAAAAAGTAAATCGTCACGTAAACTTTTATGTTACGCGCCTACCGTTACGTTCTCTGTGACGATAAAAAATCGTCACCTTATCTTTTCAGCGACGAAAAATGAATTTTTCATGACAATTTTTTGCGTCATAAAAAGTATAATTTCTTGTAGTGAAAAGACACTTGAAAGAACACATCTTTAGAACATTATAAATATTAGTTTCAACTGTAAATTGTAGTTATTGAATTTTTATTAAGAATTTCTATAAATTTGAGAGTATATTTCCTTAAAAAAACTTTTTAAGTTAGGATTTTTATGTTTTGAATAGAAGAATTCTACAAGGAAGAAGAGTATACTTTAAGAAAGGGAAAAGGGTTGAGAAATCTCCTTCTTCATTTCTTATCTTTAACTTCTTCTTTTGTAATTATTGAATGATGCATTTATGAACATGAATGCTTAATGTTATATTTTGTTATTAATATTAATTTGATATTCTTGCTTTTAGAATTTTCTATTAGTATTTTTTTGCATGATCATTATAAGTAAGTGTTTAGTCGAAAAATAAATTCTTACTTAAATCAAATAGAAGTTCATTATTGAGATATTATTTGAGAAATCATAATGTGAGATGGTTGCTATAGGTTGTTTCTTATTCTTGAAATTTGCATGTATAACCCTCTAATTCATTAATGAAAATTGTGAGTTAGAATTATAAATGCATGTTTTAGGCACTCTAGTTTATGTCGAGAGAGTAAATTGGAATCTTATTCAACTTGGCTTGCATGACAAGAATATATTTATAATCAAGAATAATCAATTCAAGTTCTATTTATTATTACTTTATCATCATTAAACATTTGTCTTCTCCGATAATCAATAACTAGGTTAGATAGTATTAAACATAGTATTTCCACTTTCATTCATAAAATTTATGATCATTGTAAATAAGATTAAAATTGGGTAGTAATAGTGTGTAATATTAATCACATTCCTCGTGGGATCGATATCTTTTGTATTGTGACCAGTACACCGTATACTTGCGAAATTAGCACTTAGAAATAAGCTGACAATATGCGCTTTAATTAAACTGCATGGCATGCGAGGAAAGAGATGAAAATTAATTGTTAAAAGCTCACTTATAATATAAACAAAGCATTAATAAGAGTGAAGTTCCGAACTATTCTCTGGTTTAGACCTCTGAGGTTAGATGAACTTTTCCAATTTCTTGTAAATTGGGTAACGACTCCAAAATACCTCAAAGGTGCCTAAAGGTTTCATGAGGTTAGATGAACTTTTCCAATGTTCTATTGGGTAAGGGTTCAAAAATATCTCATGTTACCCAAGATCTAGACTCAAACCCTTCTCAAACCCTAAAAGCGAGCCTCCGGGAAACACGTAAACGGGTTCCAGCGCGTCACAGGGAGCTGGAGGGAGAAGGGCCTGAGGGTAGGTGCTTAGGCTGCCACAACGGCTAAAGTTGCCAGAAGGGCTTGGGCTACTTGTAGGGTAAAGCCAAGGATGGCTGGGATAGGATTAGGTTAAATTGGTCTAAATTTGGTGCCTAATGATGAGGTTGTTGGGCTGGTAACAGCGGGACTAGCTCCTATTGAACTGCCAGAGGGTGGGGTAGTGTTTGGCCAAAGAGTTGGATGGGGGGTGGTTGAGTTGGTTCAGGTTAATTTGCCGGAGGTGCAGTAGAAATAGGTAAGTCAGGGAAAAGATCCATGGTCACCAAATGATGACATTCCAAAATTTTTGGGCTGGCAATAAAGAGAAGTCACCTTAAAACACAAAACTTGGACGGGTTTCCCACAAGAGAAACTTCAACAGTCAAGTTAGGGAATTGACGAAGATAAATGAAGTGTTCAAATTGGGAAAAAATCAAGAAGAAAAACATACCTGGATTCCTCCTTTTATAGAGTTAGGAATCAGTATTGGAATAGGAATTAATCTCTGAATAGAACTAATATCCTGAATAGGACAGAACTTCAAGTCTTAAATGGGATAAAACTCAAGGATCCCTGATTAGATAAGATTGATTCCTAATTAGATAAGGTTGATATCGAAGAATCTACGTTTATAATGGAATTGAGATCTTTAAAGGATAATGACAATCATCGTGACTATTAGGAACAGTCTAATTCCAAGCTATTAGGAGAGACCGAGCTATTATTGAGAGAGCTTATTCAAATCAGCATGGCTAACTGGACTCATGAGCAAAGTGTAACCGGGCTCATGGGCGAGGTGTCCAGTTATCATTAAGAAAATGCATTTTCTATTATTTTAAGTTTGTTTTGCTAATTTTTACAATACTTCAAAATAAGGATGTACACAAAAATCAAATCGAAATATAAAAAAAATCCAGATCCGAATTGTAAAATGGACTTTTTTACTATAATCAAATTGAATTGTACCATTGACTTTATTTAAAATGATTTGAATATTTTATCTAGAATAGAATCAAGATTTGTATTGAATTGTACTTAACTGCTCTGGAACCGAATTAAATGGAAAGAACCGATATTTATTAATTATTATATATAATATCAATAATTTATAGATAAATGTTATTTATGATTCTTATTCTACATTTATCATATAAATTTAAATTCATAAATATTTTTATTTTAATGTGTGAAATTAAAATAATAATTACTTAATAAAACAAAATAATAGTTTTATTATTATATTATTTATTATATCTTAAAGATTATTTAATAGATAGTTAACGAAGTATTTATTAGTCATGATTGATGGTTAATCTTATTTTAATTATATATAAAAAACATTATAGTAAATCCATTTATCATCTAATTAAGTAATATATTACCTAATTAGCTAATCATTTTAATTTCATTTACTTTTAATTTCATGCAACTTGTTGTGGAATATTATTGTGGAATATTCCTATTTGGATGACTACCTTAATTAGACTCTAAGTCTAGTAGTATTATATTCCTAATCAGATTCTATTACTAGTTCTTTATGCCTATAAATATGCTAATTGTGAGCTATTAAACTTACACAATAAAATTCTCAGAGAATATATTTTTCTCATTCTCTCTATATTTTTGTTTTGAATTTAATTTTTATTTATAACACGTTATCAGCACGTTAGTCTCATTTGATTACTGGAAGTCGGTGGTTTACGACAACCTGACTGGAAGGAATCAAGAATTCTAATTTACAAGATTAAACGGTAAATCATCTCAAAATTAATTATATTATTTTATAAATCTATAATGCCGATTATTATAAATTAAAAAGCTTATATATGTTAGTTGTATCTATGCATACACGTAGTTATGTCTATGCATACACGTACAAAATATATTTTCATTTGCATGAAAAAGTACCACCACATGAATTTATAATTATAACACGTTATAACATGTTTGACAATCTTAATAATTATATTATCATAATTGTTATTATTATTATTAAATTAAATGATGCCATACATAAATAGTTGGACATCTGCATGAGATCCTTAATTTGTATATGTTTAAATGGATTATGTATGTGTTATGAATAATTTAAAACTGGCTACTGAAAAATTTATCTACAATTGCATGATAATTAATTTAATTTTTTTGACACTTTACAGTCTAATTTTAATTTTCTCTTTTCAAGTGTAGTGTATTTACAATGTCAAATCTTACGAAGCTTGAATTTATTGCCCTTGATATTTCTGGAAGAAATTATCTGTCATGGGTACTTGATGCTGAAATTCATTTGAATGCTATGAATCTTAGAGATTCAATAAAAGAAGGAAATACTACATCCCTACAGGATCGCGCTAAGGCAATGATTTTCCTTCGACACCATTTACATGAGGAATTGAAAACTGAATATCTTACCGTTAAAGACCCATTAGTCCTTTGGAAAAATTTAAGGGAGAGATATAAACACCAAAAAACTGTGATTCTCCCTAAAGCTCGACATGAATGGATACACTTACGTTTGCAAGATTATAAAACTGTAAGTGAATACAATTCAGCTTTATTTAAGATTAGCTCTCAATTAAAATTATGTGGAGAGAATATTACTGATGAGGATATGTTAGAAAAAACATATTCAACTTTTCATCCCTCGAATATGCTCCTGCAGCTGCAATATCGAGAGCGTAGATTTAAAAAATGTTCTGAACAAAACAATGAGCTTTTGATGAAAAACCACTAATCCCATCCAACTGGATCATCCCCATTACCTGGAGTTAATGTGGCATTTTCTCAAGGCCGTGCAAAAGGTTGGGGAAAAAGGGGTCGTGGTCGTGGAAGAAGAAATTGTAACACCTCGATAACATATACATATATACACAAAGTACAATATCATACATACGAGAATGGAAGCATTAAACCAAAACATATACATATACATATACTGGAATATACTTTACAAAAAGTTACAATGACTTAATCATAAAACCCCCTTTACAAAACATATACATGTATACAAAAATAATAACAAAAGACAAAAAGGACTACTTCTAAAAACTTCTAGTGGCCGCTCTACAGATGCCCAACTCCGAACTCAACCTGCCACCTACATGGGAAAACACCCGTGCTAAGTGATAATACTTAGTGGGGAGGAACACAAAACGAGACATAGATATACACATATATATATAACCATAAGAACAAATAATTAACTTATCAAAATCATCACAACATGTAAGCAATAATCTACTTGTACATCATAACATCTACCTGTATACATATATAACCTTACTTATTCATCATATGCATACTCACAAGCATAAAGCAACTAAACATCATATAATATAAACACATCAGTACATTTCATCTTGTCAATTCTCATTTATATAAACATGTAGCATTTACTCATTTTCATATCATTAGAAACATATATTATCCTGATGTCACAATAAATAGTGGATATGGGTACTATTGATACTGATAGGACATAGTATCAGAAGCATATAGAGACTTGAGTCTCGGAACATATATACCCGAAGGTAGAGGGCGAGACCGAAGTCTCAAATCATATAGACCTAAACGGGGCCGACTTATGAGACCTAAACGGGGCCAACATGTAGTAGTTGCACTCACACTCTAACCCTTAATAAGCATGCTTATCTGTAACACCCCCTACCCTTACATAGGCGAACCCATCCGCATCGGAGTGGGAAGCCGTACGAGCAGGGGTGTCACCAAACAGGACAATACAATATACTACATTCAAACATCATAAACATACGGAATTACAGCAAAAATTAAAACTTTTGAGAAACAACAACTGATCATACATTAATATAACAAAATCATTACAATAATATTCTGATCAATTGCCAATACAAAAGAATTACATATCCAAAATAGATAGAGCGGAAGCTTACAAAATTACGGATACAATGAGAGTTCTATTACAAAAATGATCGTCATAACTATTACAAAAATGGCCCTAACACTAATCCCTTCTGTGTTGGCTTGACTGGCGGCGACTCTCCCAAAACACAGCAGCTTTCACACCTGCACGGATAAAATACCGTGCTAAGCGATAACGCTTAGTGGGGAAAGACACACAAAGGAGTGGACAGCCATTCACAATGGTCGCCAAAGCAAATCACATATGATATGACATATGCGGATAATCATGTCAGATATATAATCATACTTGCATAATAAAGGCATACATTCAGAAGCTTATATCCACATTCATATACATATTGACTGATTTCTCAAATCATTATCATGCTCATTCGGATATCACATTCTAATAGTCATATCGAGGCAAACCCAAGCAAACAGAGTCGTGATTTCCAGTACCTGCAATGGAAAAGCTTCAGAAATTCACTTCTATCAATCCCAATCACACACACACTCAATCCAAACTTCCACTTACCTCATTTCCAGCAACCAAACCATCATTTCCAACATATAATACAACATTTATGTCAAGAATTTCAATTAAATCATGCTAAGAACAATATCAATTTACAAAAATTCAAATCTCAGCACTATTCATCATTCATCTCAATCAAGAACACAATTGAGTTCATTAAGCCACATTCAAGCGTGCTTAACACATCTAAATCAAAACCCATAACCTTTAAACTACAATGAACATCAAGGACACCATATTTTTCCAGAAATTCATCTAAAGAGCAAAAATCACAAAAATGCATAAATCACAAAAACTCCCAAACCTGAATCTCTTTAGTTCCTAATCACTTAGTGCCACTTCTTCGACCCCTTCTCCTTCCCTTTGGGATCATGAGGAGGCTCAACTAAACAACAACCCAACAAGAGCACACAAATAAAAAAACCCTAGATTAAACCCTAACCCAAAAACGTGGAAAAGATGAAGATGAAGAAGAAAGAAGACGAACAAGAACAAAATGCAGCAAAACTTACCAATAAACCTCTTAGAATTATCAACATCCACCAATAATCCAACCCAAAAGGAGTGAGCCAAGGTGAGGAAGAGGAAGTAGAAGGGAAAGCAAAAGAGAAGAGAAGGGGAGAACGGGAATGAGAGAGCAGATTTCTGCTCTTCTCTTTCTCTTTCCTCAATAATACACCTTCCCCTTTCCACATGGCACACTACTATTGGTGGGTCTCAATAACTCACACCCTACAAGCACACATCAGACACACACAAGACTCTCCCAATTTGGGCACACCCTACCAAAGTATGAGCAAAACACACAAACACAACTCACTCACTCACATCCTACAAACATGTGAGCAGCACACCCAAATGCAACCCAACTAATTCACACCCTAATACCGTACATGCACCCACATACTAGCAAAACGCACAAATATGCATTTTACCCAAAATACCCTTATCACATGCCAAAACACATACAATGCACACACACACACAAATGGCTCATACTACTAGGGGGCAAATGGGGTGTGATAACTCTCCCCTACTAGCAAGAATTTCATCCTCGAAATTCTCACCTGAACTGAACAAATGCAGATATTGAGCCCTCATGGACGCCTCTGATTTCCAAGTAGCTTCTTTGACTCCATGGTGATTCCGTAATACTTTGACCAATGGGACTTGCTTACTCCTCAACTGTCATACTTCCCAAGCTAAAATAGCCTTCGGTTCCTCATTATAAGAAAAGTCGGGTTGCACTTGAACATCTTGAACTGACAGAACATGTGAAGGATCTAATCTGTATTGACGAAGCATCGAAACATGGAAAACGTCGTGCAACTTCGCTAACTCCATCGGTAAAGCCAACCTATAGGCTACCGGACTAACCTTAGCTAACACTTCATACGGTCCAATAAATCGAGGACTAAGCTTGCCTTTCTTACCAAACCGTAGCACTTTTCTCCAAGGAGAAACCTTAAGAAAAACTTTGTCTCCGACCTCAAACTGAACATCCTTTCTCTTTAGGTTAGCATAAGACTTCTGCCGATCCTTAGCTGCCTTCAAATTTCGCTGCACAACTCTGATCTTTTCCTCAGTGTCCCTAACCAACTCTGGCCTAATAACTGAACGCTCAAATAGCTCGGTCCAACAAACTGGAGTCCTACACTGCCGACCATACAAAGCCTCATACGGTGATATACCGATACTCGCCAGATAGCTATTGTTGTAGGCAAACTCCATAAGCTGCACATATCTGTCCCAACTACCTGGAAAATCCAATGCACAAGCCTGCAACATATCCTCCAAAATCTTTATAACCCTCTCTGACTGTCCATCAGTCTGAGGATCAAATTCCGTACTGAAATTCAACTTGGTACCCAAAGCCCTTTGTAATTCCTTCCAAAACTTAGACATGAACCTTGGGCCCCGATCTAACACTTTAGATAACGGCACTCCATGCAATCTGACTACCTCATCCACATAGATACTGGCTAACTTATCCATCGGATAATCCACTCCAATTGGCAGAAAATGAGCTAATTTCGTAAGTCGATCCACTATTATCCATACTGAGTTATGCTTCTTCTGAGTCAAAGGAAAACCAGATACAAAGTCCATGGCGATATCATCCCACTTGCACTTGGGAACGGATAAAGGTGTGAGCAATCCTGAAGGAACTTGATGCTCAGCCTTTACCTACTGACATGTTAAGCACTTAGACACAAAATCCACAATATCCCGCTTCATACCGGACCACCAATAGAACTGCTTCATATCCCTATACATCTTGTCACTACCGGGATGCATAGTAAAAGCCGTAGTATGTGCCTCACTCAAAAGCTGTTTCCTTAATTCCACATTCTCAGGTACACACAAATGATTTCTATACCTAAGCACCCCATCCAAAATCGAGAACTCTGACTGCTTACCCGATCGGACCTCTTGCAAAACTCACTGCAGCCTCTCATCATCCTTCTGTGCATCTACAATCTTCTATCTCAAGGAAGGCTTCACTCTCAACTGAGCAACCAAAGCCCCATTCGAATCAAACCTCCACTTAAACCGCCTCAAAAATAGAGCAGAAACTGACTTTTAACTCAAAGCATCCGCGACCACATTGGCCTTACCCGGGTGGTAATCCAATATGCAGTTGTAGTCCTTGAACAACACTAGCCATCGGCGGTGCCTCATGTTCAAATCCTTCTACGTGAGGAGATACTTCAAGGTCTTATGGTCCGTAAAGATCCTACACTTCTCCCCATACAGATAATATCGCCAAATCTTCAAAGCAAATATCACAGCTGCCAACTCTAAATCGTGTGTCGGATAATTCCTCTCATGTGGCTTTAATTGATGGGAAGCATAAGCCACAACCTATCCCTCTTGCATCAAAACACAACAAAGACCGATACCCAAAGCGTCACTATACATTGCAAACTCCTTACTCGAGATGGGTTGAGTAAGTATAGGATCTTCGACTAGCAACTTCTTCAACTGCTCAAAACAAGCCTGATATTTATCCAACCACTCAAATCTGACCCCTTTCCTTAACAATCTCATCATTGGAGCAGCTATAACTGAGAAACCCTTCACAAACCGATGATAGTAACTCGCCAAACCAAGAAAACTCCTCACTTCTGGAACATTTCTAGGCGCTTTCCAATTAACAATCACCTCAATCTTAGACGGATCAACTTGAATACCCTTACCCAAAACAATATGACCCAAGAATGACACTTCCCGAAGCTAGAAGTCACACTTACTAAGCTTGGCAAACAACCGATGCTCTCTCAGAACTTGCAAAACCAACCGGAGATGCTCCTCATGCTCGCTCTCATCCTTGGAATAAACCAAGATATCATCTATGAACACTACTATAAATCGATCTAGATATGGCCTGAACACTCGGTTCATCAAATCCATGAATGCCGCAAGTGCATTGGTCAAACCAAACAGCATCATTCAAAACTCATAGTGGCCATACCTAATACAGTCTTAACCACATCCGCATCCTGAACTCGTAGCTGATAATACCCCGACCGAAGATCAATCTTTGAAAAGACTCCTGCACCTCTAAGCTGATCAAACAAATCCTTGACTCTAGGGAAAAGGTACTTGTTCTTAACTGTTACCTTATTAATTTGCTTATAGTCGATATACATTCTCATAGAACCATCCTTCTTCTTAGCAAACAAAATCGGAGCTCCCTATGGAGATATGTTGGATCTGATAAACCCTTTATCCAATAGCTCTTGTAGCTGAGTTTTGAGCTCTCTCAACTCTACAGGAGTCATCTGACAAGCTGCTTTCGATATAGGCAAAGTACCCGGCACTATCTCTATGGACAACTCCACTTCTCTCTCAAGAGGCAACCCAAGCAACTCACACGGGAACACATCACAGAACTCTCGGACAACCGGGATATCCTCAATCCTAACTTGATCCCTCTTAGAATCCAACACCACTGCCAGAAAAGTCTCACAACCCTTCCTAATGAATCTCTTAGCTTACATTGCAGAAATCACATTATTCAAGGAACTAGCACCCAAACCTTTAATAAACACAGACGATCGATCTCTATTCCAAAGCACAACTGTCTTTCTATGACAATCAACCACTGCCCGATGCTTACCCAACTAGTCCATACCTAAAATCAAATCGAACGCTTTAAAAGGCAACTCAATCAAATCTGCTGGAAACTTAACTCCCTCAACCAACAGGGGATAATTCCTATACATTCTACTCACATTGACACTATGCCCTAAAGGACTGGTCACACATATCTCATAGTCTAACTGATCTACCTCATGCAACTTATCAATTATCTTATCGGTGCACAAATATAAGTGTGTGGAACCAGGGTCAATTAGAGCATATAATTCAACGTCATGGAGTAGGAACTTACCGGCTATCACATCTGGAGCATCCTGCTCCTCCCGAGCTCTCACTGCATATGCTCTAGCTGGGACTGGCAAAGGACGCTCAACTGACTCTGATGCAGCACCCTCTTTAGGTCGACCACCTCGACCTCTTCCATGGCCTCTACCGCGACTAGCTTGAGTAGCATTCGAATCAACTCTATTGGCCTCTCTCTGATCACCTAAACCCTCATACGATCTCGAACAGTTGGCCAAAAAGTGCTCAGTGCTCCCACATCTGAAACACCCACCAGTGAGCCACCTACACTCACCCCAATGGCGCTTGCTACAATGCGAACATTTCGATATCATCTCTGTCCTATTTCTTGAACCACCCCTACCAGAACCAAACTCCATAGTCGAACCCTGTCTTCAACCTCTCGTAGCCGGGCCTGCAGATGATTCATCCTGCGGGTTCCTTGACCTCTTACCCGAGGATTAAGAAGACAAACCTCCACTAAAGGGATTCCTCCTCTGAGCCCTCTCTCTCAAAACATATTTTGACCTCTCAGCCCTAACCGCAGCTTGCACGATCTGGTAATATCCAATACTAGGAGTACTCATCAGAGAAATCAACATTGCCCTTAGCAACTCATTCAATCCGGCCTCAAAATGTCTACACCTGAACTCATATGTCATAATACCTTCCAGTGCATACTTAGCCAACCGGTTAAACTCCTTCTCAAACTCAGACACAGACATTGCCCGCTATTTCAAACTCAAGAAGTGAACCCACCTTGCATCCTTGTATGCCTGAGTCACATACTTGTTTGTGAACTCTCTTTCGAAAAACACCTAAGTAATGGGGTCAGGCAACTGAGGATGTCTACAAACCAACTCCCACCATTCATATGCAGACCCTTGCAGCAAAGCCGCTGCACACTCTACTTTCTGATCGGGAGGGCACCAGACTTCTCTCAAAGCACGCTTTACCTTATCAATCCACTTCTCAGCGACTTCCGACTCATCCAAACCCATTCCATAGAAGTCTTCTGCACCCACTCTTCTCATACTCTCAGGAGGGGCTCTAGGGGCAGTCACTCTCTCTAAGACTCGAGTCATGTCTTGCATAGCTTCGAAGGGCATGGCTGCGGCCTCGGGCTGGACCCTAGCAGGTTGAGCCGACACAGAAATAGAAGGATCTACAGCTTGAGGGTTCACACTCTCGGCGGACTCCTCAAGTGACCCACGCATGGAATCATAAGTCATCTAAAAAAACAAAAACAACCGCATCAGCCAACACAATCCTAGACATATATACGCATCAATGCAAAACAACACCCAGAAACGCCTAAACCTAGGCTCTGATACCAAAAACTATAACACCCCCTACCCATACATAGGCGAACCCATCAGCATCGGAGTGGGAAGCTGTACGAGCAGGGGTGTCACCAAACAGGATGATACAATATCATACATTCAAACATCATAAACATACGGAATTACAGCGAAAATTAAAACTTTTGAGAAACAACAACTGATCATACATTAATATAACAAAATCATTACAATAATATTCTGATCAATTGCCAATACAAAAGAATTACATATCTAAAATAGATAGAGTGGAAGCTTACAAAATTACGGATACAATGAGAGTTCTATTACAAAAAGAATCGTCATAACTATTACAAAAATGGCCCTAACACTAATCCCTTCTGTGCTGGCTTGACTGGCGGCAACTCTCCCAAAACATAGCACCTTCCGCACCTGCACGGATAAAACACCGTGCTAAGCGATAATGTTTAGTGGGGAAACACACACAAAGGAGTGGACGGCCATTCACAATGGTCGCCAAAGCAAATCACATACGATATGACATATGCAGATAATCATGTTAGATATATAATCATACTTGCATAATAAAGACATACATTCAGAAGCTTATATCTACATTCATATACATATTGACTGATTTCTCAAATCATTACCATGCTCATTCGGATATCACATTCTAATAGTCATATCGAGGCAAACCCAAGCAAACAGAACACCTGCTGACTCATAATAGTGGATAACGAGTATATAGACAGTATCTTATGGGTACGAATTGAATACAGACAGTACATTACGGGTACGAATCGAAAAACCATTTATTTTATAACATTCAAAACAATTTTTCGGAGGGACCTTAAACAAGATCCAAAATTCATAAGGATTCGCGAGGACCCAGACGGGGACCTGATCGAGGTCCAAACGGAACTGAAGCTGTAGCTAAAAGACTCTATTAGGCATGCCTAACTATCCACTAGACTAACTCTTGCAGGTCATACATAATTCAATTTACATTTAAGCATAACACATATTGAGTTCATAGGCTAAAGCATAAATAATGCATTCAGAAATAAACCATAGTATTCATCAAATTGCTCATGCATAAATCATTAGTTCATAGACATATAGTTCATAATGTTGATCATGCATAAAATCCAAAAGCATCATAGGTTCAAAACTACACATCAAAAGTACAAAATAAAACTCAATTTGGAATCAGGGAGTGTCGCGCTCGCAACAGAGGCAACTTGACCCAGGTCGCGATCGCGGCTACCTTTGCGATCTCGCGAGGAAAAATATACACATCTCACGATCGTGCTCGCGATAGGCATCGCGCTCATGACAGTGAGCTGCTAGCCCGTTCTGTCACGCTCGCGCATAAGAGCACGCTCGCGACAGAGGGGTCCAAAGCAGCTCGACAGCCGAGCGCTCTGTCGCGCTTGTGCCAGAGGCTTTGCTGCTCGCATGGCAGAAGCTCGGACGTGTGCGAGGACTGCTATCACCGAGATCTATCGCGAGGTCGCGACAATGTCGTGTTCGCGACAGAGTCGTGATTTCCAGCACCTGCACGGGAAAAGCTGCAGAAATTCACTTCCATCAATCCAAATCACACACACACTCAATTCAAACTTCCACTTACCTCATTTCCAGCAACCAAACCATCATTTCCAACATATAATACAACATTTATGCCAAGAATTTCAATTAAATCATGCTAAGAACAATATCAATTTACAAAAATTCAAATCTCAGCAATATTCATCATTCATCTCAATCAAGAACGCAATTGAGTTCATTAAGCCACATTCAAGCCTGCTTAACACATATAAATCAAAACCCATAACCTTTAAACTACAATGAACATCAAGGACACCATATTTTTCCAGAAATTCATCCAAAGAGCAAAAATCACAAAAATGCATAAATCACAAAAACTCCCAAACCTGAATCTCCTTAGCTCTTAATCACTTAGTGCCACTTCCCGACGCCTTCTCCTTCCCTTTGGATCACGAGGAGGCTCAACTAAACAATAACCCAACAAGGGCACACAAACAAAAACCCTAGATTGAAGCCTAACCAAAAAACATGGAAAAGATGAATATGAAGAAGAAAGAAGACGAACAAGAACAAAATGCAGCAAAACTTACCAATAAACCTCGTAGAATTATTAACATCCACCAATAATCCAACCCGAAAGGAGTGAGCCAAGGTGAGGAAGAGGAAGTAGAAGGGGAAAGCAAAAGAGATGAGAAGGGGAGAACGGGAATGAGAGAGCAGATTTCTGGTCTTCTCTTTCTCTTTCCTCAATAATACACCTTCCCCTTTCCACATGGCACACTACTATTGGTGGGTCTCAATAACTCACACCCTACAAGCACACATCAGACACACACAAGACTCTCCCAACCTAGGCACACACTACCAAAGTATTAGCAAAACACACAAACACAGCTCACTCACTCACATCGTACAAACATATGAGCAGCACGCCCAAATGCAACCCAAATAATTCACACCCTAATACTGTACATGCACCCACATACTAGCAAAACCCATAAACATGCATTTTACCAAAAATACCCTTATCACATGCCAAAACACATATAATGCACACACACACAAATGGCTCATACTACTAGGGGACAAATGGGGTGTGACATTATTTATCCACTACTATGAAGGTTCAGGCTCAAAGCAACTCCATTATTATCATGCAAGCATTACTCATATTCACATATATAAATTAAACCACCATAACTTGATTCTTATAAGCCAAACAATTGACCAAGCATATCATTCATATATTTCTATAAATTATCATTAAATGATTTAACAATGCATGCTCAATCATAAATCATGTGTGAGAAATTATGCAAAGGATCTCAAAAAGAAAACATTTGAAAAAAAATAGGGCTTACACAGCGGTATAAAAATCATGCCTGCCGTGTAACAATTCAAAAACTGCATCTTTTTAAAATAGAAGGAACTTATATGGCAGTGTGAAAATCCTTATCACCGTGTAGGACAATCCACACGGTGGTCAAGAAATCCTGACAATCGTGTAACATGTCGAGCCAAAACTCAAAGAAAACAGAATGCGTTTACACGACGGTATGGAATCTCTTAACCGTCGTGTAAAATGAATTACATGGTGGTTAGGATCTTGCTTACCGCTATGAGACCCGACGAACAGGCAAAAAATCTCACTTCAAGAATGCAATCACACGGTAGTATGGAATTCTTTACCGCCTTGTAGATAAAAAAAAAACCCTAGATTTTTGATAGAAAACTCATTTGCTTAAAACCAAACCCTTCATGTCATGCATATAACTTCAAATCTCTAGACATATGCACTCTACTCATGCTTATAATCATCTTAACAACATTTAACACTTGATAGAAGCAATAATTTAGCAAGAATACACAATAAAATCTCAAACTCATAAATTGCTCTAAATCATACAAATTCACTCTCCAAAACTCATATAATTTACATCCTACATATTAAACATATAATCAATCTCAGCTCAAAACATGCATATAAAACACATTTAACCACTCAAATTTCCAGAATTCAAGGAAAACAAATTAAGCACTTCAACTCCTAAACCTTCAAGAAGCTCTAAATCAATCTCTTCAAGAACTCACTTTCTCTTTGCCCTTGCTCTTCCTTTTATCAGCAGATTCTTGCACAACAAATCAATAAAATCATAAATCAAAACCCATATCTTCCAAAACCCATCCAAAAATCAAAGAAAGAAAAGAAGAACCATTCAATCCACTTACCTCCTTCAAACTAGCTCTTAATCTTAAGAAACCAACTCAAATCTTGATGATCACCATGAAGGAGGATGGAGTAACATAAAATGAAGAAGAAGTAAGGGGAAAAGAGAGAATCTCACACAAGAAGGAGAGGGAACGGGAACACAGCCAAGTCTGATTTCCTTTCTCTCTCACCTCTTTTTCTTCTTTCTCATTTAGTGCTTTTCACCTACCAGTCCCATGTGTCACAAACCCATTGGCCCCCTTATTCAAATCTTTACCAAAAATCTCTATAATCTTTGGTTAATTCCTTTTTACTCACTTAAACAATTATTTCACTTTATAACTTTATTACTCCTTCAATTAAGTCCTTACTTAACTTAATCTTTTACTTGTCCAATTACCATAACACCCTTAAATACTCAATTAACCAAGCAAATTCTACTAGGCCCCCTTTTGGATTGTTACAGAAATAGTTCTAATTCTTACCCAAATGCTAAAAATAAAGGTACTAATAAGAAATGGGTCAAAGGTGAGGAAAACACTGAAAAGAAAATATAAAAAATGATAATGTTTGCTTTAGATATGGAACTAAAGGTCATATATGTCACACTCCTAAACATCTAGTTGATCTTTACAAGGCATTATTAAAGGAAAAAGGAAAAAATGCTGAAGTACATTTCTCAAAACCTATTGATCCTGCTAATGATAAAGAATTTCATGTTTCTGATTTTTTTGAGGATGATAATGGCAAAATTGATCATTTGATTAGTGATGAAAGCGTCAACTATTAAAATAATTTTATTCTTGTTATGCATTTTTGCAAGTTAAATAAATATTACTTTTTAATTTTTAAAGTATTTTTTTATTTGCTATCATTTTTCTTCTTTTTATTATTAAATGATGTTTTGTGTTATTAGATAATTCCATATAAACTTGATGTTATGGAGGACGACATATGTTTAGTGGATAGTGGCACAACTCACACTATTCTACGTAACAAAAAGTATTTCTTACAATTAACATTAGCTGAAATTAATGTTAATACAATATCTGGTTCAACAAATGTAATTAAAGGGTCTGGAAGAGTCCATCTTATGTTCCCAAATGGAACACCATTATACATTGATAATAAGTTATATTCTAGTAGATCCCGAAGAAATCTACTAAGTTTTAAAGATATACGCTGCAATGGTTATCAAATTGAAACCACAAATGAGGAAACTGTTGAATATCTATATATAACTTCCATAAGAGAAGTTTCCAACTCTCTCAACTGGATTGTATTTCACCAAAATATAGATTGTTGAATCTAATAATATGCACCAGAAGTGCTCAGATCCTAAAAATTTTATACTCTGGCATGATTGTCTTGGTCATCTGGGATCAACCATGATGCGACGTATTATCGAGAATACAAATGGGCACGGATTACAGGATCAAAAAATTCTTTTATCTAATGATTTTTCTTGTAGTTCTTGTGCATAAGGTAAATTGATTGTAAGACTTTCACCATCCAAATTACATTTGGAGTCTCCTGTTTTTCTTCAAAGGATACATGGAGACATTTATGGCCCAATTCATCCATCTTGTGGACCATTTCGATATTTCATGGTTTTAATTGATGCTTCAATTTGATGGTCATATGTATGTTTACTTTCTACTTGAAATATTGCTTTTGCTAAACTTCTTGCTCAAATTATAAAGTTAAGGTCTAGTTTTCCTGATTATCCTATCAAGACAGTTCGTTTAAATAATGCATGTGAGTTTTCTTCAAAAGCATTTTATGATTTTTGTATGTCAATTGGAATTAGTGTCGAGCATTATGTTGCACATGTTCATATTCAAAATGGTTTAGCTGAATCTTTTATTAAGCGATTACAATTAATTGTTAGACCTATGCTTATGAAGTCACAACTTCCTACATCTGCTTAGGGATATGCAATTGTTCATGATGTATCTTTAGCTCGTATACGACCATCCACATATCACAAGTTTTCACCTTTATAACTTATTTTTGATCAGCAATCCAATATATCTCATCTGAGGATATTTGGTTGTGCTGTTTATGTTCCCATTGCCCCTCTTCAACGAACAAAAATGGGTCCCCAATGACTTCTTGGTATATATGTTAGTTTTGATTCTCCATCTATCATTAGAACCTTTAACTGGTGATCTTTTTAGAGGAAAATTTTTAGATTGTCAATTTGATGAATCAGTTTTTCCTCAATTAGGAGAAGATAAAGGTAAAGGGCTAAAAGCACAAGAAATTAGTTGGAACATTCCAACCTTGTCCAATTATGATATACGTAAAAATCAATATGAACTTAAAGTTCAAAGAATAATAAATTTGCAGAATGTTGCAAATCAATTGCCATATATCTTTACAGACACCCAAAAGGTCACTAAATCCCATGTTCCTGCTGCCAATATACCTGCAAGATTAATTATCCCTGTAGGATTTCCAGAAGGTATGGTAGCTAATAAATCTAACATACGCCAGAAGCATGGTAGACCTGTTCGTGCAAAAGATATTGTTCCTCGAAAGAAAAGGAAACTAAAAAATATTCAAAATGATGCTCCATAAGAGAATAAAAATAACATAGATCAACAACTTCATATTTCCAAAGAAGCAACCCAAGAAGTGGTTCTGGTACCGAAAAATTATAAGATCTCATTAAAATATGGAAATATATGGGATAGAAAAGACATAGTTGTTGATAATGTGTTTGCATATGCAGTTGCTTCTAAGATAATCAATGATAATGGGCCTAAGCCTCAAGCTATAGAAAATTTTGACATTGAAGTGATTGGCTCAAATAGAAAGAAGCTATTCAAGCTGAGCTAGATTCATTAGCTAAGCATAAAGTTTTTGGACCAGTAGTCCAAACACCAGAAGATGTCAAATCTGTTGGATATAAATGGGTCTTTATTCGTAAGAGAAATGAGTTAAATAAAATTGTGAGATATAAAGCACGTCTTGTTGCACAAGGTTTCTCACAAAGACCCGGCATAGATTATGAAGAAACGTATTCTCCTATTATGGACGTAATCACATTTAGGTTTTTCATTGGTTTGGCAGCCTCTGAAAGGCTTAATATACATCTAATGGATGTGGTAACAACTTACTTATATGGTTCATTAGGTAATGACATATTTATGAAAATCCCTGAAAGATTTAAGATACCTGAAGCATGTATTCAAAACATCGACAAATGTATTCAATTAAACCCCAAAGATCTTTGTATGGATTAAAGCAATTTGGATGTATGTGGTACAATCACCTACGTGAATACTTAGTGAAAAATGGATATGAGAATAATTCCATTTGTCTATGCATTTTTATCAAAAAGATAAATTCTGGATTTGCTATAGTTGCAGTTTATGTTGATGACTTAAACATAGTAGGGACTCCAGAAGAGATCTTCTATTACTGCAGAATATTGGAAAAAGGAGTTTGAAATGAAAGATCTTGGAAAAACAAAATTTTGTCTTGCGTTTCAAGTTGAATATTTGCCAAAAGGAATTCTTGTGCATTAATCATCCTATATGGAGAAAATCTTGAAACAATTTTATATGGATAAGTCCTATCCATTAAGTATTCCAATGGTTGTTCGTTCTCTTGATATCAAGAAAGATCATTTTCGTCCACAAAAAGATAACGAAGATATTCTTGGTTCTGAAGTACCATATCCTAGTGCAATAAGTGTACTTTTATATCTTGCAAATAGCACTAGACCAGATATACCTTTTGCAGTTAATTTGAGAGCAAGATTTAGTTCTGCACCAACTCGAAGACACTAGAATGGTGTAAAACAAGTTTTACATTATCTTCGTGGCACTTTTGACATGGGTTTATTTTTCCCAAAAAGAGCAAAGTCATAATTGGCAGGTTATATTGATGTCGGATACCTATCAGATCCTTATAAAGCTCGGTCACAAATAGGTTATGTGTTCACATATGGTGACACTGCTATTTTTTAGCGATCTGTGAAGCAAAAAATCACTGCTACTTTCTCAAATCATTCAGAAATATTAGTCATTCATGAAGCAAGTCGTGAATGTGTGTGGTTGAGATCCATGACCCAACACATTAAAGGAGCAAGTGGGTTAGTGGTAAAGAACAAGCCAACAAAATTGCATGAAAATAATGCAACATATATTTCACAACTCAAAAGTGGCTATATCAAAGGAGATAGAACCAAACATATCTCACCAAAATTCGTTTACACTCATGAACTTATGAAGGAAGGACAAATTGATGTTTGCAAAGTTCGCTCAAGTGACAATCCAGCAGATTGTTCACAAAGACCCTACCAAGTTCAATTTTCAATAAGCATGTACACAATATTGGAATGCGTCAATTGAAAGATTTAGTGTGATCCATTCATTTTTTAGGGGAAGTACCTAAGAATATTGTACTCTTTTTCCTTCGCTAAGTTTTTATCCCATTGGATTTTTTTTAGCATGGTTTTAACGATACATGTTCATAGTATATAGTCATACAAGGGGAAGTGTTGTAGAATATTATTGTGAAATATTCCTATTTGGATGACTACCTTAAGTTCTAATTAGACACTAAGTCTACTAGTATTATATTTCTAATCAAATTCTATTACTAGTTTTTTATGCCTATAAATATGCTAATTGTGAGCTATTAAACTTACACAATAAAATTCTCAAAGAACATATTTTTCTCATTCTCTCTATATTTCTATTTTGATTTTAACTTTTATTCATAACACAACTACTATTATTCTATTTTGGGCACTAATGTCTGTATGAATATATAACTAAGCAATTATCATTTAATTAACTTAACAATTTAATTTAGTTTACTTTCAATGTTACTTAACTACTCCTCCATTTTTTTTTTATCATCAATAACTATATGGGTATATGCATGTAACTAAGTAATTTATCATTGAAGGAAAAATTATAACAAATATAATTTACATGGAGGTAACATAAAATAATGATACCTACCTCTTGTAGCGCAGAAACTCATTGCGGAAGCGTCTACCAAGATCCCGTTTGTTTTTGGTCACTGGTCCGGCTTTTACCCACTCGGGATAAGAGCAGCTACATCACAATCTAAATGCCCCTGAAAATTAAGAGAGAAAACTTGTGAGCGGGAACGAGCAGCCTTACGACATGTACGTTTTCTCGTTACCAAATAATGAGGACCTCACCTCTATTTATAGAGATCCTAAAAGCTAGAGACCTAACCCTAGTTTAACTCAGACTCTTTCTGAGATAGAATTTGGTAATTTTAATCAGATTAAATAACTCAATTTAATCTGGATTTGAACTCAATCCATTGTAGAGTCATGGGCGTATCCCAACTCTATCATCTCCCACTTGCACATGACGGAATGCATTCCAGTCTTAATCTTCAGTTATACTGGCAGATAGATTGTGTGACCAGCATACCTCGAGAGCACTAGTGCTATACACCTGTTAGGTATATATAGCGTCTCAAAAAACAAGATCCTCCTTTTCACGTATACCTAACCCTAGATTGCCTTCTCACATTCACTGTTTTAACTCATGATCTCATAAAACAATTTTCGTGTTCACTATTATGTCTCTACTCATAGAAACTATAATAGGCATGCCGGTGAACCACGAAACATTATGAAAGTGATCCAAAGGTTATCTTCCCCTCTTACTGTATGCCATCCATCATGATTCAACTCACTTTTCTAGTTAGATCCGCCAGGCTTAAATTTTTCCCAGACCTCTTGGACATTAACTAAGCTAGCCACATTGAACCATACTTCAGGGATAAGTTAACGGTTCTAAGGGTCGAAATATATATACATATAAGGTCTCACAATAGGGAAAGTTGAGATCATTAATATTATTAATTTCCCATCCCTGTGGTCACATAAGCACACACGGTATAAAACATGTGCTATGGTGTTCTTTCCTTCCCTTAAAGGAGCGCATGTCTCACATTTCAATAATGTGTATATTAAACACTATACAAAAGCGTAAGGTTGTGATGCATCGAAGCACCCAACTTTAGTCCGCTTACTTAAGGACTACTTCTGGCTTTTTAGACAGAACATGGTAGTTACATATAACTGACCATCGGATTTCATACAATCCTTATTTTGGATCTCAATCCAAAGCATACAACTTTATGTATGTCTTTATCTCGCACCTTAACAAGACTCATCTTGTAATTTCTGCAAGATGGCACTTTTATTTTGAACAGGCTCTCGAGCATTCTCATATGTTCAAAAATCACCTCATCTTAGTCTTTGCCAACTCATTGACAAAACTAAGGTAAACACCCTTGTGAGTGGGCTACTTCTCTGTCCGACATGGTCAATCTCATTTCAATAACAGTAAATGTTTACACATAAACATTCACACTCATGTATTGCCAACAATGAACTTTAGTTATTATTCTCAAATAATAACGTTAAGGGATTATATAAAATATAACAGTACCAATTATATTCTACGCAAACCTCGAGATCAAATGCGTCTCTCAAAACACATCTCTCGTTGTAGGTTTACTCAATGGATCTATATGCGTAGAAATGTACTGCAAGTTCATATCTCTTCGTGCAATAATATCTCTCTTATATTGATACTTAATGCCAATATGCTTAGCTCTACTATAAGCCATCAACGACTGACTGTCACTTTAGACTGTCACTGATACCTTTGAGACAATTACTCTTTAATAGCTCACAAACCATTTCAGCCAAATTGTCTCATGTACTGCAATTGAGGAAGTGACAAATTCAACTTCCACTGTTGATAGGGCTACACAAATTTAATTCTTGTTACTCCACAAGATGGCACTCTTGCCAAACAAGAATATAAAACCTGAGGTGGATTATCTCTCATCCACTTCTCCTGCCCAATCAATGTTTATGTATTCTCTCAATGCAGATCATTTTCTTGAAAATAGAGAGAATAGTTTGCAGTACCTTTAAGGTATATAAGTATCCTTTCAATTGCTTCCAATGTGCTTTGCCTGGGTTATATTGATATCTATTTACCATGCCCACTGCATAGCATATATCATGTCTTGTATACAACACTGCATACATAAGACTACCCACGACACTGGCATATCGAATGTTCCTCATATGTTCATTTATTCTAGCATCATAGGACACAGATTTTTGCTAAGAAATTGATTCTTGGCAATGGTGTAATGTATGAGTTTAGGATTTTGCATATTAAATCGCTCAAGATCTTTGTTGAAATATTTCTCTCAAGAAATAGATAACAATCTTCTCGAATGATCTCTTGAAATCTTTACTTCAAGAATATAATATGCATGACTCATATCCTTTGTCTCAAAGTTGGACGATAACCAATCTTTAATTTCATTTACGTACCATTTATCATTTCAGCTTTAAGTATGTCGTCTACATACTATGCCAAAATAATAAATTCATTTTTAGAGCTTTTACTATAAATACAATGATCTTCATCAATCATGCTGAACACGTTCAACATGATTGTATGATGAAGTCTCAAGCACCATTGTGTTGAAAACTGCTTAAGGCAATAGATTGAACACATCAATCAGCAAACCTTATGTTCGTTGCCTTTTCTGATGAAACCTAAAGGTTGTTCCATCCATTTCTCCATTGAGAAAAGCAGCCTTTTCATCCTTTTGATAAAGCTCTACGTTCAAACTCGCCACTATGGGTAGAATGAATCTTATGGACATAAATTTTACAATAGATGAGAAAGTCTACTCATAGTCAATCTCTTCCTGTTGTATAAACCCCTTATCGACTAGCCGAGCCTTATATCTTTCGATACCTCTATCAGCCTTTCGGTTTACTTTGAGAATACATTTATTCTCAATTTGTGTCCTTCTAGTAGATCAAATAGTTCTCAAACATGATTTGATCTCATAGATGCCATTTTTCCTTCCATTGTTTTAATCCATTTTTCTTTAGATGGGCATGAAAAAGCTTTTTAAATATTTTATGCTTTTTCTTTGTCTTGTGGGATAACCAAAAGGGCTTCGTTCAGGCCTTCGATTTTAAATCGTCAGCATGGAACACTTATCCTTTTAGATTTTTACAGTTCTGAATCTTGATAAACATGTCTCATATATTTATCATGATTCACAATGCTCCCACTGGGACCATATTCCATACTCCCACTGGAGTCATGAATACTATATTCTTTCCTCCCACTAGAGGGAAGAATAATCCCATTCATATCGGGTCTCAAAAATCCAGATCGTTTGGAGGATAAAGGTCTTAACCTTCTTCCTCTAACTCCCTCCCACTCGAATGGAGTGATGGTCTCTTCCTGAAATTAATATAAAGTGAAATCTTAATTCACTTCACCCAACTTTGGAAATTCATTATCTTAAGAATATGACGTCTAGTGATCCAAATTATGTCATTATGCCATTTTCTTACTGACCCACGAAAATGTATCCTTTTGATACTTTAGAATATCTCACGTAGATACTCTTTTGCCTCTTGATCTCATATTTACCAAATTGAGGTATCATGGACGTAAACATTATAACCCAAAGGTTGTAAATGGCTTAGGTCAGCTTGTCGACCCGTTTATAACTCATAAGTTGTGGTTATGACATATTTAGAGGGTATACAGTTCAAAATATATGTGGCAGTCAATAAAATATCTCCCCAATAGGAGATAGGCAAATATGCCTCTGCCATCATAGATCTAACCATATATAAGAGAGTCTTATTTCTTCTTTCCTCAACACTGTTTTGTTGTGGATTTATAGGAATGAACCACTGATGTTCAATCCTTTTCATCACATGAAGCTTTAAATTTATCTGTATGATATTACTGACCTCGATCAATTCTTAAAGCTTTGATCTTTTTATCTAATTGATTCTCAGTTATACTCATATAAGTCGTGAAGCAACTCAATCCTTCTGACTTATGAGAAATCAAATAGATATGACCATACCTAGTATAGTCATATATAAATGTGATGAAATAATAGGCCACATGCCTTACCCTCACATTTATTTGACCACACTCGTCAGAATGGACTAACTGCAATGGAAGCTCAGCTTTAGTATCTTTTTTAATGATTTTCTAACTAGTTTTTCCTTTTAGGCAATGCTCACATGTAGACAATTCAAACTTATTTAAATCACTTATTAAACCTATTTCGACTAACCGACTCATTCGGTCTTGTCCAATATGGTTTATTTAGCATGCCATAATTTCACATTATCCTCATAACTATGTGAAAAATAACAAACTAGTTTTACTCAAATAGTTATGGTCCACATTCATAATAATAAAATCATTCAAGCATAAGCGTATACTGTCATCCTTAAAATATAAATTGAAAATAAATTCCAATAAAGCAAGAACATAACCTAAATTTCATAACAAAGGTATCTCGATCCCTTATCACACGGTCCATTGGTTCTAAATCTATCACCCACAAAGGATGAAAATCAGAACTAGATATATAAATTTTGCTCACTCTTGAGTCAAAATAGTGTATCTTTATAGGCATAATGTAGTCTCTTTGCATAATGTCATTTCTATAGGCAATTGAAACATTTCACTCTTGAAAAGTTTATCTCCTTTTTGCCTTTGGACCTTTCGTGATTCTATTCCTTTTGCTTTTTAGGCTCTCAAGCCTTTTCTTTACCCCTATTGTTGAAGCTTCTTTTATTATTCTAATGAGAACTCATTCTATTAGAATAAGACTGTGCCATATGCACTATAACATTGACCTTGATTACTGTCAGACGGTCCCTTTTAAATTTCAAATAACAAGCGACACCCTCAAATGTCTTTATGCTTATCCATGTGAGTTAGTTACATCTTCACATGCTACCAACTCTTGGGTAAAGAATGGATAACGGTTTGGACTTACTGCTCAACAGTCACTTATGGTTAAGTTCACTAAGCTCGCTTTTCTTTTTCATCTCTCTTAGATGTTTTCGCATTGAATAATCAGACTTTTCTGGTATGTATCAAATTTGATCTTCAATGATCAGAGCTTATTCAGAGTTATATTTCTGAATTTCTCTTGCAAAGCGATCCACAGATCCATTGCATTTTGATACTTGCAAAATTGCTTAGCGATGTGATGCAACATAGGCATCCCGATCCTGCTTATGCTGCGTTATAGTGTCATCCTCAAGTTCAGCCATAACCGAACTTGAAGATTTAAGAGCCTCTTGCTCTTCAAGCACATACTGGATCTTTATATTCCAGATTTCATAATTATAACTTGGAAGCAGCATCCATTAAGATCCTCTGACCTCAAATTGTGACACCCCTTACCCGTACTCAGGCGATCCCATCCCATGAGGAGTAAGATGCTGTACGAGTCAGGGTGCAACCAAACAAAGTAGAGAACAATGCATAGATAAACATACACAAAAGCGGGTAATTAAAACTTTTGCGAAGTATAAGAAAGCGAAAGCTGATCATGCATTAATATAACGGAGGCATTACATTACTGTTATGATCAACTAAGAAATACAATGATTAATTACAAAACCCAAATTACATAAACAAAAGCGGAAGCTATTACAAAACCAAAATAAGAGAGTTCTATACAAAAAGAATCTCAAAATACAAAACTCAGTCCTATTCTAAACCCTGCTGTGTTGGCTTGGACTGCGGCGACTCTCCCAAAGCAACTCCTTCCGCACCTGCACGGTTAAACAGACCGTGCTAAGTGATAAACGCTTAGTGGGGAACCACACATATAGCAAAGGACAACCATTCACAACGGTCGTCAAGGCAAAACACAAGCGTACATTATAATATACCATACACATAGCACATCAATTGCATAAGCATGCATATATACTAAAGCCATACATACGGAAGCTCATAACAATATTCATGTTCCCATAACAGATTATACTTTTCACTTATGAGTTCACACATGCATCACATACATTTCCTCATAACACAATTCATACCAGGCACCTGCTGACTCGAGGGAGTGGATAACGAGTGTACGAACAGTACTTTACGGGTACGAGCCGATCACAAATAGTACCTTACGGGTACGAATCAAAAAACCAAGATACTTTTAACTTTCACAAAACATTTTCCAAAGGGATCTTAAACAAGATCCGAACACAAAGGGGTTCGCGAGGAACCAAACGGGGACCTGATTGGGGTCCAAACTTAACAAAGGGCTGCTCTAGTAGGTCATGCATAAACCATTCAATCCATTTCATAACGTTCCAAAATCATCATCATACATGTACATAGTCATATCATGGATCCGCATTCATATAATTCATAAGATATCAAGCATAAATCTCATAGACATTAAAGGAAACTGGAGTTCAAAAACCACACACATCAAAAGAAAACTCATTCAGCAAACAGGGAGCTGTCGCGCTCGCGACGGATGTCGCGATCGCGATAGAGAACAAGTATTGCTGTCGCGGGCTCGCGACGAATCGTGTGCTCGCGATAGCACTTGGCCAGCATCGCGCTCTGTCGCGATCGCGACGGATGTCACGCTTACGATAGAGGGTGCTCAACACTTTGGCTATCACGGGCTCGCGACAGCGAAGCTCTAAAACACCGATCTCTGTCACGCTCGCGACGTTTTCGCTATCGCGATAGCATCGAGTTTTCCAAAATCTACAGAATTCTGCAGATTTTCTTCCTCCCACACTCAACCACAAACACACACAAAACTCATCCAAGAACCTATTACCTCAAACCCAGCCATCCATTAGCATCAACAACCATAATACAACATTAATCAACAAGAAATTTCACACAATTCATTAATTTAAACCTCCAATTCCAAGAATTATCCAAAACCCCAATTTATGCACAAAACCACATCAACTCTAACATTATCACAATTAACTCATGCTCTTGCAAGATTCACATTCCAAAACAAAAACCCATAGCATATACATCAAAATAAAGAACATATAACAACCTAATTCTAAGAAACCATCAAATCTCATACATAAACATATATATACATGAAAACCAAGAAATTCCCAAACCTTAAAATCCTTAGCTCCTATTGCTTGGATCCACTAGTTCCAGCCTTCTCTTTGCCCTTTGGCTCGCGAGGAGGCTCAACTAAGCACAAACAAGCACCCAAACACCAAAAACACAAACCCTGACTTAGATCCAACCCAAGAAGAAGAAGAAGAAAATGCATGAATAACACAAGGAAAAAGCAAGAACTTACCAAGGAAGATGTAAGGGAGTAATTAATTCCACCACTTGAGCTTGAATCTAAGTGAAGCACTTATGAGAGTGCAAAGGAGGAAGAAGAAGAAGGAGGAGGAGAGAAAACGGGAAATGGGTTTCAAAAAATCTGATTTTTCCCTTTTTCATTTTCTCTTTCCCCTCTTTCTTTCCCCTTTACACATGTCAACCATCTAGTGGAGGAGATTACTTGCTCACATCCTAACTAAATGTATCACATGCACACAATGAAACACCCTAATAATGCACCCTACACATGTATGAGCAACACACACAATGCTCCCTCAAGGATACACCCTACAAATGTATGAATGCCTACACACCACAAAAACCCACTAGTGCATACCCTACTATGGTGCACTCATACACACACAAATCTGTCCTAACTAATTCACACCATGGTGCAACACATGCACACACACGCACCAGAAAAACCCCAAATCATACAATATTACCAAAATGCACTTATTATGCTAGACTCACGCAAATACACACACATACATATATGGCTCATTCAATTAGGGGGCAAACGGGGTGTGACAACTCTCACCTACTAACAAGAATTTCGTCCTCGAAATTCTCACCAGAACTGAACAACTGCGGTTACTGAGTTCTCATCAACTCCTTCGGTTCCCATGTTGCTTCCTCAACCCCATGGTGATTCCACAAAACCTTGACTAAAGGATTCTGCTTGTTCTTCAACTGTCTTACTTCTCGAGCTAAGATAGCTCTAGGCTCCTCATCGTAGGAAAAATCAGACTGCACTTGAACCTCTTGAACCGACAATACATGAGAAGGATCCGATCTATACCGACGGAGCATCTAAACGTAAAACACATCATGAAGCTTTGATAATTCCATCGGCAAAGCCAATCTGTAAGCTACTGGACCAACTCTTACCAACACCTCATACGGACCAATAAAACGAGGACTAAGCTTTCCTTTCTTCCCAAACCAAAGAACTTTTCTCCAAGGAGAAACTTTAAGAAAGACTTTGTCTCCAACTTCAAACTGCACATCTTTTCTCTTCAGGTTGGCATAAGACTTCTGTCGATCCTTAGCTGCTTTCAAATTCTGCCACACAACTCAGATCTTCTCCTCTGTATCTCTAACCAGATTTGACCCAATCACTGACCTCTCAGATAGCTCTGTCCAACAAACTGGAGTCCTACACTGTCGTCCATACAAAGCCTCATACGGTGACACACCAATGCTCGACTGAAAACTATTGTTGTAGGCAAACGCCATCAGCGATACATACTTGTCCCAACTACCCAGAAAGTCCAAAACACAAGCCCTTAACATATCCTCTAAGATCAGAATCACTCGCTCGGACTGACCATCTGTTTGAGGATGAAATGCCGTACTGAAATTCAGCTTGGTACCCAAAGCTCGTTGAAACTCTTTCCAGAACTTAGATGTGAACCTTGGATCCCGGTCTGAAACTATAGACAAAGGCACTCCATGCAACCGAACTATCTCATCCACATAGATACTGGCCAATCTATCCATCGGGTAATCCATCCTAACCGGCAAGAAATGAGCGGACTTTGTGAGTCGATCACAGAATCATGCTTTTTCTGAGTCAAAGGCAACCCGAAAACAAAATCCATGGTAATATCATCCCACTTCCACTCGGGAACGGACAAAGGCGTGAGCAATCCCGAAGGAACTTGGTGCTCAGCCATTACCTGCTGACAAGTCAAGCACTTGGATACAAAGTCCACTATGTCCTTCTTCATACCAGACCACCAAAAGAACTGCTTTATATCCCGATACATCTTGTTACTCCCGGGATGCATGGTGAACACAAACGGTTTCTAAACAGAAGAACCCCATCTTGAACCGAAAACTCTGACTGCTTGCCTAAACTGACTTCTTGCACAATCCGCTGAAGCTTCTCATCAACCTTCTGAGCATCAACTATCTACTGTCTCAAGGTAGGCTTGACCCTCAACTGAGCTATCAAAGAGCCATCTGAGCCATCAAAGAGCCATCTGAGCCAAACCTCCATCTGAACCGTCTCAAAAACAAGGCAGAAACTGACTTCCGACTCAAAGCATCTGCGACTACATTGGCCTTACCCGGATGGTAATCCACAATGCAGTCGTAATCCTTAAACAATTCGAGCCAACGACGCTGCCTCATGTTCAGTTCCTTCTGAGTCAGAAAATACTTCAAACTCTTGTGGTCCGTAAAGATCCTGCACTTCTCCCCATAGAGATAATGACGCTAAATCTTCAAAGCAAAGACAACCGCTGCTAACTCAAGATCGTGCGTCTGATAGTTCCTCTCATGTGGCTTCAACTGTCGAGAAGCATAAGCCACAACCCTACCTTCCTGCATCAGAACATATCCCAGACCAATACCTAAAGCTTCACTATACATAACAAACTCCTTACTCGAGATGGGTTGAGTCAGTATAGGAGCTTCGACTAACAACTGCTTCAACCTCTCAAAACAAGCTTGACACTTATCTGACCACTCGAACTTAACTCCTTTCCTCAACAACCTAGTCATCGGAGCGGCAATCACTGAGAAACCTTTAACAAACCGACGGTAGTAACCCGCCAGACCGAGGAAACTCCTCACTTCCAGAACATTCCTAGGCGCTTTCCAATCGACTATTGCCTCAATCTTAGCTGGATCTACTTGAATACCCTTAGCTGAAACTATGTGGCCCAAAAACGACACTTCCCGAAGCCAAAAATCACACTTACTCAACTTGGCAAACAATCAATGTTCCCTCAACACTTGCAAAACCAACCGAAGATGCTCCTCATGCTCGCTCTCATCCTTGGAATACACCAGGATATCATCTATAAACACCACCACAAACCGGTCTAAGTATGGCCTAAACACTCTGTTCATCAAATCCATAAATGTTGCTGGAGCATTAGTCAAACCAAACGGCATCACAAGGAACTCATAATGGCCATACAGAGTCCGAAATGCAGTCTTAACCACATCCTCATCCTTAACACGAAGCTGATAATACCCAGACCGAAGATCTATCTTGGAAAAGACTCCTGCACCTCGAAGCTGATCAAACAAATCCTCGATTCTGGGTAGCGGATACTTATTCTTCACTGTGACCTTATTGATCTGCCTGTAGTCGATACACATCCTCAAGGATCCATCCTTCTTCTTAACAAACATAACCGGAGCTCCCCAAGGAGATACGCTGGGTCGAATAAACCCCTTATCCAATAGCTCTTGTAGTTGAGTTTTAAGTTCTCTCAACTCTACAGGAGCCATCCGATAAGGTGCTTTCGATACCGGTGTGGTACCCGGCATAATCTCTATGGCTAGCTCAACTTCCCTCTCTGGAGGCAAACCCAGCAAATCACTTGGAAAAACATCACTAAACTCTCGAACAACAGGGATGTCCTCAATCCTAACTTGATCCCTCTTGGAATCCAAAACCACAGCAAGAAAAGCCTCACAACCTTTCCTCAAAAACCTCTTAGCTTGAATCGCAGAAATCACATTGTTCACAGAACTCGCACTCAAACATCTTACAAACACTGGAGCTCGGTTCCTATCCCGAAGCGTGAAGGTCTTCCTATGACAATCAACCACAGCCCGATGATTGCCCAACCAATCCATACCTAAAATCAAATCATACTCTCTGAAGGGCAACTCTATCAAATCCGCAGGGAACTCAACTCCCTCAACCATCAAAGGACAACTCCTATAAACTCTACTCACACTGACACTATGCCCTAATGGATTGGTCACACATATCTCATAGTCTAACTGATCTACCACATGCAACTTATCAATAATCTTATGCGTGCACAAATATGAGTGTGTGGAACTAGGATCTATTAGAGCATATAATTCAGTGTCATAGAGTAGGAACTTACCAGCAATCACATCAGGGGCATCCTGCTCCTCTCTGGCTCTAACTGCATAAGCTCTCGCTGCAACTGGAGGAGGATGCTCAACCGTCTCAGAAACAGCTCCATCTCTAGGTCGACCGCCTCGACCTCTACCCCTGCCCCTACCGCAGGCAGCCTGAGAAGCATTCGATCCAACTCTGCTAGCTCCTCCCTGAGGTCCCAAATCCTCATCCAACTGGGGACAACTAGCAAGACGGTGCTCGGTGCTCCCACACTTAAAGCACCCACCAGTGAGCCACCTACACTCACCCCAGTGAGCCTTGCTACAATGAGCACAAACAGGTGTAGCATTCGATCTACCACCTCTGCCAGAACCAGATACCGCTGTAGAACCTTGCCTTCTACCTCTAGCAGTCGAACCAGCTGATGGCTCATCTTGCGGGTTCCTAGATCTCTTACCCGATGATGAGGAAGAACCACCTCTTGCAGAATTCCTTCGCTGAGCTCTCTCCCTAAGCAATGATTCTGACCTCTCTGCCCTCATGGTAACCTCTGCAATCTGATAATAACTTACCCCAGGCATACACATCAAAGAGATCAAAGCAATCTTCAAAGACTCGTTCAACCCCGCTTCAAAATGCTTACATCTGAAATCATCTGTCATAACCCCACGCGGAGCAGACCGAGACAACCAATTAAACTCCTTCTCGTAATCTGAAACTGACAAGGCTCTCTGCTTCAAACTTAGAAACTGTGCCCATCTTGAGTCCCTATAAGCCTGAGTCACATACTTCTTAGAGAATTCCTCACTGAAGAAATCCCAAGTAACTTGATCAGGCATCTGAGGTTGCCTACATACCAACTCCCACCATTCGTAAGCCGACCCTTGAAGCAATGCCACAGCACACACAGCTTGCTGATCGGGAGGACACCTGACTTCCTTTAAAGCTCTCTTTACCTTATCAAGCCACTTTTCAGCTAACTCTGACTTATCAAGCCCGGTCCCATAAAAATCCTCAACACCAGCTCTTCTTAAACTCTATATCGGAGCTTTAGGGGCAATCACCCTTTCCAAAACCCGAGCCATGTCCTGATGCAATCTGAACATTGCCTCAAAAGGCATGGCAACGGCCTCGGGCTGGACCCTAGCACGTTGAGCCGACACCGAAACAGAAACAGACGGATCTATAGCTAGAGGATTCACACTTTCAGCGGATTCCTCAAGCGCACCATGAGCTGAATCAGAATCCATCTAACAAACAAGAGGACAGCCGCATCAGCCAACACAACCCTAGACATAGACATATCCACACAAAGTATCACACAGTCAATCACCCAGAAACACCTAAACCTAGGCTCTGATACCACAACTTGTGACACCCCTTACCTGTACTCAGGCGATCCCATCCCATGAGGAGTAAGATGCCGTACGAGTCAGGGTGCAACCAAACAAAGCAGAGAACAATGCATAGATAAACATACACAAAAGCGGGGTAATTAAAACTTTTGCGAAGTATAAGAAAGCGAAAGCTGATCATGCATTAATATAACGGAGGCATTACATTACTATTCTGATCAACTAAGAAATACAACGATTAATTACAAAACCCAAATTACATAAACAAAAGCGGAAGCTATTACAAAACCAAAATAGGAGAGTTCTATACAAAAAGAATCTCAAAATACAAAACTCAGTCCTATTCTAAACCCTGCTGTGTTGGCTTGGACTGTGGCGACTCTCCCAAAGCAACTCCTTCCGCACCTGCACGGGTAAACACCAAGCGTACATTATAATATACCATACACATAGCACATCAATTGCATAAGCATGCATATATACTAAAGCCATACATTCGGAAGCTCATAACAATATTCATGTTCCCATAACAGATTATACTTTTCACTTATGAGTTCACACATGCATCACATACATTTCCTCATAACACAATTCATACTAGGCACCTGCTGACTCAAGGGAGTGGATAACGAGTGTACGGACAGTACTTTACGGGTACGAGCCGATCACAAATAGTACCTTACGGGTACGAATCAAAAAACCAAGATACTTTTAACTTTCACAAAACATTTTCCAAACGGGGACCTGATCGGGGTCCAAACTTAACAAAGGGCTGCAGCTATAAGACTCTATTAGGCATGCCTAACTATCCACTTTCTAGACTCTAGCAGGTCATGCATAAACCATTCAATCCATTTCATAACGTTCCAAAATCATCATCATACATGTACATAGTCATATCATGGATCCGCATTCATATAATTCATAAGATATCAAGCATAAATCTCATAGACATTAAAGGAAACTGGAGTTCAAAAACCGTACACATCAAAAGAAAACTCATTCAGCATACAGGGAGCTGTCGCGCTCGCGACGTCTGTCGCGCTCACGACAGAGACCAAAGTCTCTTCGCTGCGCGTGCACGATGGATTTCGCAACCGCGAGGAGGACGGAGGGGCCAGGATCTGTCGCGCTCGCGACGGATGTCGCGATCGCGACAGAGAACAAGTATTGCTGTCGCGGGCTCGCGATAGCACTTGGCCAGCATCGCGCTCTGTCGCAATCGCGACGGATGTCGCGCTCGCTACAGAGGGTGCTCAACACTTTGGCTATCGCGGGCTCGCAACGGAATCGCGAGCTCGTGACAGCGAAGCTCTAAAACACCGATCTCTGTCGCGCTTGCGATAACGTCGCGATCGCGACAGCATCGGGTTTTCCAAAATCTTTTTCTTCCTCCCACACTCAACCAGAAACACACACAAAACTCATCCAAGAACCTATTACCTCAAACCCACCTATCCATTAGCATCAACAACCATAATATAACATTAATCAACAAGAAATTTCACACAATTCATTAATTTAAACCTCCAATTCAAAGAATCATCCAAAACCCCAATTTATGCACAAAACCACATCAACTCCAACATTATCACAATTAACTCATGCTCTTGCAAGATTCACATTCCAAAACAAAAACCCATAGCATATACATCAAAATAAAGAACATATAACAACCTAATTCTAAGAAACCATCTCGCGAGGAGGCTCAACTAAGCACAAACAAGCACCCAAACACCAAAAACACAAACCCTAACTTAGATCCAACCCAAGAAGAAGAAGAAGAAAATGCATGAATAACACAAGGAAAAAGCAAAAACATACCAAGGAAGATGTAAGGGAGTAATTAATTCCACCACTTGAGCTTGAATCTAAGTGAAGCACTTAGGAGAGTGCAAAGGAGGAAGAAGAAGAAGGAGGAGGAGAGAAAACGGGAAATAGGTTTCAAAAAATCTGATTTTTCCCTTTTTCATTTTCTCTTTCCCCTCTTTCTTTCCCCTTTACACATGTCAACCATCTAGTGGAGGAGATTACTTACTCACACCCTAACTAAATGTATCACATGCACACAATGAAACACCCTAATAATGCACCCTACACATGTATGAGCAACACACACAATGCTCCCTCAAGGATACACCATACAAATGTATGAATGCCTACACACCACAAAAACCCACTAGTGCATACCCTACTATGGTGCACTCATACACACACAAATCTGTCCTAACTAATTCACACCATGGTGCAACACATGCACACACACGCACCAGAAAAACCCCAAATCATACAATATTACCAAAATGCCCTTATTATGCTAGACTCATGCAAATGCACACACATACATATATGGCTCATTCAACTAGGGGGCAAACGGGGTGTGACATAAATGGAATAATATTGCACATTTTTAAAAGAGATAAGGCAACACATGCAATTTATTATGCACCTGAAATAATATCCTAGTAAAATTTTCTATTAGGCTCAAATTCGAAAAGGGTACTTATAGTATCCAATTACCCTCTAAGTCCTAATGTCCAACCTTATAGGTTACAATTTCATGCATAATAAATCTGAATTATTGGATTATAAAGTTCTCAAACTTATGAGATGATTTTATTAAGCCTCTACTTAATAAGCATACAACCATTTTACTCATAAAATATCGCAAGGCAATTAACAATTAAAATAAATTCATTTATTATAAAGTTAAATGCTATTATGATAAGTAAATAAACACATTTATTTAACCAAAAATCCAATAATCCCAAAATAAGACACTCATGTCAAATATTAATAGGAAACATAAATCCTATTTTAATAACAACAAACGCCAACTTAAATTGACACTTATGTCAACTATTTTAGATGTTCAGATTTCATAATATATTTTTAGTTATTAGGATTATATCTTTGACCGATTTAATCAATTCATCAAGTGACTCATAAGTCCATTGATGAAGCAATGGACAATGCACGCTCCATCCATTTCTCAACACCATCACAGAATTTTAGTGTTGCTTCTCAACACGTTCCTTTTGGTAACTCGAACAAAAATTTTACTTTCATACTTGGACCACCAGTTCAAATGCACTCTTGCATTTGTTCTCACACATTTACTTTATGGTGCACTATTGCATCAATGTCATCAACTCAAATCTTCATTCGCATTCTCATTTTGCTTATTGATTGCACTCTTGCAATTCTTAAAATAACTTATGCGTTTCTTAAGGAAGAACCGGTGCTCTTATTTAACATTTCTGTAACATATTACAGGAAAAATTTATACACTCATGTATAAATACACATGATTGAAACGCATTTCAATCAATAAATAAGGACAGAACCTCAAAAAAAATTTAAAATATTTTAAAAAATTAATCGAATGCAGAAAACAATTTTTCTACAATTTTTAATATTTTATTTTTGAAATTAAACACATTTAAATATCAAAAATTACACAATATATTTTCTGGTCATTAAAAAATTTCGAAAACACGACCAAAAAATCAGAAATAATTTGAAAAAATTATTTGATAAAAAACAGAGCTGAAATGGTGGTCGGAGGATGACTCACGTACCCACACACGCTGATCAGAGGGAGATAGATGCGCTCACGCGCGGCCTCCAACTCGACCAGACACATGTGATAACCACAGCGTGCCACGTGTCCGCATCCAGTAATGCCACGTGTCTGAATGTTATTGGTCCACCTAGTACCCACGTGGCACAGTGGACGCCACATGTCATTATCTCATTGGTCCATGTGTCACACATGACACGTCAGACCCGACACGTGGCAGACCTCAGTCTGACACGTGTCAATATCTGGTTGGACCACGTGGCGCCCATGTGGCACCTATGACACATTGGAGCCACGCGGCATGACCACAGTCTGCCACGTGTCTCACGTCTATTGGGCCATGTGTCGGTGATACCACGTCATCACTAACACCCGATGTGACACGTGGCAGCACCTCAGTGATCCATGTGTCGATTCTTGGTTGAGCCACGTGTCACCTTATTGACACGTCATCATGACACGTGGCGTGACCTCAGTCTGCCACGTGTCATCCTCTGATTTGCCCACGTGTCCGCCCCACGTTGTGCCATGTGGCACTTGGCCATTGGGCCACGTGTCAGCGTGACACATCACTGCTAACACGTGGTGACGCGCGTGTGGGCCACCACCCACGCGCACGCGTCGAACGAATTTGGGCACGTGTAGTCCACGCGCCGCCTTGTCGGTCAATTTTCGTCCTTAGATTCCGGCCGGTGGGGGGTTTTCAGGGTCTGTGAATCTAATAGTGAGGTCAAAAATCAAAACTCCCGACTTCTAGTTAGCAATTTAAAACACTCATGTTTGTCCCCTCGGGTTTCGGTGTACACATACACGAAATCGAGCCGAAATATACACGTATATATATTTTTCACACAAAAAACAAATTTTTTGTTGTGTTCATTGCATCCTAGATCTAATAATTTTACACATAAAATTTTAGATCTATTTGACCACATGCCAGGACGCAAAAACAACCAGACTCTGATACCAATGAAGGAAAAATTATAACAAATATAATTTACATGGAGGTAACATAAAATAATGATACCTACCTCTTGTAGCGCAGAAACTCGTTGCGGAAGCGTCTACCAAGATCCCATTTGTTTTTGGTCACTGGTCCGGCTTTTACCCACTCTGGATAAGAGCAGCTAGATCACAATCTAAATGCCCCTGAAAATTAAGACAGAAAACTTGTGAACGGGAACGAGCAGCCTTGCGGCGTGTACGTTTTCTCGTTACCAAATAATGAGGATCTCACCTCTATTTATAGAGATGCTAAAAGCTAGAGACCTAACTCTAGTTTAATTGAGACTTTTTCTGAGATAAAATTTGGTAATTTTAATTAGATTAAATAACTCAATTTAATCTGAATTGGAACTCAATTTATTGTAGAGTTATGGGCGTATCCCAACTCCATCAATCATATAAAATAAAATTTTTATTTTATTTACTTTTAGTATCACTTAACTACTATTATCTATTTTTGACACCAATGTCTATATATGTAACTAAGCAATGTATCACCTAATTATTTTAGCAATTTAATTTCTTTTTCTTTTAATATCACTAACTACTACTCTATATTTTTGATACAATGTTAATTTATATATTGTTAAATATTGAAAAAATAAAAAAAAATTAATAATGTAATTATATATAATTATTATAAATAATGAAATTTTGGTTGTACATTTAAAAATGATAAAAGAGAAAAAAATTAATACTTTTTGAAGGGAATTAAAAATTAAACTTAAAAGTTTTGAGGGGAGTTAAAAATTGAATTTGAGCTATTGATGATTTTTTTAAATATTAATAATTAATTAAACATTAATAGTACTGTAATTCTTTTTTCAAAAACATTAGGCACCAATTATATCAAAATTATTAGAATTTTCTGAGCTCTTTTTTGAAGTAATTTATATTATTGGTTACCTAACTGTAACCCTTATAACAATACAGTCTCTATCTTTAATTTGTAACATAAAATCACTTAACTTTAATTAATGTAACAAAAAGTCATTTTAACTTGTCATTGCAGGTTTGGAGGTTAACACTATAGTCATTTGATTCAAAAATTTTATTTAGCCTTTGATATCAAAGCTTACATAGATGCACTTTTACTACTATTTTGCAGTAGGTCACAATAATGGAAAAACAAATTAACATTCAAATTTTTGGGTATCTTTCTTTAATTATTAATTATTTTTCCTGATTAAGAGCATTAATGATTTGATTGCTTTTATTGTATTGCATACAATGAGATTCTTATTTGTTGCTAAAATTAGTTGAAATTGATTAAATTTTTGGTTTTATTAAAAAAGTTTGAAAAGTTTGAATAGTTTGAATTAGGTAATTGTTATATCTGCAAAAACTCTATAATTATATTTTCAATGTTTAGATTTTTTTTTTTTGTGTGTATAGTCTAATCATGTAATTTTTTTTTTTATTCTTTCTTTAGATGTTGCTCAAAATTCTCAAATTAATGCAAATATAATGAAGATAAAGACTATAGAATATTAATTTCCTATGTTATGTACTTTCACTTAAAGTTTAATTACACTTATTGAAATATTTTAATTGTATTTTTATTTATTGTGTGAATTTATTTTTTTTATAAGTCTTAAAAAATATTGAATTATCTGAAATATCGAATTATTTTGTATTGTATTATTTAGTTTTAAAACAATCGAAAAATCTAATCGAACTGTACCGAATTTTTGAAAAAATTGTACCGAATAGTTCTAAATTTTTAACACAACAACAATACTTAATTTTGAAAATACCTAAAGTTTCAAGACAATATTGGAGATTTATAAATATCGGAATTATACTGGACTTTGTACACTCTACTTAAAAATATCAGCTAGGAAAGGCTTCTTTTGTTATATTTTCATCATGTGGCATATTAAATAAGTGATGCCATTTTATTCCTTATATAATGAATATTTTTTTCATAGAATTAATTCAGCATTTGTTTGATTAATTTGTTTTTGCACAAATCTACATTAGTGCCATCTATTTATAAGTAATATAAAGAAGTCTTTCGTTTTTTTTTTTTTTATTATTATTATTATTATTATTATTATTATTATATAAGATAAAATTACAAATCAAAAGAGAAAGGTGGCAAAGAAATTGGTGATTATAGTCTTGCCCTTCGTTTTCTCTCTAGGTGCAAATTTTTTCCTCTACCTTAGTGCATTCACTACAAGAAAATGTGCATTTAGAGACGAAAAATAATTCCATCGCTATATTTATAGCAAATGTTCACTTTAGCGACGGTATAAAAATTCTATCGCTAAAAGTGGCAGCACAAATTTCCCTCTATTTTTAGGTACGAAATTTATATAGCGTCGCTAAATTGGACGCCAAAAAACTCAGCCAATGATTGCTACAAAATTTAGTGTCAGAATATGTGTGCATCCCTAAATTTAGTGACTGATAGACGTGGTCGTCGGTAACTACCCTTTTGCTACGGAATGTGGTTGGCCGTTGCTAATTTTAGCAACGGACGTCCATATATCATCGCAAAATAGCGATGGTTTAAATATCCCGTTGCTCAATAGCAACGGCCGTTAATATCTATTGCTAAAGAGGAAATGTCATTAACGACTATCGCTATATAGCAACGGGATATTTTTTCTGTCACTATTTCAAAGGGTGTAAATACCTTTTTTTTTCCCTCTCTCCTCCCTCTCCTCTCTCTCGCTATCGGCTTCTTTTGCGCCTCCTCATCCACTACGAAAGAATTGACTTTTAACGATCAAAATCTAGAGAAGGGATAAAAATTTTGTCGTAAAAAGATAAAATAACGAAGGAAATATAATTCGGTCATTAGAACTCAAATTTTAACGAGGGTTTTAAATCCGGTTGCTAAAAAGGCTCAAAATTCGGTCGCTGAAGGGTTAAAACAAAATGGCTGGGCTCCCAAACCATTTACCTCCAAATATAACCTAAAATCACAAAATCTATTTTCCCATCTGCTACCTTGTTCAACTCTCCATGCCTCTCTCTTGCGTCACCCCCTTTATTGCGCCTCCCCTCCCTTGCGAGCCACCAGGTGCTAGATCCAGCGTCGCCCTCCACCCCACCGCCGTTCGCCCCCACCCACCCCGCAGTCGCAGATTCGGTCTCGCCGCTGTTGCTGCCTCTATAGCCGTCCCCCTCGCGTGCTGTCAGTTCGCCGCCGTTGACCGTCGCAGCTCACCTCTTGTCGTTATCACCACTCGCCTCTTGCCCTCATTGCTGCTCTTTCCTCATCTCTTGCTCGTCAGCAACTCTGCCCTATTCTTCACATTCCTGTTCTTTTCTTTCAACATTTTTCATTTTGGTTTTCAATCTTCATCAATGGTCACTTGTCACTAATACTGAACTGACATATCTGAGCCAACTCCGGTCACCAACAACCACTTTTGAGGTTAGTTCTATTCCCTAATTGCTTTTAAATTATAGCATTTATTGTGAATTTCAATCGTGTGTATATGGTTAATTGATTATGATTTCAATCATCTGATTCCTTTTTCACTTAATATCTGTCTAATTGTGGACATGTATTCAACGTATATATATGTATTTTTCTCTAACTATTCACTGGCTAAACTATAGAGCTGGCATCAGTCGGACATTACATCGCATCAGTGCCATCAGAAATAGGAAGCATCATCAGACATTTCAATCGAATTTCTTCCTAAGAATGTGCTAAGTGACATTTTTCTATTTTCAATTGAATTTTGTGTTGCCGTTGGAGTAAATTATGATTGCTTTAATGGGTTTAGTTCCACATAACCTTTTATTGAGTTTGAGTCTAATTAGTTAACGTACTGGAAAGTAAGGGAGAATGCTTGGCTGAGGAAGCCTGACCACTTACACATGCTATTATGCTCTTGATGGTATGGTTAAAAGTATGTACATTTGGCTATGATACTACTACAATAATTAAGTTTTAGCTTAATTTTTGTCGACTTGTTGTCTATGTTTTACTATATGAAGGGTTTTTCTTCTGGTTGTATATAGAATTGAGATGTATCTATGCAGGAAGTTTTTACACTAAAGATATAATTTGGAATGATGATGAAATAATTCATAAATTAAATTATGGTCAATAGCATTCAAGCTTCTGGAGTTTAATTGCTTACAAATGAATTCAGATTTTGTAGTTTCTTTGCATAATTCAGACAATAATCTATAATTGAGATGGATCGGGTTGGATTTTTCCTTAAATTTAAGGTTTTGGATGCTTCTCTCTAAGGCATGCAAAGTTAGTTTAAAGAAACTTTGATTATCCAGATCTCTACCTCATTCACCTTCGACAGCCACTAAGCATACTAGTACTTCTACTTGTTGTTTTTATTTTGGTATATCTCGTCGTATTTTAATCTTGGGTTTCTGATTTTCTGGCCTGTGATTCTAAGATATGCCTTTTATAGCTGGATATCTGATTGTCTGGAGATTCTTGTATGAGAACTATTTATATGTCAACTATTTTCACTGTTTTGGTGAGGCTCATTTTAAGTAAATGAATGATAGTTTCTTAAGGAATATGGATGAAACAAGTTTTTCATTTTTGAAGGTTTAATTTGTTGTGTATGCTGTGCTAATTATTGGAAGAGTGGTTTATTTTCTCCATACATAATGCAAACTCGATACTAGGTGGCGATATGTAGAACAGCCTAGGTAGTGACAGCAGAAAATAGAGACTTCAAAGTTCAGTCACATAAAACAGGCAGATATCTCCCTTGCATTTTTCAATTTACCTTTTATAACTTTGTTAGATGCAAAATCAATTTTTTTTAGATGCATTTTCATTCATTAATTGGTAGCAATTCCCTAGCAGAGCATTACCTACAGGGTATTAGGCTGCAGTTTTATACACTATTAGAGAATCTGTATTGTTGGGTTCACATGAATTCTTTTTAATGTTGTGTGTTGCTTTATGGCTTTTGAAATACATTCTATAAATTGCACTCACCTGTGGAAGACATGCTTGTTTGTCCTTTTTTCTAGGTAGATTGGCCCCTTCAAGGAACTCTGGGATGGCTTAAGAAACTCACTTGGATACCTGAAATTGGTAGCAGTAAGTAAGACAAGCTACACTGCTTATTGAACTTACTTATTTAATTGACTAAGTGCGATTGTGAAATCTGAAGAATCAGAATTGTATTTCCCTCATATCACTTACTGTTACAAAGAGAAGTATTTATACATAGCTACAAGTGAGAAAAAATAGGAATGATAAATACAAAACAGAGTAGGAGATAAATACAAAATAATGTGGTATATATCTCTTAACACCCCCCTTCAAGACGATGGGTGTCTTGCACATGAAGGCAGGTCCGAAGTTGAAGGAAGCGAGAGGCACCCAACGGCTTGGTAAAAATGTCCGCCACCTGACCATCTGTAGGTAGAAACCGAATGTTGACAGTCCCATTCTCAACCAATTCACGAACGAAGTGATAGTCTAATTCAATGTGTTTGGTCCGTGCATGAAACACGGGATTTCGACTAAGATATATGGCCCCAATATTATCACACCACATAGTGATTTTGCCCATTGAACTGTAACCAATATCTTGTAATAAGGACTTTATCCACAATAATTCAGCAGCAGTATTTGCTAGGGCCTTGTATTCGCTTTCAGTGCTTGAGCGCGCTATGGTAGGTTGCTTCTTGGCTCCCCATGATACAAGGCTGTTTCCCAAGAAAATACCATAACCACCAGTGGACCGTCGGTCATCCGGGCATCCACCCCAATCCGCATCTGAGTAGCTTTGTAACTGAGTGGTCGGTGAAGAAGATAGCAGCAACCCATGTCTACTAGTGCCCTGAAGGTACCGCAGGAGTCTTTTAACAACCTTCCAATGAATATCTGTTGGTGCATGCATGAATTGACAGAGTTTGTTGATTGAGAATGAAATGTCTGGTCTGGTGAAGGTGAGATATTGGAGAGACCCAACCACCTGCCTGTATTCCGAACTATTAGAGAGAGGGGAGCCCATTGATTTGGATAAATTTGGAGCTGTGGCCATGGGAGTAAGACAGGATTTTGCCTCAAGGAGGTTGGTTCGTTCCAGCAGGTCTTGAATGTACTTGGATTGGCGAAGTAGAAGGCCATGTGGAGAGTGGTCAACCTCAACCCCCAAGAAATATGCCACACGCCCCAAGTCTCTAATGGGGAATTCAGCCTCCAAAAGAGCAATGGTATGCTGAACCACAGCAATGTCAGTACCTGTTATAAGGATATCATCAACATAGCAGAGAACATAAATGGAATGGGCAGTAGTTATCTGCACAAACAGAGAGTTATCGGCCCTTGATTTACAGAAACCATTTGAAGCCAGGAAATTGAACAACCTAGAAAACCATTCTCTTGGGGCCTGTTTAAGCCCATATAAAGATTTGCGTAGAAGACAAACATGATCAGGTCGTGTATTATCTGTAAAACCTGACGGTTGACTCATGTAAACAATCTCTGATAAATGACCATGGAGGAATGCATTTGAAACATCCAGTTGATGGATTGGCCATTTGTTAGCCGCTGCAAGAGCTAACATAATTCTGATGGTAGTGGCTTTGACAACTGGGCTGAATGTTTCCTTATAGTCAATTCCAGGTTTTTGTGTGTATCCCTTTGCCACAAGCCGGGCCTTGTATCTGTCGACAGAACCATCGGTTTTCCTCTTAATTTTGAACAGCCACTTGCACCCAATAATATTCTGGTTAGATAGTCGAGGCACTAAGGTCCAGGTGTTGGTTTCCAATAACGCCTGAATTTCTTTGGACATAGCATCACGCCACACTTGGTACTTCCGTGCTAATTTATAAGATGGAGGTTCTGTGTTGAGATAGTCAGTAGTGGAGAGGGAGTGAGTGAGGGCTAAATATTTGGGAGGCTTACGTAATTCAGGTGGTCTGAGTGTCATTGGATGCGTCTTGGACACAGGAGGAGAAGGCGTGGGTTTATCTGAGGTAGAGATTGAGGGTGAGTGATTTGTAGATGTTGTCGTAGGGGATGAGGAGGGTGAGGGGCTGATGGGAGGGGATATTGAAGGAAGTAAAGGGGATGGTGAAGGGGGTACAGAAGTAGAGTGAGAGAGCATATCTGATGAGAGATCAGTGGTGACCGAGATTGGTACCTGGCATGTCAACCAAGGAGAAGCAGAGGGCAGCGTTGGAGGATGATCTCGTGAAGATGGCTGGGCAAACGGAAATAAGGACTCATCAAACTGTACATGCCTAGCAATATATATGCGTTCATTTGATGGATGGAAGCATACAAACCCCGAATGAAACTTGGATTTCCCCAAGAAGACACACTGATGGCTGCGAAATGAAAATTTATTTTTGTTATAGGCTCGAAGGAGAGGGTAAATAGCACAACCAAAAATTTTTAAATGGGTATAATCAGGAGTTTTGTTAAATAATCGAAAGTAAGGAGATATATTGTTAAGAGAAGGGGATGGTAAGCAATTGATTAAATCAACACTTGTGTTAACAGCATAATTCCAAAATCGCAAGGGTACTTTAGAATGAGCAAGTAAAGTGAGGGTTGTGTCTATGATATGTCGAATTTTTCATTCTGAAATACCATTTTGTTCATGAGTGTGAGGGCAAGCAAGGAAGTGAGTAATGCCTGATTTCCGAAAATGAGCTGATAGCTTCTGAAATTCACCACCAAAATCTGAATGAAATTGTTTTATTGTGCAATTAAATTGGCGATGAATCAGTGCTTGAAATTCAAGAAAGGTATTAAAAACATCACTCTTGAAATTAATGCAGTATACCCAAGTATATCTAGTAAACTCATCAATGAAAAGAACAAAGTACTTTTGATTTAGGAAAGAATTAATAGGGGCTGGACCCCATACATCAGAGTGGATAACCTCAAAAGGAGCAGTACTGCTCCGAACAATTGGAGGTAAATGACTTTTGGAAAGTTTTCCTAAGGGGCAAGAGGAACACTTATTACTGGAAGGAGAAAAAGGTAAAGAACTAGAATTCAAAATTTGTGAAGTGGTGCGGTTATTGCAGTGGCCCAAACGAGCATGCCATGTATCAAACGAGACCACCTCCCCAAGGAATGCTTGCTTCAGCTCAGATGGTAGCAGGTACAAACCTCCGTCACTCGGGCCTCTCAAGAGGATGTCCTTCGTCACCTGATCCTTGATCAAAAAATGAGAGGGCCAAAATTCAAAAAAACATCTATTATCTTTAGTGAATTTTTGGACAGACAAGAGAGATTTAGTAAGCTTAGGAACAAGAAGAACTTCATTAAGGCGAAATGTAGAGTAGGAGGAAGTACCAGTGTGAGTGATGGGTATGCCTTGACCATTACCTACCCTTATAGTGTCTTGTCCATAGAAAGGTGCCATGGTTTGTAGTTGAGTGGGATCGGGAGTCATATGGTGAGTTGCTCCTGCAATTCGATGTGTATTTGTAGCTGGCGATTTTGAGAGACAAAGCCAAAAGCATTCGCCAAGGCTTGCCAAGCATCATAAGCAGTTTCAACACCTACAACATAAGTAAAAACATCTTCAGTTAGAGAGGCAAAGAGCCATGTCAACATAGTTTGATCCTTCTTAAACCAAGATTCATATTCTGGATTGGAGATAAAGGAATTAGAATCAGTTGGAGAGGGAATAGTGGTATAAGGTTTTTGGCTAGTTCCATCTATGTGACTCATGAGCTGATGACAGTGGAGAATAGGGAGGAATTGAGTTTTCCACGTCATGTAGTTTGTGCGGTTTAGTTTGATGGTAAAAGCATGGTTGGTGGAAAAAGGTTGGGAAAATGGTTGGGAATTTGAAGTGGGTAAGTTGTTTGTCATGTTTGTGACCACGGTGGAGGAGGTGATGACAGGGGGATGTGCTGTTGGTGATGAGGGATCTGCAGGTGTGGAATTGCTTGAGGAAGTAGAGGACATGGAGAGGGCTAGGTTAGCTCTGATACCATCTGAAATCTGAAGAATCAGAATTGTATTTCCCTCATATCACTTACTGTTACAAAGAGAAGTATTTATACATAGCTACAAGTGAGAAAAGATAGGAATGATAAATACAAAACAGAGTAGGAGATAAATACAAAATAATGTGGTATATATCTCTTAACAGTGATGACTCATTTCGAGGATCAAAAATTAGTATTATCCTACTGTCTGCAGGTTAGCTTACCTTATTCTGGGGATTCAACTATAACATAATGAATACTATGTACTCACTCATGGAACCTCAGCTAAATTGCCTCAATTCAGAACTGTATGTTTTGACTAACCTACTTGAAATTATTTTAACTTCAAAGTCTTTTGAACTGTTTTGCATAGTTAATTATCATAAATTGGGACTGTTTTTTTTCCTTATGTACTTAGTTCTAAGCATGCAGACATTCTTGTGAAATTTTACACAGGAAATGCGTCTATTGTTAATGGTTATCATGTACTGTTTGAGATAAGTTATACCACTCTATTATTCTCTTTTCTTCTTTTGTTTTTTTTTTTAACTTTGTATAAAAATTTGTAATTTATTTGAGATATGCTCTTCTTTTTACGAGATGACTCATTTTTTTTAATTTGTTTAGGGTATAAAGGAATACTCTTTAATTAAATTAATCCTAAGATGCTGGAATAATTTTCTTCCACTAAGTCTAACAAGCAGCTGGTTTTTGTTCTTTAGTATAATTTTGTGATCGACTTTTGAATTCAATATTTGGAATTAAGTAAATATTAGAAGTTCTAGTTATTATTTTTATTCTTTGATTTTATTATTTTTCTCTATTTTCTTTGTTTTGTTGGAATATTACAGGATTTATAATTGTTTGTAATATTACGAAGCAGAAAGAACCAAGAAAACAATTTATTAAACTAAAATCATAAAAAGAAACAAGATATGGTATGGATAGTTGCCAATTAGGAAAGACATAAACTATATGCTCAACTGTTTTTCCTTGATAAAAACATAACTTATTATACGTTTGGACTTTTATTTCTTTGCATTCAGAATTTAATAACTTTATGTAATTATATTATTTATTTCTTAAATAAGGAGTTGACTCTTTGCCCTATTTATTATTGTTGTTCAAAGTTACCTACCTGTTTGTAGTGATATCATACAACATATCATAATTACTGTTGGTCATTTTTGTGATTTCTCATGTTACTGAAGTGATAGTCTATAACTTTATGCTCTTTTTTCCTCTTTCGTTTCCTACTTGTCTTAATATCTTTATCCTCCCTTTAGAAAGCAATAATTAAGGAGCCCTGATTACTTGGATGCTGTTTATTTTGTGTTGCATAGATATATTTTCAGCATTGTTCTTCTTTACAAAGGGCAATTGGTTTGAATTAGGATAACAAATATAATAAGATTATTTATGGTATCTTTAATCCTTTTATTACGAATGATTTAGGTATTGGTGGATGGGGTTGGCAATGATAGGAAGTAGAGGGAGCAGTAGGGTGACGTGTAGCATAGAGAAGAAGGCAGAAGCAAAAAGTGAAGAGAAGAAGAGCAGCATGGTGGCATCAATGCTGGTAGCAGCCTCAACCATGGGAACAACAATAGGGCTAGCCATGGCATTGATTATGCATTCTTATGAAGATTTTAGGTGAATAAAAAAGGGTATAGATAGGGGTTGTTTTTTTAAACAAACTTGTATATGACAAATAGAATGTCAAACAATTCTGTAATATCGATATATTTTGTAACTGGTATTTTGCAATATATAAAAATACTATTTATTATAATTATGGATATATATGTGTGTGAATGATGTGTACAATTAAGATTCAAATAAAATATTTTATTTATTTTGAAAATTTATTATTAATGACCAAATTTTCTTTCAACAAAAAAAAAAATTGATCTCTAAAATGAGTCTTTAACGACCGGAATTCCCTTCGTTAAAAGTGAACACAACCAGTGAAGAGAAAATACGGTTGCTAAAAGATATCTTTAACGACCAGAAACGTACCGTCATTAAAGAAATTAATGATCGGATTTAAAATTCGATCATCTATACCTTTACCGACAGGGCTTTTACCGACCGGATTTTCTGGTCGTTAAAGGTCTTTGACGACCTGATTTGGACTTTTAACAAGCGGATTTCCCTCGTTAAAGCCCATTTTTTTTGCAGTATCCCCCATCGGCCAGATCTAGGCCAGTAGCATTGCCGCCAGCACCGTGTGGAAGGTCCCTCTGCTTCGCCACCTTACTCCGGCCTTTGGCTCTGCATGCGCAATCGTTCATAGTGAGGTCTTCTCTCTTCCATCCCTTGCCTCTCGTTTGCTCCTCCTGACATTCTGCTGCTGCCGCTGTCCTCTCGCCCTCTTCCTGCCGACAACTCTTCCTTTCACGCCGGTTGCTTCAACTAAGGTCAGTTTATTTTTTTTTCATTTATTTTTTTTTTATTTTTTAGATTAAATTTATTTTATTAATAATAAGTATACATTTTTATTATTGTTTTAATTTATTATATATTTTATTATTGTATATTATTTTATTATTTTTTAATTTATTTTTATATTTTATTATTGTATATTAAATTTATTTTTATTATTATTTTAATTTTGTATTATATTTGTGTATATATTTATTATTGTGCATATATATTTTGTATTATAATTGTTATTATATTTATATATATACTTTTTTAAATTTATGGCATATTTGTTATTATATGTATTATTGTTTTAAATTATAAATATATTTGTGTATATATTTATATTTTTGTGTATATATCTTGGTGTTATAATTGTTATTATATTTATAGTTTTTATTTTTTAAATTTGCGGCATATTTATTATTATATGTATTATTGTTTTAATTTCGTATCATAATTTGTCTATATATGTTTTTTTTTGGTAAGTATGTATTATAATTGTTATTATATTTATATTTTTTAAAAATTTGTGGCATATTTGTTATTATATGTATTATTTTTTTAATTTTGTATTATAATTTGTCTATATATGTATTTTTTTGTAAGTTTGTATTATAATTGTTATTATATTTATATTTTTTTATATGTATTATTGTTTTAATTTTGTATAGTAATTTGTCTGTATATTTATTTTTAAGTGTGTATTATATTTGTTATTTTTTTTTAAATTTGTATTATATTTGTTATTATATTTGTCTTTATATTTGTTATTATATGTATTATAATTGTGTATATATTTAACAATTTTGTAAGTTTGTATTATATTTGTGTATTTATTTTGAAAGAAGAACAAAATTTGTAGAACAAATTAGAAATATTAAGAAATGTGCCATAGAATTTAATTTAATTTAATTTAAATTAAATATGAAATTTCAATTACAATGACAAATTAGTGCCTTAGAAAACAATAGTGCATTACAAAATGTAGACATGTGATGGTCCTCATAGGAACTCCACAGTGATAAATCAATTTTTGTGAGGTTGTTTTTAAGCTTTAATTATCGCTTTTATTGGTATGTTATAATGATTTTCACGTTACTGTAGACACCGGGTTCTGAAACGGTCCAAAATCAGGATTACCCAATGATGAAAATAAGAACCGATTCATCGGCAAGAAAAATGAGAATCGATCTTCTCCTTGTCAAAATTGTCTTTTAGAAAATAAATAAAAAAATATATTTTAAAAATAAAAATAAAAATTGGGGTTCAAAAATCATAGTTTTAAAGTTTTATTAAAAAAAAAAAATCGGCGGGTCGCGGCCGCTGTTACTTGCTGAGGCACGCCATGCAGCCCACACCTGGGCGCGCGAGGCATGCCCTGCCCGCGCCTCTAGTCACCTGTCAGCCTATTTTTCGCCGAAAAAAGCAGTTTTTGGGTTTTTAACCCATTTTCAAGCTTTTTTTTTTATTTTTAAATTATTTTCTTAATTAGATTAGGATTTTTCTTGAGAATGGATATAAATAGAACATTTTGGAGAGAGAGAGAGAGGATTTTTTTGGGGGAGCATTAGAGAGATTTCTTCTTGAGAGAAAAACCAAATTTTTGAGAGCCAAAAATTTCTTCTCTTCATCTCTCTTGATTTTTCTTAAATCTAGAAAATATTTGGTAAACTTGAGGAAGAAAAATCAATTTCCTTAACTTGGGTTATCTCATCAAAAATCAACTTATTTTTTTGAGTTTGTTTGTGTTCTTGATTTTTGATAAAAACTTAAGATTTTCAAATTTTTTTGAGTTTATTTTTGAATCTTGAAAAGGAAAAAATAGATTGAGATATCTTGCTTCCAAATCATCAAATCTGAGGGCAAAAATTCTTGGATCTATTTATTTTAGCTATTTCATTTTATTTTATTTAATTTATTTTATTTTATGTCTAAATATTATTATTTTCTATTACATGTTTATTTACCTTCTTCATTTTCATTTATTTAATTTCATTGGCTTATTACTATTATTATTATTATTGTTATTATTATTATTATTATTATTATTATTATTATTATTATTATTATTATTATTATTATTATTATTAATGTTATTATATGTTATTATTATTATCTTTGTCGTTGTTGTTGTTGTTGTTATTATTATTATTATTATTATTATTATTATTATTATTATTATCTTTGTTGTTATTATTGTTATCATTGTTGTGGTTGTTATTATTTGTTTATCGTTATTATTATTATTGTCATCGTTATTATTATCATTACTATTTATCATTAGTGTTATTATTATTATTATTATTATTATTATTATTATTATTATTATTATTATTATTATTATTATTATTATTATTATTATTCTTATTATTGTTGTTGTTGTTGTTGTTGTTGTTGTTGATGTTGTTCTATTATTATTATTGTCATTATTATGTTTGCATGGCTAGTTTTGTCGGGCTTCTTAATTCCTTTTATATGTGTGTTAATTTCATGCTATATTTTCCTTATTTCAATTATTATTTAGTTGATTTTAGAATTTTTGCTAATATTTTTGTTGTTATTTTTTTAATGAGGTTTAAAATGTGATCTTACTTGTGTGAGCATTTTTGTGACAAAACGAACACGACGCGTAGGAGGATACATCACTTGGGTGAGACCTTACCTACCCCTCTAGTTTATGTAATTGCATTTATTTGCAAATAAAATAGTTTTATTTCATACGCATGTCAGTTAAAAAATTATAAAAATATTTTTACAACTAAATTGGTATTTTATTAATAAATTTGGACCAATGTCCTTGATTTTAGCTAATGAATGTAAAAATATCACGAATTAAAACGAAAAGTTAAACTTTCTGAAAAAAGGGATCACTAATCTCGGTTTTCAAGCCAATAGCTGAAATAACTCTTCGATCCACTTTTAAGTGAGCATGAAGGAACCAATGTTCCTAAACCGAATAAATATCCCAATTTATGCATGTAATCCCTTTTGATTGATTTTGCTTGATTGTTTAAACTTCATGTTTATATATATCTAGTGGGCCCTTGTAATTAATTATTTTTGGGGCAACTTTATTTAGCTTTCTTTCATTTGGGGATTGTATTCTGTCCCAATTTTCATTTTAATTTTGTTTAGCTTTTCTTTTCATTTGGAGAATTTTATTTGTCCCAATTTCTCCTTTGTAAATGGCATGGCTTTGTGTGTTTGCCGCTTTATTTATCACTTTATTTACCGCTTTCTCGATGCTTGAAGTGCGCCTTTAACAAATTGCATTAGCCGTGTGAGATGAGAGATGAAATTTTCTAATCTAAAAACTCATTTATAACTAATCAAGTCATAAATAAGAGTAAAGTTCGGAAACACTTTCTGGTTTAGACCATAAAGGTTAGATGACCTTTCCCAATATCTTGTAAATTGGGAGGCGACTCCAAAATACCTCAAAGGTGCCTAAAGGTTTCATGAAACTAGATGAACTTTCCTAGTGTTCTATTGGGTGTGGATTCTAAAATGTCTCATGTTACCTAAGATCAAATGACAAGAACAAATTCCTCGAGCCCTAAAAGCGGGTCCAACGGGGGCCTTTTCGGTTCGGCGCGCGTCATAGTGGCGACTTTGCTGGGGACTTTGTGACTCTGCTTTGAAAGTGTCTTGGTTAAAATGTATAATTGAGTTTTTCAAACTTAAAATTGCATCTCTTTTCGGGAATTGCATCGCATCATGCTAGAACCTTAGAATTATGTTAGTTTGTACCCTTATTCTTCTCGAAGCACGACCCTATGTTCACTCAATGTGGGGAAGTGTTAAGGATAATCACCAGTCCAAGCTTAGTACCTCTTGGTATATCAAATGGAGACCCGATCGGTCGTTATACTAGTGATGAGTTAGACCTATTGGCAGGGACCATGCTTGGGTAGCCCTAAAGTAACATCACCTTGACTAAAGCTCATGTAATGGCAATATATACTTCCTCTAGGTGAAATGAACCATAATAAAATGCTTGTCATGTAGGCCCACATGTATTGAACAAAATCAAATGAATTAAGTGGTCTTCCATCAAAGGCTTTCATACCCCGATGGGGTCACCTTAATTTGATTGAAGTGTTTAAATACATAATGGCTGAAACTCATATGTATGCGCACTCCGAGAAACATTGTGCTGCTACTTTTTTGCCATGCACTATACACGTTCATAGGGTCCCCTGTTGACCTATGGTTAAGCCCACCTAGGGAGAGACCAAATGACCTTATGTACGGGAGTTAAAAGGTTGGAAGGTTATACTTGCTTGCATGTGGTTGTGAATGTTGCATAGCATGTTCACGCATTACGTGTTATTCATGCGCACGTAAAAAAAATCAATTGACAAAAATAGACAAATAAATAAAAACTCATTATCACACCCCCTACCCATATGTAGGCAAACCCATCTGGATCGGAGTGAGAAGCCGTATGAGCAGGGTGCGTCACCGAACAGATCGATACAAAGCATACATTCATACATCACAAACGTACGGAAATACAGCGGAATTTAAAACTTTTAAGAAACATCAACATGATCATGCATTAATATAACAACATTCATTATAATAATGTTCTGATCAAATGCCAATACAAAATGATTACATATCCAAAATATACATAGCGAAAGCTTTACAAAATTAATGATACAAAAGAGTTCAATTACAAAAGAATTAACAACGGGCTACAAAAATAAGCCCTAACACTAATGCCTCTGTGTTGGCTAGACTGGCGGCGACTCTCCCAAAGCAAAAATGCCTTTCGCACCTGTACGGATAAAACACCGTGCTAAGTGATAACGCTTAGTGGGGAAACACACAACAAAAGAGTGGACGGCCATTCACAATGGTCGTCAAAGTATAACACATACAATATGATATATGCAGAGAATCATATCACATATATAATCATGCTTGAGTCACACACACACACACACAAACACACACACACACACACATATATATATATATCATTCGAAAGCTCGTAAATACATTCATATACATATAATCTTATGGTTCATACTTGTCATTATACTCATTCGGATATAATCATATCAAGATAAACAAAGCAAAACATAACACCTACTGACTCACAATAGTGGATAACGAGTAAACAGTGACGGTACCTTATGGGTACGAATCGAATAGTGACGGTACCTTATGGGTATGAATCGAAAACCATTTGATTTTATCACATTCAAAACATTTTACAGAGGGGACCTTAAACAAGAACCAAAAATTTTCAGGGATCGCGAGGATCCAAATGGAGACCTGATGGCTGCAGCTAAGAGACTCTATTAGGCATGCCTAACTATCCTCTAGACTGACTCTCGCAGGTCATGCATAATCCAAATTATGCTCACGGGAAATATATAATTTATCATAAAAAAATCATAATAGTGCACATATATAAACATAATTATTCCCATACAGTAGTAGAAACTCAAAGAGAAGTGATACAAAAATTCATTTTGGAAGGAAAGATAAAATCGGAAAAACAGGTCATGAAGAGGATCACCGTCGCGATCGCGACATCTATTGTGCTCGCGATAGTGAGTAGCCACAAAGGCTGTTATAACCCCGCGCAGATGCGCATGCTCGCAATAGGGAGTGCCCAACAGCTCGGCAGCTGAACGCTATGTCGCGCTCGCAACAGGTGTCACGATCACGACAGTGGGCTCTGCTACGCCGCTCGGCAAAACCACCCGATTGGCAGCCAAATTTGCTTGACAACCGAGCGCCCTGTAGCGCTCGCGACCTGCGTCGCAATCGCGATAGTGAGCTCTACTGCGATCGGTTCGGCTGCACACTTCTGCTCGGTAATGCCATGAGCTGGCTTCATGGAGCTCTGTCGCGACATCGCGACCATGTCGCGCTTGCGACAGTGTCGGGATTTTTAGTTTTTACACGATTTCTGCTGAAATTTTCCAAAACCAAAGCACTCAAACCTTCAATCTCAACTACAACTAAACCCAAACATCAACTTACCTCAAATCCAGCAACTCAAACATCATTAACAACATAAAATACAACATTTATGCCAAGAATTCCAATTAAATCGTGCCAATAACAACATCAATTTACACAATTTAAATCTCAGCACTATTCATTCATCAACTCAATCAAATGCACAATTGGGTTCAATCACTCACATTCAAGGCTTTATAAATCATCTAAATCAAAACCCATAACATATAAGCCATTATAAACACCAAGAAACATCAGATTTGCCCAACATTCAACCAAACATACAAAACCCATAAAATGCATTAAACACAATAACTCACAAACCTGAAATTCCTAAGCTCTAATCACTTGGTGCCACTCCCTCCCGCCTTCTCCTTGCCTTTAGGATCGCGAGGAGGCTCAACTAACAACCAAACCCATAAATCACACAAACACCAAACCCTAGATCAAACTCAAAACCAGAAATGGGACAAGATGAAGAAGAAGAAGATGAAGGAGATAAAGAAAATGCAGTGAACTTACCAATTGAGGATTGAGGAGTGATTAATTTCCACCACAAACACTTAAATCCAAGCTTAGAGCACAATATGGGAAGAGAAGAGGAAGAAGAGGGGTAGAGAGAAGAGAGAAACGGGAATAGCTAGAAAATTTCTGCTTTCCCTTTTTTTCTTTCTTCTTCTAATCACTCTCTTTATCTAACCCAAGCCACATGTCACTTCCCTAATGGTGGAATTTAGCCACTCACACCCTACAAGCATGCAATACACCACACATAATGTTCTTCTCACTAAAACTTACCCTACTGTGATATGAGCAAACACACACTATAACAACCCAACTTACATACACCCTAATACCATCGGTGCACCCACACACAAAAGAACCCCAAAAAATGCATTTTTCCCACAAAGCCCTTATCACATGCCAAAACACATACAATGCACATGCACAAACATGGCTCAAACTTTTAGGGGGCAAATGGGGTGTGACACTCATACGTTTCATTCCGTGTGTGTACATTATATTCTGTGCATACAATTTTCATATGTACATATCATCCTGTGCATAAATTTATTCCATGCATAGCACGATCATGCATTACATGTTGATAAGTGTCTAATTGATGTATTATTTAGTATATATTTTGTGTAAATTTAAGTAAGTTAAGTTTGCAAATGTGTTTATATTTCATGTATTTGTGTTAGTTTATGTGTTTTTGTTCTTGTAGGCTGATTTATGTGAAAAAGGGAAGAAAATGGTATAATTGGGTAGAACTAGGCAGAGATCAATTGGATGAACACGAGTTGTGAATGGGAGTCACGACCCGTGAAGATGCAGATAAAGAAAGTGAAAGAAGAGAAGGAGCTGTGAGGAGTAGGATCACGAGTCATGAAATTCAATCACGACTCGTGACTATGCAGAGAGACCAGCACAGGGGCAAAGAAATAAGCAAGAAGAGGAAAAGGAGAAGAAGCCGAGACGTGAGCCAAAGTCATGACTCACACACAAGGTCACAAGTCGTGAAAGGCCATCACGAGTCATGAAAGGCCAGAGAGAAGCAGAGGCAAGACAGAAGAAAAAAGAAGGAAAAAAGGGAGTTTTGTTCTGTCGCGAGCGCGATATTGATTGTGAGCGTGACAGAACTAGCCGTTGGGCAGTTTTTCCCTGAAAAGTCATCTGAAAAGGCACCTCTTTCTCCCAACAATTGCAACCATTTGAAGGGACATTTCCAAGGGACATAGTCTTTAGGATTTTGTAAATATCAACGTTAACTGTAATTTTAAGATATGTAATTTAGGTTAGAGTTTTTATTAAGTAAATTTTCTATAGTTTGAAGAACAGTTTCTCTTAGTTAAAGTTCTAAGTAGTTTTTCATGTTTTGAAGAAGAAGATCAAGGAGAAGGAAAATTTATTACAAGGGCTTGAGGAAAGTGCACAAGTCATCTTTCTCATTACTCTTATCTATTATTTCTTCTCTGTAAATCAAATGAACATTAATTCAATGAATTTGAATGTTATTATTATTCTCTACTTCCATCTATTCTAATAGTCTTTAAATGCAGAATTTCTATTAGTACAATTGTATAATTTTTATAAGTTAAGATAGAGTCGAGAGATCATTTTAACTTAAATCTAATAGAATTTTATTATCAAAACATAACTAGAGAGATCAGTATGTTAAGATAGTTGTCATAGGTTGGTAATTAATCTTAAAGTATGTAATCATAGTTAACTAGTTCACTAATGAGGATTAGGAGTTAGTGCTTTAAATGTATACTTTAAGCATTCTAATTCATGTCGAGAGAATGAGTTAGAAATATATTCCAATTTGACTTGTATAAAAAGATGATTATTATTAATTGGAATGATGGAATCAAGTTCATTATTTTAAGTTCTTCATTATATATATTTTATCTTCTTTTGATTATCAATAACTAGGTTGAATTTATTTGCATAATTAAGTAGTTAAACATTAACCTACCATTAATGATCATTATAAACAAGATTAAAATCAAATAGTAATAGTGAGTAAAAATCACATTTCTCGTGGGATCGACATCTTTTGTACTATTTCGGTACACAATATACTTGCAAAAATTGGCACAAATAGAATTAAGCCGACACATGTCATTCATGCATCATTCTAACTCCTTAATTTTTCAGCCACTGTAGACCATTTGCCCAAGTGGTTTTGGGATTCCGACAGTCACCTAATTAAAAGACCTTCTTGTCTAGGGTTAGGATCAGGATCAAGGGCAGTTATTGGAAATTCAAATTTTCAAGAATGGCCAATTCTTCACAACAGACTGAAGAGACTCGTGCCCTAACTGCCCAAGAGATAGATGGAAGACTCGAAGAGCTTGAAAAGAGGTTATTGGCCATGGTTAAGGGGAGAATGGATACCATGGCGCTCGTTCCTCAAGCTCAGCTCATGGTGGCTACCCTTAACCAGGTTGAGCCAGCCACGGTAAAAAAGGCTTATACAGCAACTGCCGCAATGCTTTCGTCCACTTTCAAACCTAGGGGCAAGGCGCCACTTGATTCACCAGTCGAGCAAGTAGGAAAGGCAAAAGAACTAGAGTCTTTATAGTCAATGGGCCTTCCCAGTTCCTCAAATACCAAAAGAAAGCTAGTTGGTCTTGAAGAAGATGTTATGAAGTCCAAGCTTGCGACTATCCGAGCATCTCTCAATAAGACTATTACTGGCCCCACAAGTCTAGGAGTTAGTTGTTATGATAATAGCAGTGGTACCCGAAGGACAGGGAAAGTATCGGCAACCGAGATGACTCAAAGGTACTACTCTAATTTGGGTAGACCATTGTCTTGGGTCCTTAAGAGTCTGGTGAAGGAGGGGATGTTACAACTAATTCCTCCTAAGCTCGGCAGAAACTAGGGGCAGCCCAATCACAGGACGGATCAGTATTGTGCCTTCCACTAGTACACCGGGCATTTGATGGACCATTGTTAGACCTTGAGGCATCGGGTTCAAGACCTCATTGATAGCAAGCAGATCTTTAACCCTAAAAAGCAAAAGAAGAAGAGAAAGCCAGACACTCCGGACCAGATCAGGCTTTTTGTCAAGAACTTCAGCCCATATCTGAAAGATGGGCTAAAGATGAAGGAACTCAAAGACTGGGAGTCGCTCAAAGATATAGCCATCAACGTTGAGGCCAAACATCTGGACAAAATGGCTAAGTCTGCAAACCTAACCTTGGCCAAAAGCAAAGGAAGCAGTAGTGGTAAACGGGGCAAGGCTGGAGCAGCAAAAGTTTTAGCCACAGGAATGACTCGACGCCACCTCACTATCTCAGGTAGGCCATTGTCTTGGCATTTCATCCATCTCATCAAGGAAGGGAAGTTACAACCATTTACAGCCGAGCCTGCTCCAAGCCAAGGACAGCCTAGACATAGAACAGACTGGTATTGTGCATATCACCAGTACACAGGGCATAAAACATAATATTGTCATCCTCTGAGAGATCGTATTCAAGAATTAATGCCTGGCCTAGAGGAAGAAAGAAAGAATTAGAGGTGTTATAATGCCATTTTTTTTATGATGTAAAGTGTGTTCCTGAACTATGCACTTGTTTCTCTAGTTATTTTATTAGTATGAGCTTTTCTTATGTATACATTATCATATCTTATTGCATCGTGCATAATAATAATAAAAATCAAGACATTGGTTTAATAAACACTGTTCTATTCAATCTCAAGGAAAAAATATCTTGGTTGTATCCAACCTGACTCCTAAATCGAGATAAAATTTGAGATATAGAAAAAAAAAGTAAAAATAGAAAAAGATATATATATATATAAAGGGGTATTTGCTTGGACCTATGAAGACATGCTAAGAGATGATCGTGAAGTCACCGAACACGCTATGCCGACATATCCCAATCATATACCAATCAAGCAAAAATTCAGAAGACTTAGGCCAGAATGGGCAGAAAAGGTTAAAAGGAGAGATCCACAAGCAGAAACGGGGCCAAATTTCTTACCGAAGTGCAACGCTCGACTGGGTTAGTCAATGTTGCCCCCATTAGTTAAGAAGAGAAGTGCGTGTATGTGTAAAATATCAAGATTTTAACAAAGCTTATCCATAAAAAAAATTGAAAAAAAAAAAGAAAAAAAGAGGACAAAAAAAAAACAACAACAATAAAAAAAAAAAGAGAAGGAAAAGAATTGATATGTGGATATGGCCAAGTTCATTGAGAAGAATTTGATACGGTTGTTCGTACCATGCTGTGTCTAATAACGGGAGGCAATTTATGGCTGAAACTAAGAAGCTGCTCTAGAAGTATGGCGTTGAGCTTCACAAAACCCTTTTCATATCACCAACAAGCCAATGGGGTAGTTAAGGTAGCAAATAAAAAAGTTAAAAAGATCTTGGCCAAAATGGTTCAGAATTACAAGGATTCGGTAGAGAAGTTGCCTTTTGCACTCTAGAGATATAGGACCATCGTAAGAACCTCTACGACTGAAGCGATGTTTCTTGTTGGGACAAAGCTTAGATCTTTAAGGGTAGTCATGGAAGCCCAAATTCCAAAAGCCGACCGGGCGAAGCAACTGTTGTAGCAGATGAAAATGTTAGACGAGAATAGGTGGCGAACTTATTATCACAGCCAGATCTATTGGGAAAGACTTGTTCGATCATTCGGGAGGAAAGTCAAAAAGTACCCACTGAAAGAGGGAGATTTAGTTTTTAAGCAAATGAGTCCGAGTGTTCCAAACATACGAGGTAAATTCAGGCCGACATGGGAAGGCTCATTTGTTCTTAAGAAGTTGTTGTCCAAAGGACTAACAGTTCCGACAGACAGTGGTGGGAACGAGTTCGAAGAACCAGTCAGCATCGACAGACTCAAGAGGTTCCATGGCTAAAGACAAAAAAAAATTAAAAGAAGAGAATAAATGCCCGAGAGGGTTGAGAGAAAATAGGTGTCAAAAACCGAAAAAAGTCAATCTATCAAAAATTAAGGTTTGAGAGAAAATATTCAATCAAAAAAATCTGAGGGGGCTGATTGATAGTAGGAGTCAAATGCGCCCGAAGTGTTGCTCCCTGAGATTGAATAAAACTTGTGTTTTTGCATCACACGTCTAGAAATGATTATTGTTGTTGCTATATGGTGCATATGAATAGGAAAACATGCATAAGCTAGGCATAAACACACGATTAAATAGTCAAGAGAAACCTACAGCATGCGTAAGGACATATGTTGGAGCAAGCTTCATTCAGGGCCGTAATGATAAAACTTCATTTGACAAATGCTCCTCCTCCTACCCTTCAAATAAAAAAAAATAAAAAAAAAATAAGGAAAAAGGCCGTTAGAGATGAAAACCGTAATTGGCTCTCTAAGCAAAAGTTAGGCAAAATGATAGGGTGAAAACCTGAAAACAGGCAGTCTGTCCTTAAAAAAAAATGCCGCTGGATTGGGTCGGGTCCATTCCAGGTAAAAGTAAGGCACAGGATTTCATGAAAATCCCTAAAGTGACACATTTCTTAACAAGAAAAGCTAGTGCGAAAATCCATAAGAAATGCACTACTTTAAAAAAAAATGATGACTACAGGTATCAGATGAGAACCTCGTAACCCCAAAGGCACGAAATCCAAAAGCAGCTTAAAAGGACATCGGTCCTACCGCAAATTGTGACCAAACCGACTATCGCTTCCAAATTCACTTAAATGAATTCTTTTCCCGCATTTCTACATGATCCATGCATTTCACTTGCATGCTCACTATTTTTCCTGCATATTTGGTTTTCCAGCTTTGCAGTAAGAGAGATTCGATGCGGATACTGATAAAAGGCGAGTGAGGACATCAATCAAAACACCTATCCAATAATCAACCAAAGACCTTTCAGGGGGCAATTAACTAAAGGGCTCATAGAGGGCACCATCTCAGAAGGGTTACCACTCTACGGAGGGTTAGCACGATCACAGCACTACCGCTTCAAATCTCAGAAGGGTTAGACGATGGCGGCACTTCCATTCTACGGAAAGTTAGCACGACCACGGCACTACCACTTCAGAAGGGTTAGCACGATGACAGTACTACCATTCTACGGAAGGTTAGCATGATAACGACACTACCGCTTCAAATCTCAGAAGGGTTAGCACGATGGCGGTACTACCATTCCACTGAGGGTTAGCACGACCATGGCACTACCACTTCAGAAGGGTTAGCATGATGACGGCACTACCACTCCACGGAGGGTTAGCATGATAACGACACTACCATTTCAAATCTCAGAAGGGTTAGCACAATGGCAGCACTATCATTCTTCGGAAGGTTAGCACTACCACTTCAAAAGGGTTAGCATGATGACGGCACTACCACTCCACAGAAAGTTAGTACAATCACGACACTACCACTTCAAATCTCAGAAGGGTTAGCACGATGGTGGCACTACCATCCTACGGAAGGTTAGCACGACCACGGCATGATAGCAGCACTACCATTCTACGGAAGGTTAGCACGACCACAGCACTACCACTTCAAAAGGGTTAGCATGATGATGACACTACCACTCCACGATGGGTTAGCACGATCACGGCACAACCTCTTCAAATCTTAGAAGGGTTAGCACGATGGCGACACTACCATTCTACGGAAGGTTATCACAACCATGGTACTACCACTTTAAAAGGGTTAGCATGATGACGGCACTACCACTCCACGGAGGGTTAGCACGATGACAGCACTACCGCTTCAACAAAGGACAACACGCCGACAACATGGCGATAACCACCCCAACAACATCATCCAGTCTGGAAAGACGGCTGCCTCAGGTACGTGTCTATTTCCTTCTTTTCTCTGATTTTTTGCTCACCTAGGCACCCTTGCACTAGCTTCCCCAAAATTGGGGGCAACTGTAGACATCGGGTCCCGAGTCTATCTAAGATCAGGATTACCCAATGATGAAAATAAGGACCGATTCATCGACAAGAAAAGTGAAGATCGATCGTCTCCTTGTCAAAATTATTTTTTAGGAAATAAATAAAAATAAAAATTTTAAAAATAAAAATGAAAATTAAAAATAAAATTTGGTGTTGAAAAAACCGATGGATTTGGTTAACCGATAAACCGAGCCAAAATTGATCCAAAAAATAGGTTAACCGAACCGATTTTTATGGTTAATGGTTAGTAGTTTTGTTGAATTTCAGTTTCGATTTTTAGTAAAAAAACTGTCATTTTCAGTTAACCGACCGATTTTATATATTTTTTTAAATATATATATATAGTGTTAAAAAAGTGAAAACGAAACCCTAAATTATATCCCTCTTAATGTTGCCGCCTACCTCTCCTTCTCTATCTTGAAATCGCCTCTTGCTCCCTGTTGAAATTGGCAGACATTCATCATCCCCCTCACCGTCCGTCGACAGCCGTCCATCACCAGCCATTCATCCTCTATGTCTCTCTGATTTGGGTAAATCTTCTTGTGTTCTTTCTGCCTTGTTAACATCATTGTTTTGTGTTTTGTGATTTTTTGTACTCCTTTCTTTCTTTGTTTCTTTGCATCGGTCTTTACATCTTTATGAGCAGTGTTCTTTCTGCTTTGTTGAAATAATTATTTTGCTTCTCTCTGATCTGTCGGCCAAATCTTGGTAGCCATTCATCATCCCCTCACTGCCCGTCAACAACTGTCCGTGACCAGCCATTCATCACCAGCCATTCGTCCTCTGCATCTCTCTAATTTTGGTAAATCTTCTTGTGTTCTTTCTGCCTTGTTAAAATCATTATTTTGTGTTTTATAAGCAGTACTTTTTGTACTCCTTTATTTCTTTCTTTCTTTGCACCGGTCTTTACTTCTTTATGAGTAGTATATTTTTTACTTCTTTATGAGCAGTGTTCTTTCTGCCCTGTTAAAATAATTGTTTTGCATCTCTCTTATCTGTCGGCCAACTCTGAGGAATGTTGTTGGAAATTAGATTTAGGTTCCTTTTATAGAATTAAATGGAGTCTTTTTCTTCACATTTAGGTTCAGGCCCATAGTCTTGTTTTTCCATAAATTTGATTTAGTTGAAAAGTCAGAAATCATAATAGTACTTAAAAATCACATTATCAAAGCTCTAATTTACACGTTAGACGTCTTTGATACATTATCAGTATTATTTGGATTTGACTTTGGCAATCCTTGACTGGATACAATGGTTTTGGTTACTACTACTATAAATGAATATGTTTTGTGGATAATGTTGGTTCAAGTTATAATATGCCATTACTAAGAAATGGTGATTCTTTGGTGCTCATAACTATTATTATTTTTACAATTGAATTGAGATTTAATTATTTTCTAATATCGAAAGTAACACTTTATATTTTTGCATTGTTTAGAAGCTATGGACAATTTATCAAGTACTGCTAAAAATACCACAACCAACACTGAAAGTACCCCCCAACAACAGGAGCAGCAAGAACATGTAACAAATGAAGAGAGTACTCAACATGTAAAAGGACAGACTGTAACTAAAGTTTGAAAGCAAGCAAGACCACCACTTCCAAAATCAAAGAAGAGTGGTAAGCGAAAATCATGGGTTTGGGATCATTTTGATAAAATTGCAACTACCAACAGTAGTGATCAAAGGGCTAATTGTAAATATTGTAAGAAATCGCTTGCATGTCCATTAAGTAGTGGCACAATTTGTTTGAGTAACCACTTGAGTAGGTGTAAAAGCTGTAATGGCTCAAATACCGGTTTAGAAGTATCAGAGTGAAATTTCAATGTCATCATGATAATCACAGTGTCAAACAGTGTAGCGAGTAAGTTTGCCAGTGTCAAACTTCAGTGTTAAGTGTGTTAAAAATATAGTGATTTCGGGACGGGTGACACCGGTGTGACTATACAGCGGACCCGGCTGTCCGGTGCCCGAAACATTTTAATTTCCCAAAAATGATCTATATATCGTAAGGAGTCTACTGGTGAAATCGAAACTAAAAACGGAGCTAAAACGACCTCCGTAAGTCATTCTGAAGTTGGCCTCCGGTTCGGTTCAATTTGAACCGGGGTTTGACCGAGGGCCTATGAGAGGCTTATGTGGCCCAATAAAATTTTAGTGTGTTAAATAATGTAATGGAAGTGATTTTTGTGAATTTTGACAGCTTTAGAGTTGTATTTTACGGCAGAATGAAAATTAATCGAATCAGACCGGTTTAAGTGAACCAGTGCCCAAATGGACTCCGATTAAGCTAAAAATTTGCAGGGAGCCTATTTTTGATGTTCTAATATTGATGGAATTAGTTATAAGTGAAAATAATGAGAGAAACATATAGATACTTTGGAAAAGTGTAAATGAATAGAAAAACCAAAATTTTGGTTGGACTGGTTCGATTCATAAGGTGGCTATATATAGGGAGAAATGGCTGGATTTCTCTAGAAAAATCCAGCCAAAGTCGGGATCATCTTCCTCCCCCAAAACATAACCTCTTTTATCTCTCTTTCCTCCTTTTTTATATCTTCTACTCCAATTTCTCTCCAAATCTTAGCTCCCTAACTAAATTTCAGCTCCTCCACAATCCTATAGCAGTGTTTGGAGTTCATTTGGTGCACTGGAAGTGGGTGAAATCAAGAGATCAAAGGTTAGGGTGAGTTTTTGGATTTTTGATTCAAGGGTTTTTAAATTGTTTTATTAGTCCCTATAGAGGTTTTTGGGGCTTTAGAACATGATTATGAAGTTAGATTTTACATTTGAAGCTTGGTTTTGATGATATGGATGTTTTCCTATTCGGCCATGGTAGGTTCTTAAAGGAAAAGGGAAGATGCTCATGCCAAAGGGGAAGATAAGCAACTCTAGAGTGATATAAAGCTTGGAAAAGAGGTTTGTGGTTACTAAATCTACCTATTTCCTAATATATAAGTTGATTTATAGGTTATGTTTAAGTGTAGGTATAAAATAGAGATGTGATTAATTAAATCTAACTTGATATTCATGCTTAGAAGGCTTAAATTAGTGTATAAACATGATTAGATGAAATTAAAACAAAGTGGTATGAAAATCACTATAGAGGCCGAATGGTATACCTAAGATAAAATGAGATTTCAATGAGTTCTAAGGCATGAAATTAATGTTTCTAACATGTATAATTAGTGTAATTCATGATAGAGTGATTAAATAAATTAAAAGAAATCATAGTGAAGGAATGATAGTGAGACCGAATGGTATTAAGTGGATTATAATGGAATATATGATGATATATGGCATGAAAATGGTATACATGATGTGTATGACATGAAATAAGTGTAATTGAGTGATTAAGAGAAATTATAGTGCATGATATGGGATTTTGAACTCTTGGCCAAATGGTACATGTGAGATTATATATGTGTATTTTGATTGTATATGTAATATAATGGCATATTATGACTATATGATGATAAATGAGTGTGCATGCAAAGTGGTAAGTGAAAATGAGGTGTATGATAAATTTTGCATAATGACATAATGTGATAATAATATGAATTTTGAGAAATATTGCCCTTAGTAGTTGTTTGGTAGTGAAATCTGGTATAGGATATAGATGGCTAGCCACAGGGATTCCACACCGCGGTATGAGTCATGGTGACTCATTATTGATAAGCCAATGAGAGCTTATCACAGTGTACATTGATATTCAGTGTATAGTGTAGTGCAGTGCAGTAAAATTGGTCCTGCTGGGACCATTTTATAGTGATATGGGTCTGTGGGGCCCATATCCCGCATATCCGGTCCGTAGATTTTCTACCGGGTCCATACTAGGGGCATATTGGTAAATATGCGATAAAAATGATTAAAATAATAAAATTAGTGAAAATGAGTAAAAATAGAACTAAAATGAAGTAAATATAAAGTTTAGGGGTAAAATGATAATTTTTCTAAAAGTTGATAAAAAAAAAGTGGTGGAAATAAGTTAAAAGGGTAAGTGGAAGGGTAAAATGGTAATTTTAGTAAAATATGATGCTTAAATAGTGAAACAGTGAAAAAGTGATAAAATAGGGACTAAAATGTAATTTGGCTAAATTGTAAGTTAAAGAGTGGAAAAATGAAGTAAAAAGGGTATAATTGAAATTAAATAAGTTATTAAGGGCAAAAGTGGAAAATAAACATAAATGAAATTATTAGTGTAAATATTTAATAAATAAGGGTATTTTGGTAATTAAGTGTTAAATGAGGACATAAGTGTAATTAAAGTGAAAAATGGGATATAATGGGTATTAATGTAATTGTAAGGACATAATGGTAATTAATTAAAAAGAAAGGATATAGTGGGAATTAATGGAAATGTTAAGGACATAAGTGGAAATAAGAGAAAAAGATTAGTGATTAAAATGTAATTAATGGGAAATAAAGAATTAAGTGTGCTAATAAAATAAATAATGCAATTAAGTAAATAAAAGTGTAATTAAATGAGTTAATCTATAGTTATGAGAATGATTAAGTGATTAAATAAATAATAGTATGATTAATTAAGTGAAATAGGAAGAAATAATAATAAGTGAAAATAATAAGTATTTTTAATATGTTAATTAAATAAGATTAGTTAGGAAATTTTTAGATTGGTAACCACCACTGGGCATTCTAATGCTCAACACGTAGTTGTTTTTGACTGCGTGTAGGTACCCCATAGGACTGGAGCAGTATACCTCGGTATTTTGGTGGAGCAAGCTAAAGGAGCAGAAGTGGATTTTATTTTGTATGTGTAATGGATAAATTGTGGCATGTATATACTTATCTAGTATTTGATTTTGGGCATGTAATGATGTTATATGTTATTTTATCTGTGTGGATTATTTTCTGACTGTGTGATGAAAGGCGAATGGGAAAGGTATCGATATAGGATGATATTGTTGTTGTGCCCTTGCCGGGACTGTGGAGATTTCAATTTGTAGGTTTGGGTAGTGCAATTTACTAGCCATTATACTGCCGAAATTTATACCAAATGAATAGTAAACAAGACAGTTATAGGTCATCGGTAACTAAGTAAATGTAAATGTTAAAGGGTATGTAAAGTGAATAAAGTGTTAAGTGAACTTAGTGTTAATAAATATGAGTGTAGGGAAAAAAATTAACCCGTAATTTTATAAGTGAATGACAGTTAACCGATCATGGTAATTACACAGTATTGCTAAGTTGTCAGTATACGTATAGGGTATAAGGGTGTTACAAAAGCTATCCTCCAAATGTAGAAAGCATAAGCCAAAGAACATTGACATTTAAACCTGCACTAAGTGGTAAGTCAGCTGGCACTACACATACACTTACACATTGGAATTTTGATCAAGGAGAGTGTAGGAGATGTTTAGCTAGAATGATAATTTGTTCTCTTTTAAATTTGTAGAACATTAAGGATTTCGTGACTTTTGTCATGCTATGCAACTTTTGTTTGTTATGCCTTCACGAATTACAGTTGCTAGGGATTGCTATGATCTCTATAAACATGAGAAATTGAATTTGATGAATTATTTGAAGAAATTATCTTCTAGAATTTGCCTCACAACTGATGCATGGACTTCTACCCAGAATTTGAGTTATATGTGTATCACATGTCATTTTATTGATGAGGATTGGACTTTGCATAAAAAGATTATTTCATTTTGTCCAATTTCTAGTCATTCTAGTGAGGTTATGGGTCAATCAATTGAAAAGTGTTTACTTGATTGGGGTAGCCGTAGAGTTTTTACTATAACGGTTGATAATACTACCTCAAATGACTTGGGTATTCAGTACTTAAAAAGAAGGCTAAATAGTTAGGGGGATAGTGTTTTAGATGGTGAATACTTGCATATGAGATGTGCTGCCCATATTTTGAGCCTTACTGTGAAAGAAGGTTTGAATGAAATTAATAACTCAATTGAGAAAATTTGAAATGCAGTGAAGTATGTTCGCTCCTCTCCTTCTAGGTTGAGTAAGTTTAAAGATTGTGCTAAAAAAGAGTTGTTAGACACTTCGAGTCTTGTATGCCTAGATGTGGAAACTAGGTGGAACTCAACTTACTTGATGTTAAAGTCTGCAATTAAGTTTGAAAAGGCTTTTAACTTTCTTGAACTTACCGATAAAAAGTATGTCAGTAATCTTTTGAGTAAGTGTGGATTACCAGATAGGAGTGATTGGGAATATGCCAAAAGTCTACTTCCTTTTCTTGAAGTGTTTTATGAAACTACTGTGAGTTTGTCTAGTTCACTTTATGTCACTGGAAATGAATACATGAGACAAATTATGGTATTGGCTTGTTGATTTCTTCATGGTGTGAAAGTGATCATTTGGGTTTGAGGGGAATGGTTGTTAAGATGAAGAACAAATTTAATAAGTATTGGAAAAATGTTTATAATGTGAATATTATGTTGTTTGTTGTTATGGTGCTTGATCCTCGTTATAAATTGGAATCTGTTGATATCATTATTGATCATTGTTATGGTTCTGAGTTTGGTGAAAAGCTAAAAGACAAATTGAGAAGAGTTTTATCTACTATGCATGATTCTTATGGTGCATCAATAATTCCATCCATTCAAGTAGAAGCAACTGAAACTGTTGAGGTTGAGAAAAATGAGGGCAAGACTAGAGCTACTACTGATATAATTCGAGCAGTTTTGAAGAAACAAAAGATATCTCAATGTAGTATGGATGTAAAAACTGATTTTGATAGGTACAACAATGAGATGCTTGAGGAAGATAAAGAAAATTTTGATATATTGAATTGGTGGAAGGTTAATTCATCAAAGTATCAAATACTTTTTGCAATGGCTCGAGATGTATTGGCAATGCATGTGTCAATTATTGCTTCAGAATATGTTTTTAGCACAGGAGGTCGTGTTCTGGACTCTTTTCGGTCTAGTTTAACTCCGAAAATTGTGGAAGTGCTCATTTGTGGACAAGATTGGTTTAGATTAAGCAATAAACCAATTTTTGTTGAACAAGTTCTAGAAGAAATTGAAAGTTTGGAGATAGTTATTATTCTTCTTTATTTTGATTTTTCTATTTACATTTTTTCTGATAGTTTAGACCCTAATCAATTTGTAGTATGTTTTTTTGTTTGCTTTTTTCTTTAAATTGCAAAGTCAACTTGTGATATAGCTGATCATAATCTGATTCAAGTTGATGACTAGCTCGAAGATATTTTAGTTTTGTGTGAAATTTTTTTATTTAACTAGTTGGATTGTTATATTTTCGGTTTGTAATTTTTATTTTTAAATATTTTGAACATGTTTAGTTTATAATTGTATTTTGAATATTATAGTTAATTTCTATATTGAATTATGCTTGTTTTCTAATTATAATTTTTAAGTAACTTGAAAATTTAAATTTTTTTATGAATGTATTTTATTGTTGTAATGGTTAACCGAAAAATATTAGTTAACCAGTCCGAAACCGATGGACTGGTTAACCGATATTAATGGACTGGTTTACGGTTAGTGTTTTTAAAAAACAGAATTTAATGGACTGATTTATTTTTTAGGGCTCATGGACCGGTTAACCGGTCCATGAACACTCCTAGTATAAATAGAACATTTTGGAGAGAGAAAGAGGGTTTTTTTGGGGGAGAATTAAAGAGATTTCTTCTTGAGAGAAAAACCTATTTTTTGAGAGCCAAAATTTTCTTCTCTTTATCTCTCTTGAGTTTTCTTAAATCTAGAAAATATTTGGTGAATTTGAGGAAGGAAAATCAATTTTTTTAACTTGGGTTCTCTAATCAAAACATCAAAAATCAACTTCTTTTTTTGAGTTTTTTTGTGTTATTGATTTTTCATAAACACTTAAGGTTTTTAAATTTTTTTGAGCTTATTTTTGAATCTTGTCAACGAAAAAATAGATTGAGACATCTTACTTTCAAATCATCAAATCTGAGGGTAAAGATTTTTTGATCTATTTATTTTTGCTATTTCATTTCATTTTATTTTATTTTATTTTATGTCTAAATATTATTATTTTCTATTACATATTTATTTACCTTTTTCATTTTCATTTATTTAATTTCATTGGTTTATTATTATTATTATTATTATTATTATTATTATTATTATTATTATTATTATTATTATTATTATTATTATTATTTGTTTATCATTATTATTATTATTATTGTCATTGTTATTATTATCATTACTATTATTATCATTAGTGTTATTATTATTAGTATTACTATTACTATTATCATTATTCTTATTCTTCTTCTTCTTCTTCTTCTTCTTATTATTATTATTATTATTGTTGTTGTTGTTGTTGTTGTTGTTCTATTATTATTATTATTGTCATTATTATGTTTACATGGCTAGTTTTGTGGGGCTTCTTATTTCCTTTTGTATGTGTGTTAATTTCATGCTATATTTCCCTTATTTCCATTATTATTTAGTTGATTGTAGAATTATTGCTAATATTTTTATTGTTATTTTTTTTATTGGGGTTTAAAATGTGATCTTGCTTGTGTGAGCATTTTCGTGACCAAACGAAGGGGTCACGATGTATAGGAGGATACATCACTTGGGTGAGACCTTACCTACCCCCCTTGTTTATGTAATTGCATTTATTTGCAAATCAAATAATTTTATTTCATACGTGTGTCAGTTACACAAAAATATTTTTACGACTAAATAGGAATTTTATTAATAAATTAGGACCAATGTCCTTGATTTTAGCTAATGAATGTAAAAATATCACGAATTAAAATGAAGAGTTAATCTTTCTAAAAATGGGGTCACTCATCCCGGTTTCAAGCCAATAGCTGAAACAACTTTTCGATCCCCTTTTAAGTGAGCATGAAGGAACCAATGTTCCTAAACCGAATAAATATCATGATTTATGCATGTAATCCCTTTGGATTGATTTTGCTTGATTGTTTAAACTTCATAGTTATATATATATATTGTGGGCCCTTGTAATTAATTATTTTTGGTGGAACTTTATTTAGCCTTCTTTCTTTTGGGTATTGTATTTTGTCCCAATTTTCATTTTAATTTTGTTTAGCTTTTCTTTTCATTTGGCGGATTGTATTTGTCCCAATTTATCCTTTATAAATGGCGTGGCTTTGTGTGTTTACCGCTTTATTTGTAGCTTTCATTTACCGCTTTCTTGATTCTTAGAGTGCGGCTTTAATAAATTGCATTAGCCGTGTGCGATGAGAGATGGAATTTTCTAATATAAAAACTCATTTATAACTAATTAAGACATAAATAAGAGTGAAGTTCCGAACCACTCTCTGGTTTAGACCATAGAGGTTAAATGACCTTTCCCAATTTCTTGTAAATTGGGTGGCGACTCCAAAATACCTCAAAGGTGCCTAAAGGTTTCATGAGGCTAGATGAACTTCCCCAATGTTGTATTGGGTGGGAATTCAAAAATTTCTCATGTTATCCAAGATCAATTGATACGAACCAGTCCCTCGAGCCCTAAAAGCGGGTCCAACGAGGGCCTTTCCGGTTTGGCACGCTTCACAGTTACAGTTTATTGGTTATTGTCTAGTTGTCTTTAATTATGTTATAATGATTTTGGCATTAAAATATAGCAATAATGAGTAACTTAAATAGAACTTGGATGTATAAAATAATAACACATGATGGTCAACTGAACCTTGAGTTTGTTGAAGGAGTTCAAGGTTTTATTGAATATGCAAGCTCTCAACCTACATAAATAGACGATCCAAAAATCAGATGTCCATGCAAAAAGTGCAAACATAAGTGTTATCTTCCTACGAATGAAGTGCATCTCCATTTGCTAAAAAAGGGGTTTATACCCAATTATTTCGAGTGGATACGACATGAAGAGCCAATAATTTGTAGCACATCTAGAAGTAATGAAGTTAGATCGGCAGTAAATGTGTCTGAATTTCAAGAGGGAACGAATTTATAATAAACAATATTTGTCCAATTGAAAATCCATATGCCCAAATGGTTTTTGATACAGCGTGATATTCATTTCAACCAAATTTACACAGTGTCGAATAAGAACCTAACCTAACTGCTAGAAATTTCTTTGACTTACTTAATGCAGTTGACCAAGAATTATGGCTAGGCTGTGATAACATGACCCAGTTAGGTTCTATTACTCGTATTTTGAACATAAAATCTGAAGGTCATATTTCTGATTGTAATTTAGATAAAATGCTCACTTGGTACAATGAATTATTGCCTTCGGATCATAAAATAGCTGACAGTTTTTACAATATGAAAAAGCTTCTTCGGGGCCTTGGTTTGCCAGTAGAAAAAATTGTAAAGTGGGATGTATGTTATTCTGGGGACTTAATGTTGAATTATAGGAATGTAAATTTTATAGCCAACCAAGGTTCAAACCAATAAATGCCAATAGGAAATAGAAATTAGTACCATGAAAGCGGATGTATTATTTCTCGTTAACAGCGAGACTTCAGAGACTATATGCCTCTGATATTACTGCATCTCAAATGAGATAGCATAATAAATATGAACAGTCGGATGGAATAATGAGTCATCCATATGATACAGTTGCATGGAGAGATTTCAATAACATCCACCTTGACTTTACTGCTGATAGTAAAAATGTGAGACTGGGTTTAAGCACTGATGGTTTTTAGCCTTTTGGGCAATCGGGGCCAGCAATATTCATCATGGCCAATCATAATAATTCCTTATAATTTGCCTCCATGGATTGGTAAAAATGAGGCTTACATGTTCTTGCTAACGATTATGCCTTATGCCTGGGCTGAAGAATCTAAAGAATAAAATTGATGTATTCCTATAACCATTAATATCTGAATTATAGCGAATATGGGAATTTGGTGTTCTAATATATGATGTGTCCCTTCAATAAAATTTTATGATGAGAGCAACTTTGTTATGGACGGTTAGTGATTTCCCTGCCTTTTCTATGTTATATGGATGGAGCACGGCTGGAAAATTAGCTTGACCCTTAGTGTGGTAATGATTCAGATATTTTTTTTATCTTACTAATAGGTGTAAGACATCTTGGTTTGATAATGATAGGAAATTTCTTCTTCCAGATCACCCATTTAGACGTAATAAACATAGGTTTATGAAGAATAAAATTGTCCAAGCACCTTCACCACCTAATAGATCTGGTGAATAAATATTGCAAGAGATTAATGAATTAAGGTTGCTGAAAGTGACAGAAGTTAAAACTAAAGAAGTAAATGCCAAAATTGCTAAAAACTTTGGTTGGAGAAAACGTAGCATCTTCTAGGATTTGCCATATTGCAAATCAAATTTGATCCGGCATAATTTGGATGTGATGCATATTTCATCTCTAATCTTACGAAAGGACCATTGTAGACTGTTAAATCTTACCTGGTTTATTTTGTCGATGGATACAAATTTCATACGCAATCTCATGGTCATAACAGGGCAACTATAAATAGTGGGGTTTACATTCAGGGGGAATTGATGGATTATTATGGTAAAATTATAGAGATATTAGAAATTGAGTACCCCGTATTGCCAATTAAATGTTGTGGGATATTTAAGTGTGAATAGTTTGATCCAACACTTAATGTTAGAACGAAAGTGTATACCAGATACAACATTGTTGAAATTAACAAGAGAAGAAGATTTCCTAATTTTGAACCTTTTGTATTGACAATGCAAGCAATCCAGATTTATTATGTCCCTTTTCCTAGCCTAAGACGAGATAAGATAAATTGGTTGGCAGTTTGTAAGGTAGAACCTAAAGGCTTTTTTGAAATGAAAGCAAAAATAAAAAAATAAACGAATTGAAAGCAAAGCCATTCAAGAAGAAGAAACGGAGGTGCATGAAATAAATGCAAGTCTGGCATATGAAGATAATGAACCTTTGAACAATCCAGATAATGAATATGTTGATAACACATCTGAAGAGGAACATGATTCTACAGAGGGCTATACATTTAAAATGGAGCCTAAATTTTATTCTAATTATTTGAAAAATGAAGATGATAGTGATAATGATTTACAACTGAGTGATGATAGCGAATAATTCCTTAATGTAAATACAATTTATTCATGTATATTTAAATACAATTTCATACAAAAATCATGAATAGCTAATAATTTGCATTTATGGTTAAGAGTCATTTATTACTTTAATTGGTATCTTTTTGTAGCTAGATATTATCTTAACTTTATTAATTTAGTAATGTAATCTACTGATGTCTAACTATGTTTATCAAGATTTTCAAGTAAAAAATTGCATAATAAGAGGAAGAATTCTAATATGTTGCCTCCACGGATGAGAGTGTCTCCATTAGTCTCCTCTACTATGAGTCTAGCAGAGTGATCACTATCTCATACATCCACTCCTTCAAATATGGGCACAGATTCATTACCATATAGTTCCCCATGCCCTGCATCTAATGCTGCTACTTCATCAATACAAGCTACTACAACAGTCAATCCGTCCATACTATCTCAGACATCAGAAATAGTTGACGGTCCTATGCCTGGACCGATTAGAGTGGATGGACGGATGTACATTGCCATTGAAGGAAATCAATGAGTTATTGTAGACACCGGGTCCTGAGACAGCCCAGATCAGAGTTACCGAATGATGATAAGATGACTTGTCACTGGCAAAAGGGTTAAAAGTGATGATTTCCGTGAAAATTTGCATTTTAGAGTGAAAAATTAAAAAATATTAAAAATATTTTAAAAATTAATTTTGAAAAAGGGGGGCTTACAAATGTAGTATTTTTAATTAATCCTTAAAAAAAAAAAAATCCGAGCGTCGGGGCCTTGCGGCAGCGCGCTGAACGCCATCGCGCGGCGCGCCCAACGGCCGTCCGTAGGCCCTGTTCCATCGTAAATGTGCAATTTCGCCCCAAAATTCAATTTTTCCGATTTTTTTCTACAAAATTCGATTTTTATCACTTTTTTAAGGGATTTTCAGGTTTTTTTCAATTTTTAAAATTTAAAATTGTTAATATCTGATTTTATTAAGTTTTATCCCTTTAATTAATATTATTTTCCTATTTTCTTCATATAAAAAGAGTAAGATGAAAAGCTAAAGAGGATGGATTTTTTTTAGGGTTTTTTATCTTCATCTTTTTCTCTTCTTCCTCTCAATTTCTCTAAGAAAAATTCCGAGATTTTCCCCAACAAAAAAATTGAGTTCATCTTTTTGGTTCTTTTTTCCAATATAATTTCTTCTAAACACTTTTTAGAAGAGGTTTTATTGATGCAATTTAATTTGGAGGCAAACATAATAATTGTTTGCTCTCAAAATTTATTTTTTTAACTTATTATTTGTTTTCAATTAAACTTTTTCAAAGTTTTTTTTATTATTTTGAATCTTTTTTTTGATGAACAATGGATTTTGGGGCAAAACAAATAATTTTTTGTTCCTAAAATCGATTTTTTCATTTGATTTTCTAAAAAATAATTTTTTCTATAAATGATTTTTTTTCTTTGGAACAAACAAAATAATTGTTTGTTCTTGACATCATTTTCATTCTTTTAATCAATAAAAATCATTCTTTTGGCAAAGAAATTAATTCTTTGTTTTAAAAGAATTGTTGATTTTCTTTCTTCATTTTTTAAGCCTATTTTTTCTTGGAATAAAATTCCAACATTTTTTTATACAATTTTAGTCTTGCAAATCAAGAATAACGAAATCAATCATCTTTTTACCTTTATCGAATCCGAAACTCTGAGGATAAACATTCCAAGCTTGTTCTTCTTATTTTTTTTGTTCATATTTAATTTATTCATGTTCATTTTATTATTTTCAGTTATTTATTTATTTATTTTGTTTATATTTAATTTATTAACATGTATATTTTTATTATTATTCTCATTCATTTATTTTATTCATGTGAATATTGATTTCTTTTAATTCCTAACATGTAATTAATTTATTTCACTTTAATTCATCATTATTTTTAACATATAATTAAATTAATTCATTTTGATTGGTCTTTTTGCCATGTAAATGGTTTATATCATTTGTGAACATATTTAATTAATCATGTCATTTATTTAATCATTTTTTATTCTTTTCCATTGTCATTATCATATATTTAATATTTTGTTCACTTATTTATTTTCATTATTATCATGTTCATATTTTTACACATTAATTAATTAACATGTTGTATTTTATTCCAATTACATCTTTTAATCCTTTTCTTGTTCATAACACATTGTTCTCATTTATTTTAAATTGTAAATATGTTAATTCATTTGTTATTTTGATATCATTTCATTTTATCTCATTTTATTTTATTTTATCATTTATTTTATATTTAATTGATTTTAATTGATTCAATTACGAACATTATTCTATTTGTGTTTTATTTTCATTTCACATCTCATTTTCCTTCTTGGGCATTTTTGCGAGCACACGGGGAGATTCAGAAGGCTCGTTTGGGATCAAGTATTTATTTATTTTATTTGTACTATTTTATTTATTTGGCTTTTCATTTACTTTGCCATGTAATTTTCTTGTAAAATTGTTTATTTAGGCCCGCTAGAAAGAAAGTCACTAAACCATTTTTATTAATTAATTTGGCATTTTCCTACATAAAATGGGACCAATGTCCTAGTTTTTCTCCAAAACAAAACCATCACATCAAAATTGTTTTATAATAAATATGCATGCGAGGACCAATCATCATTAACGAATATCCCGATTTATGCATGATTTGTATTTTATATACAATGGGGGCTGTATTCCGCCCCTAGTTTTGTTGTAATATTTTTACATATGATTTATTTTATTTACGCTTTTATTTATCGCTTCCACTACGTGATTGACATGCGCTTTAATTAATTGCATTAAAATGAATGAGAAATGGGATGAAATGATAAATTCAAAACTCGATTATAAAATTAACCAAGGTACGAATAAATGGGAAGTCCTAAACTCACTCTGGTCTTGGCCTCAATGAGGTTAGAGGTCCATCTCAGTGTTTCATTGGGATGGAATCTCCAAAATATCTCTTGTATCCCACCAAAAGACTTAAATTTACAATCTTAGGCTCCACGGGGTAGAGGGCCATTCCAGTGTTCTATTGGGATGATATCTCCAAAATCCCTTTGGCTTGCCCAAAATGGATATTATGCGCCGTCTTAGGCTCGCTGAGGCTAGACGACCCTTCCCAATGTTCTATTGGGTGGCCACTCCAAGAAACCTCCTTGTTGCCCAAAATAGACGCACTTGTAAATATCTTACAAGTTTTCATGAACCTCCACTCGATCGCCCTAAAGGCGGGCCCTTGGGGCGCCCCGAGGTTCGACTCGCGTCACAGTGGCGACTCCACTGGGGACATACTCGAGACTTCACTTCGAAAGTATCTTGGTTAAAATTTATAATTGAGTTTTAATTTAAAAATTTCATCTTTTTTCGAAATTGCATTGCATCGCATTAGAGCCTTAGATCTATGCTAGTTTTGTCCCTCTATCAGCCCCGGTGCATTCCCAAAGCACGACCCTACGTTCACTCAATGTAGGGAAGTGTTAAGGGTAATCACCAGCCCAAGCCTCGTACCATCATGGTCTATCAAATGGAGACCCGATCGGTCGTTACGCTCATGATGAGCTAGACCCATTGGTAAGAACCATGCTGGGGTAGCCCTAAAGTAACATCACCTTGACTAAATCTCATGTAATGGCAATAGTTACTTCTCCTAAGTGGTATGAACCTTAATACCTTGCTTGCTATATGGATAATTTTGTATTGGACAAAACCCAAATAATCTGATTGGTCACCTAATCAAACGCTTTCATGCCCCGATAGGCCCATGCCAACTTATTCGGACTGCCTAAATACATGATGGTCAAAACCTATGCGTATGCACATTAGCTAAGAGAGGTTATGCTACCGGTTTTCCACTGAGCACCATACGCGTCCATCAGGTTCCCTATTAACCCATGGATCAAGCCCACCTAGGACAGAGACCACACGACCTCGTGTGTGGGGACAATAAGGTTGGAAGGATCTATCTGCTTGCATGTGGTTATGGATGATGCATTGCATATTCATGTTATTTATGTACAAATAAAATTTTTTTTTCTCCCCTATGTATACATCCTATTCTTTACATATAATTATTACATGTACATATTATCCTGTGCATAATTTTTCAAATGTCTCACATGTATCATTATAATCTCTTTTGGTCATTGTATACCATCTGTCGCACAGCACGACCATGCATTGCGTATTATTCATGCATTATTCTAACTCTTTAATCTTTCAGCCAACAAAGACCACTTTTCTAGCTGGTTAGTGGTTCTGACAGTCGCATTATCAGAAGGTCTTGATTGTGCAACCAGAATAAAGTCAAGTGCAATCAATAGGCATTCAGAGAATCTCCAGAAATGGCTGATTTATCGAGGGAGGAAGATGCTACTAGGGCCTTGATAGCTAAAGAAGTGGGTCGAAGGTTTGAAGAATTCAAGAACCGAATGATGGCCATGATGGTCGTAATGGCTCAACCAACTGCACCACAGAACCTGACACCTCCTCCCATGAGATAAAATGAATAGGAGGAGGTCAGAGAGGATCCGTCGGAGGATGTACGTCCACCACCAATGGACCTAGGGGCTGCCACATCAGGAGGGCAAAAGAGAGGAGTAGCCCATAGAATGGAAGAGGACCTAGAAGGGGATGAATATGAAGAACCCTTGTTAGTTAGAAGGAAAGCACCCCAGACAGAAGATACCATCTGGAAGAAGATGGAAGAAAAGTTCGAGGCAATGGCGAAGATGTTGACAAGGGGTCGAGGGATGAACCCCGAAGACAAAGAGCTGGATAAAGAAGATCTAATCCCCTTGAACTTTAAGATGCCTGATGTCCCGAAATTTGATGGCACATCAAACCCCACCGCACACATCAAGCAGTACTCTTTGATAATGAAAGGTACCACGCTAACAAAGAGGCAGAAGGTGGAATACTTCTGTTTAAGTTTGACAGGTCCTGCGGTGGGCTGGTATCACGGACTTGATCGGAGAACAAAAGAAGACTGGGATCTACTGACGGAGGAGTTCCTCCAGCAATATGACTGTAGTATAAGGATGGAGGTCACTCTGAAAGATCTAGAGTTACTATAACAAAAGCCGGACGAGTCATTCCATGAGTACTTGACCCGATGGAGGAACCGGGTAATGGAGATGAAGAAGAGGCCGAACACTCCAGACTAGATCAGGCTGTTTATTAGGAATGCCAACCCATACTTGAAAGATGGGCTAAAGATGAAGGGGCTGAAGGACTGGGAATCCTTAAAAGATATAGCCATTGAAGTTGAGGCTGAGCATCTGGATAAAATGGCTATATCTGCAAACCTGGCCTTGGGCAAAAGCAAAGAAAACAGCAGTGGCAATGGGAGCAATACCAAGGAAGCAGAGGTCTCAACAACCGGAATGACTCTTAAACACCTCACCATCTCGGGCAAGCCTCTATCTTGGCACTTCGCTCGTCTCATCAAGTAAGGGAAGTTGCAACCCTTACCAGCTAGGCCTACCCTAAGTCAAGGAAAGCCTAGGCACAGAACGGACTGTTATTGTGCATATCACTAGTACACAGGGCATAGGACAAACTATTGTCACCCTCTAAGAGATCGTATTCAATAATTGGCACCTGGCCTGGAGGAAGAAAGGAAGAATTAGAGTTGTTATAATGTTTTTCCTTTTCTAAAGTGTATTCCTGAACTATGCACTTGTTTCTCTTTTCTATTTTAATAATAGGGGCTTTTCTTATATATGCATTGTCATATCTTATTGCATCAAGCATAAGTGATAATCATGATTAAGGCATTGGTGTAATAAACACTGTTTCATTCAGTTTTAATAAATAGTAATCTTGGTTGCATCCAACTTAACTCCTGAAGTGAGATAAAATTTGAAACTCAAAAACAAATCAAACTCCCTCTCTATTGCCTCTTAAAATCAAACTCAAAATCAAAATCAAACTCAAAACTAAAAGTAAGCAGTCTTGGCCTCAATGTGATGCCTGAAAAAATGGAGGACTCGAATTTGTCCCGCCATCTGAATCCTGGATTCATTATCCATAGTAGGTCCAACTCTAAACCTATTATTCCCATCGCATCGGGAGCTAGTGGACGCCGGAGTGGCTATTGATGCGGTGGAGCTGCATTAATGAGTCTTGCCACATTGGTGTGGTTGGATGGGCTGGTTACTGCCATGCTGGTTGCTGGATCCGATGCGATGGCAAGAATAGGCAGACGACGATAGGAGCTACTACAGCGTTGGAGTGGCTGACAGTGGTTGTGGGGAAGCAGCGACAGGTGAAGCGGATGATGCATCCGCGTGGGTAGAGGAAATAGGTTTGGGATTTGAAGTGAAAAGAGGAAGAAGAAGAAGAAAAAGAAGATGAAGGAGGAGGAGGATGAGGAGATGGTTGAATTGGCATCCTATTTGGCATAAGTGGGACCCACATTATTGCTCAGTCAGTAATTCCGCTAGTACCTAATGGATTTCTTGATAGAGTCCCTCAATTAAAAGGGGACTCAAAGTTGAGACCATATATTGTAGGCTTCCAATGTTCGGTTCAAACATTGAAAAACACCATATAGTTCAATCTCCCCAAAGATAAATAATAGTTCATCTTATAAAATAAAAGATTGGAACTTGAGATGGTTACCAAGTGTGAACAGAAGATGGTGGGTAGTAAAGAGTGAGTGAATATTGTGATCATTCCTAGATTGAAAGGATTGCTACGGCGCTGTGGCTGGAGATGGCTAACTGAAGACCAGAGGGTGGTAACAATGGAAGAGGTAAAAGAAATATCAATGGCTTAGAGAGAAATGAGAGTAATGAAGTCATCGGTAGAGGTCAAAAAAGAAAAAGGTTGGAGCACAGAAAAATCGAAAAAGGCTTAAAACATTTCTTTCTTCCTTTTTAATGTGAAAACATTAATGTAAATTTTAATTAATTACTTAATGTAGACACCTGGTTCTGAGTCAGATTTTGATGGCAATCTCGGGTTCTTGATAATTCCTCCAAAAAAATATATATTCGATATAAAATAGGTAGGTTAAATTAATAGTTAAGATTAGTTGATTAATTAGTTAATATTTTAGGATAATTAAAAATGAAAAAATGAAATTAATATAGGGTTTGATTAGATAAAATATATGTGAGATTAATTAATTTAAATGGGTATAAAAATATAGAGTATTTAATATGTAAAGTGTTTAATTAATTAATATGTAGTAATTTGAGTAAAATAATTAAAAGCAAAAATAAAAAAAATAGAAAATAGAAAATGGAGGAAGTTACCATTATGACCAAGCTAACCCTAATATAGAAGTATAAAAAGAAAAGAAGAAGACCAAGAGGAGGGGGGCTCGGCAGATCAAAGAAAGGAGACCAAGAAAAGAAAAGAAAAAAGAGAAAGAAAAGAAAGAGAGAGCAGAGGGAACCTGAGACCCAGAAAATCAAAGAAATAGAAAGGAAAATAGAGAGCAAGAGTGAGAGCAAGAAGGTGAGAGTACGGAGTGAGAACAGGGAGCAAAGGAAAGCAAATAGAAAAGAGAGAAAGAAAGCCAAATAAGGAAAGAAGAGAGAAGCAGACTAGGGAGAGCACCAGACGCCGGAACCGGAGAAGAAAAAGAAGAGAAAGGAGAGGAGGTGGCGGGGGCTCCGCCGGCCAACCACCGCCGCACACGGCGGCACGCGCCCACCGGAAGAACCACCACCTCCGGGCGCATCCGGTCGTAGCCGCTGTTTCCCCATCGGACTCCGGCAGCCGGCACGTGAGGGAGAAGACCGGCGATCGTTGCAGCGTGTTTTCCCGGCGACGGCGACTTCCGATTGGCGCGTGGCCACCGGCGCTGGACTCCCGACGACGCGATCTACGAGGCGGCGATGGAGGTGTCGTCAACCGCCGCTCCGGCGGCCCTCCAGTGACTACTCTCTCTCCCTCTCATTTTATATTATTATTATTAATATATTTATTATTTATTATTATTATTTATATTATTATTTATTTAATATTTTGTTTTTTATTATTTTATTATTTATTTAATTTTTTGTAATATTATATTTATATTAATATTATTAATATATTTATTATTTATTTATTATTATTATTTACATTATATTATTACTATTACTATTATTTATTATTATTAATATTATTATTGTCTAATTTGTGTTAATTTTATTTTGATATTATTATTAATTGATTTGTGATTATTATTTAATTTTATGTTTTATTATCATTATCATTATTGATTATTGTTATTGATATTATTATATTATTATTGATATTTATTATGTTTATTATTAATTAATATTTAATATTATCATTATATTTATTTAGTATTATCTATCATTATTGATTATTATTAATATTGAGATTATATTATTGTTATTGTTGTGTGAATATTATTATATTGTTGATATTATGATATTATTATGATATTATTATTATTTGCTTATTATTATTGTCATATTAATATTATATCATTTATTATCCTCAATGTTATTATTTTATGTTTAATGCATTTCATAATTATTATTATTGTTAATATATTATTATAACTTGGTTCATATCTATTATTATTTTATAATATTGTTTTTTATATTATTATTATTTTTATTGGCTTTTATCACCATAATTGTCATTTACATGCATTAATCTCATTTTCACCACACCAAATTAAATATCAATTACTTATCTATTTATATATTTGTTTATTTATTTATCAATTACTAACTGATATTGATTTTGTGTTATGATTGTAACCACCAGTGGCACATGGCTGGGGTACGGTCGAGGTAGGTAAATTAAGATTTATTTATCATTTATTATTTGAGAAATATGTAATTACTATTTTATTGTATTTTATGTATTTGTGGTCTGTAATAATAAAATGATTTTCGACTGCTCTTAAAAAGAATCACCACACAAATGTTTTCTACTAAAAAGAATGTTTGCTAAATAAAACTGGACCAATGTCCTATTTTACCCAATAAAACCATCACATAAAAATCGTTTTCCATAATGAACTCATGCGGGGACCAAAGTCCTTAAAATAAATGAATAACCCGTTTTATGCATGTATAGCACATTTATAAATGGGAGTTGTATTCCGCTCCTAGTATTATTGTAATTTATCGCTTTCACTATTTATTTTGCTCATTTACTGCTTTTCGAACGTGAATAAATGCGCCTTTAATCAATTGCATCGTGTGGAGAGAGAGGGAATTAATGATATTAAAATTTAATCATAAAGTAATCGAGGTAGAAATAGATGAGAAATCCCGGACCCAGCTCTGGTCTTTGGGCTCAAAGAGGCTAGAGGTTTACCCTCCAAGACACCTTTTTGCGCCACGAGACTTTAGCGCTAATCCTAGGCTCCTTAGGGCGAGAAGTTTACCTTCGAGGACCCCTCTGGTTGGCCCAAAATGGATACCAAGCGCAGTTTTAGGCTCTCCAAGGCGAGAGTAACTTTCCCAATGTTCTATTGGGTGGCGACTCCATGAAACCTCCTTGTTGCCCAACATAGACGCACTTGCGATTTATTGCAAGCTGTCAACGGACCCACAAATGCCCCGATCGCCCACGTGCGGGCGGTCGAACGGGCGACCGCGGGGATCCGGCGCGCGTCACAATGGCGACTCTACTGGGGACGTTTATGGTTCGAGATTTCGATTTGAAAATAGCTCGTTTAACATTTATGATTAAAATTTAATTCACAAATTTGCTTTCTCTCAAATTTGCATTCGCATTGCATTAGAGCCTTAGAATATGCTAGTTTGGTCCCTCTTTTAGCCCCGGTGCGTTCCCGAAGCACGGCCCCATTTTCACTTAATTTGGGGAAGTGTTAAGGATAATCACCAGCCCAAACCTCGTACCTAAATGGTATATCAAATGGTGACCCGATCGGTCGTTACGCTCGTGATGAGCTAGACACGTCGGCAGGGATCATGTTTGGGTAGCCCTAAAATTTCATCACCCATGACCAAAGCCCATGTAATGGCAATAGATACTTTCCCTAGGTGGTATGAACCATAATACATTGCTTGTTACATGGATCAATATGTATTGGACAAATCCAGATAATTTGACTGATCACTTAATCAAAGGCTTTCATGCCCCGATAGGTCCGTGTCAATTTATTCGGACTGTCTAAATACATGATGATCATAACCCATGCGCTTGTGCATTACTTAAGAGAGGTTATACTGCCGGTTTTTCACCGTGCACCATACGCGCCTATTGGGTTCCCTGTTAATCCATGGGCTAATCCCGCCTAGGAAAGAGATCGTACGACCTTGTGTGTGGGGGCAATATGGTTGGAAAGCTCTACGTGCTTGCATGTGGTTGTTTACGCTCGCGCATTGTATATTATTATCCTTGCATTATTCTAACAATTTGAATATTTTTGTCATCAGTTGGGAAAGAGATCAATCCCGAGAAAAGAGATATGGGAAATGAGGAATTGTTGCCTCAGAGATTTAAAATGCCGGAGCTACCGAAGATTGATAGTACTTCAGACCCTTCTGCCCATATCAAGCAATACACTTTAGCGACGAAGGGCACGGGGCTAAGTAGGAAGCAAAAAAGTGGAGTATTCTTGCTTCCATTTAGTAGGTTCGGCGGTAGATAGGTATCAGGGGCTGGATAGGAGAGTCAAGGAAGAGCGGAACCTTTTGACTAATGAGTTTATGAGCAATAATAATAAATAAAACACATGCATTTTGTCTCATGTGTAATTCTTTTTATAACCCGTGCTTTATGTATATAAAATTGCCTGTATCATAACTTGTGAATATGAATATAATACGTTTGTCATGCATGCACATAATAATGCTTGTCGCAATACATACATATTAACATTCTTTATGACATCAATTGTGCGCCATTATCTGTATATACAGCATACATCATCAGATGTACATATTAACATGCATTATAGCAAGTATAGACATACTGTCCCCGTGACACAAAAAAAGAAAAATGGAAAGAAAAATGAAAAAAAAATCAAATCAAAATAATGCATTCACCATGTGTCATAGCATGTACATATCCGTATGCTCACATTACACATGTACATTAACATTGTGCCCTGGAACATACATACTGCTGCATGTCATAGTGTGCACACATTAGCATACTTCATTAGACTAGACATCAAACACAGAAAATACCTTGCATTTTTCACATTGTACACCATATCATGAACATGTACTATCATACGTGAATTATGCCATGTATATATAATTTCTTCATCATGCATGTTAGTCATTGTATATACCAATGCATGTCTTGCATGCTCATACCATGTAAATACGCATACTTTGTGAACGCTATTTGTTTCGTGCAGACACTTTCATTGCATACCTCGTATTGCACGCATACTCCTCTCACTATACATAATCATTCTTATGCTGTGTCCCATCTCATGTGCATTACCTGTATATGTTCTGCACTTCTATATATGTGAGTTTTGCCACTCCTCGAACTCATTGGCGCACATTTTCGTGCCAGATCATCTTCATCCTACATCACGTCATCATCTTGCGTACATATCTCTATCATGTCTCAATCATGCCATGTTCACATTTACCATATATCATGAACATTCATCCCCATACTGTGCCATAGGTTGTACTCATGCTTTCATCGTATGCATGTACATTGCAAATTTATGCATGCACATCATTTATCATGCAGTGTTTATACACTCATATTTTTTCGCAGGTGTTTTACACACACACCTTTGTACATATTTCATGTACGCATTTTTATACAAATGTTTTTACACATGTTTCGCACATACAGATCCTTACGTGCATTGCTAATGTACATGACGCTATTGCATATGCCATTCCATATACATGATTTGTAATGCATAGTTTGTGCATATTTTATAAAAAAAAAAAAAGAAAAAAAAAATCTTTGTGCCTACACAATGTTTGTGCATACACATTTTTGATAGATTAAAAATATTTTTGTGTTAAGCTGTATCCTAAAACGTTGACATGTTTGCACCTCATTAAGGTACCTCTGATTCAAAGTTTGACTCTGCCTAATTAGTTCTCAACTATGAATGGATTTGATCTTAACTCTAGAAATCTGAGTTTCATTCCACTTTGAATTAAGTAAGGAGTATATATGTTTGGTCTTTAAGAGCTAGATCACGTGAAGATATTTGATCATACCATGTCATTTCTAAGTTCAAAGCACTTTTGGCCCGTTTTAAAAATAAACTGAAAAAACTAGTTGCAACTAGGGGATTGGATGAAAACTCACTAAGAGCACTAGAACCTTTCCGATTACCCGTCAAAGCGACTCGTCGATAAGGCTGAATCTAGAAAATGATTTAGGCACCATTTTTTTGTATAGATCTCTAAATGACCATTTCCTACCCTAGTGTTATAATCGCTTGCTAGCTCGTTGAGCCTTTATTTTGGTATGCTAAATGCGTACCGATTTTATTGTTACACATTAAAACTACCTTTCGCCTAAAATAATTTTGGCTTCCCCTTAGAAGAATGGCCGCTCTAGTAAGGATGGATGTACATTATGACATTTCTTTGAGCTATCAAAAGTTGCCCCGATGAAAATGGGCCTGCACCTCGAAAAGGGAATTTCAACCATACGCTTCGAGAAGAGAACTTCAAACGTCGATAATTTTTTTGAGCTATCAATAATCACCCTGATATGGAGGGGTCTGCGCTTCGAGAAGAGAACTTCAAATGTCGATAATTCTTTGAGCTATCAATATCATCCTGATAAAGAGGGAGAGCACTTCGAAAAAGAGAATCTCAATCAGTGATAATTTTTTGGGTTGCCAGAAATCACCCTGATAAGGATGGGTTTACCCCTTGAAAAATTTTCAATCATCAATAATTTTTGGGCTACACTTTTGGAAAGGGGTTTGAATCATCGATAAACCTTTTGTGTAGTTAGAGACATGAGCTTGCGAAGAGAAAAACAAAAGAAAAAAAAAAGAAGCAAAAAAAAAAAAAGAAATTGAAGGAAAAAATAGATTGAAAAAATTGAAGAAAAAAATAGAAAAAAAAAAAAGAAAAAATATAAAAGAAAAAAAAGAAAAATGGTAGGGTCCAAGATAATACCCCTTGATGAGTTTCAATAGCTATCTTTTTTAGCTTAATTTTTTATGCTGAGCTTGATGAGATCAAGTATTACCAAATTCAAATTCAAGAGTATCTAGATAGTATGCAATTGGGGTTGGGAATGATCCTTCCATCCGTCGAATGAACGTTGCGGCCGTTTTTCTCTAGCGACCTGATCCTCCTTTGATAGCCAATTACCCAAGCCTAACATTACAACCAAAGTAAGACCTATTGATTCTTGGTTTGGCCTTATCTAACTAGCGGAGATGACCTTCTAGTAAGGTTTGGTACGCAGGAAGAGGCGTATGGTGTCTCTTGAGCTTCAAGCGGGAAGCCACGAGTGCATTTGCATTCGAGTTGAATCTCATCTCCAAAGTTGCAATTAGAATTTGCTTTCAAGTGATGAAAAACTATGTTTTGGCCTTTGCACATACACACAGAGATCGCATGGTATGCCTCATATTCACATGCTGATTTAGTAAACATCGATACTTACGTGTTTACTTTCTTGCACTTCATTGGGAATAACTCCCGAATTCTTTTGATGAGATTGAATCAGTTGAGAATGTGGTTCATTCAGTATGCTCAAAGGCAGATAGAAACTCGAGTTTGAGGTACCTAATAGGTTGCACTCATTTTACAATCTTGGGGTATTTCTTATCACTACCCATGAAAATGATACTTTGCGTACACTCCCAACAATATTCTTTGTATATATGCTCTCTGCAAATATTTTTACACACAATTGTAGCAAATATTTTCAATAAATAGTTTTACATGTACAATTCTTGGTGCATGTCTTTTGGCATAAGAGCTTTAGCGAATACATTTCATAAGTGCTTTTGACGCATGTGGCTCTTTATGGGCATATCCTTTGCCAGCATCTTGCATCCACATTTTTCGCATGCATTCAATACACATATATGTGATTTTTCCTACATATGTTTCATACACATAGTTGTATGTGTACACATCGCACACACCCAATTCCTTACATAGCTTTCATGTATATAACATATCCCACCTGTCTTTGCATATGATTTTTTACATCTATACAGATGAATGACTCTTTACCACATGCATGATCATTTGCATGCATGGTCATTTGCACATAGTTTGCATACATAATCCCTTGTATATATTTATCATGCATGAACTTTTGCATGTCTCTCTCATTCATGATCATTTGCAAACATGTTAGAGTAACGATTCTTAGCGCATGTTCCATAATCTTCCACATGGATATAAGCCATTGGCATATATGACATATGCATAAGCATTTCAGGATCATAGTTCTTTGCATGTCATTTCATAAATGCATAGCCTTTCACATGCATTCCATGCATACATGGTGTCTAACGCACACTAGATAGTATACATCAGTCCCACGTAGACAAGCTTAAATCCTCTGAAAAGGCAATTCTCCAAAGCCTTCCCAAAAGGCAATTCTCAAGCCCTCTGAAAAAGCGATTCTTAATCAAACAAAATTCTCTCTGGGGGCAAGTCAACCTAAGTCCTCTCAAGAGGTAAAGCAAATCAACCAAAGTCCTCTCCAGGGCAATCAGTTCTCTAAGTCCTCTCAAGAGGCAATTCTTATCCCTCTGCATACATTTCTCATGCTTGAACATTTGCATGCATAGCTTTTCACATGCATTCCATGCATACATGGTGCTCGACACTCCTCTCAAAGTCCTCTGAAGAGGTATAAAAAGAAAAATAATCCCTCAAGTCCTCCGAAGGGGCAAAATTTCTAAGTCCTCCGAGGGGGCGAGGCAAAATTTGAGAGCTCCGAGTAGGCAAAATCTCAAAGTCATCTAAGTGGGCAAAATCTTTAAGTCCTCTGAGGAAGCAAAGATCTCAAAGTCCTTTGAAGAGGTGAAATTTGAAAGCCTTTTGAGCAGGAAGCAAGCCTATTCCTGCACGCCATGCCGGGGGCAAGCATGTAAGTTTTTTCTATCATAAGTTTTCTCTATCATAAGTTGTACGCTCACACACATCACACAAAGTGTACAAAATCCGAATTCAAATGTATATATACATTTTACACGCATGCTCACATACACACACAATATTTTGTATATATTGCCATGTACGTGACTCAGGGGAAAGGTCCAAATAGAACGCATGCTTAAAGGTAATCCAAATGATGGGTTCAGCTCAACATTGTCAGACACTACCCAGAAAAACAAGCTTGTCCACGCTGTGCCGGAAGGCAATCAGTGAGCATCAAAGCCTCTCGATCAAAGTCTCCCAGTGAGCATCAAAACCTCCCAGTGAGCATCAAAGCCTCTCGATCAAAGCCTCCCAGTGAGCATCAAAGCCTCCCGATCAAAGTGAGCATCAAAGCCTCCCAATGAGCATCAAAGTCTCCCGGTGAGCATCAAAGTCTCTTAGTGAGCGTCAACTGACGACGACCCCAATAGGCAGGTACTGCCATAGGTACGTGTCTCTTTTATAATTTACCCTATAAATTTGCGTTTTCTTTTTTTTCAGAAAAAAAGAAAGTTCAAGATAAACATCAGCGATAGAGCAGATCGCAACTGGGACTGCAGTTAGAGAACACTGCATCTCACAAATCGAGGTTGTAGTCAGAGAGCACTGCACCTCACAAGGCGGGACTGCAGTTAGAGAACACTGCATCTCACAATTGAAGTTGCAGTTAGAGAAACACTGCTCTTCACCTCGAGATTGTGGTCAGAGAGTACCGCTTCTCAGATCGAAGCTGTGGTTAGAGAAACACCGCTCTTCACCAAATCGAGATTATAGCCAAAGCATGTTGCATCTCACAGTTCACGCGGCAGCCAAAGAGTGCTACGCACCTTGCAGATCGAATAGGGGTTAGCAGGGGAACTTCAGATCGAAGCTGTGGTCAGAGAGTGCCGCACTTCGCCAAATCGAGATTGTAGCCAAAGCATGCTGCATCTCACAGTTCACGCGGTAGCCAAAGAGTGCTACGCACCTTGCATATCGAATAGGGGTTAGCAGGGGAACTTCAGATCGAAGCTGTGGTCAGAGAGTGCCGCACTTCACCAAATCGAGATTGTAGCCAAAGCATGCTGCATCTCACAGTTCACACGGTAGCTAAAGAGTGCTACGCACCTTGCAGATCGAATAGGGGTTAGCAGGGGAACTTCAGATCGAAGCTGTGGTCAGAGAGTGCCGTACTTCACCAAATCGAGATTGTAGCCAAAGCATGCTGCATCTCATAGTTCACGCGGCAGCCAAAGAGTGCTACGCACCTTGCAGATCGAATAGGGGTTAGCAGGGGAACTTCAGATCGAAGCTGTGGTCAGAGAGTGCCGCACTTCACCAAATCAAGTTTGTAGCCAGAGAGCGCTACATCTCTTCAACCCTGCGCAAGCCGAGATGAGGCCAGCAGAAGCAGAAGTTGCAGTTAGAGAACACTGCATCTCACAATCGAAGTTGCAGTTAGAGAACACTGCATCTTACCAATCGAAGTTGCAGTTAGAGAACACTGCTCTTCACCCCGAGACCGTGGTCAGAGAGTACCGCATCTCATCAATCGAAGTTACAGTTAGAGAATACTGCTCTTCAAATCGAGGCTGTAGTCAAAGAGCACTACATCTCACAAACTCCGTGCAGGCCGAGATGAGGCTAGCGGAACACTCGTGGTGGAACAGGCCACAAATAGAGGTTGTAGTCAGAGAGCACTATATCTCACCAAAGCTGCGTGAGCCGAGACGAGGCCAGCAAAAATAGGTCGAGATGAGACCAGCAAGGGCACATGTACCAGCGCCCACAAGGTGAGGTCCGGCATCCCCAGGTATGTAATTCTCCCTCTTCCTTCTTTGAATTTTGTCTCACCTAGGTGTCTATGCACTAACTTCTCCAAAATTGAGGGCAACTGTAGACACCTGGTTCTGAGTCAGATTTTGATGGCAATCTCGGGTTCTTGATAATTCCTCCAAAAAAATATATATTCGATATAAAATAGGTAGGTTAAATTAATAGTTAAGATTATTTGATTAATTAGTTAATATTTTAGGATAATTAAAAATGAAAAAAATGAAATTAATATAGGGTTTGATTAGATAAAATATATGTGAGATTAATTAATTTAAATGGGTATAAAAATATAGAGTATTTAATATGTAAAGTGTTTAATTAATTAATATGTAGTAATTTGAGTAAAATAATTAAAAGCAAAAATAAAAAAAAATAAAAAAATAGAAAATGGAGGAAGTTACCATTATGACCAAGCTAACCCTAATATAGAAGTATAAAAAGAAAAGAAGAAGACCAAGAGGAGGGGGGCTCGGCAGATCAAAGAAAGGAGACCAAGAAAAGAAAAGAAAAAAGAGAAAGAAAAGAAAGAGAGAGCAGAGGGAACCCGAGACCCAGAAAATCAAAGAAATAGAAAGGAAAATAGAGAGCAAGAGTGAGAGCAAGAAGGTGAGAGTATGAAGTGAGAACAGGGAGCAAAGGAAAGCAAATAGAAAAGAGAGAAAGAAAGCCAAATAAGGAAAGAAGAGAGGAGCAGACCAGGGAGAGCACCAGATGCCGGAACCGGAGAAGAAAAAGAAGAGAAAGGAGAGGAGGTGGTGGGGGCTCCGCCGACCAACAACTGCCGCACACGGCGGCACGCGCCCACCGGAAGAACCACCACCTCCGGGCGCATCCGGTCGTAGCCGTTGTTTCCCCATCGGACTCCGGTAGCCGGCACGTGAGGGAGAAGACCGGCGATCATTGCAGCGTGTTTTCCCGGCGACGGCGACTTCCAATCGGCGTGTGGCCACCGGCGCTGGACTCCCGACGACGCGATCTACGAGGCGGCGATGGAGGTGTCGTCAACCGCCGCTCCGGCGGCCCTCCGGTGACTACTCTCTCTCCCTCTCATTTTATATTATTATTATTAATATATTTATTATTTATTATTATTATTTATATTATTATTTATTTAATATTTTGTTTTTTATTATTTTATTATTTATTTAATTTTCTATAATATTATATTTATATTATTATTATTATTAATATATTTATTATTTATTTATTACTATTATTTACATTATATTATTACTATTACTATTATTTATTATTATTAATATTATTATTGTCTAATTTGTGTTAATTTTATTTTGATATTATTATTAATTGATTTGTGATTATTATTTAATTTTATGTTTTATTATCATTATCATTATTGATTATTGTTATTGATATTATTATATTATTATTGATATTTATTATGTTTATTATTAATTAATATTTAATATTATCATTATATTTATTTAGTATTATCTATCATTATTGATTATTATTAATATTGAGATTATATTATTGTTATTGTTGTGTGAATATTATTATATTGTTGATATTATGATATTATTATGATATTATTATTATTTGCTTATTATTATTGTCATATTAATATTATATCATTTATTATCCTCAATGTTATTATTTTATGTTTAATGCATTTCATAATTATTATTATTGTTAATGTATTATTATAACTTGGTTCATATCTATTATTATTTTATAATATTGTTGTTTATATTATTATTATTTTTATTGGCTTTTATCACCATAATTGTCATTTACGCATTAATCTCATTTTCACCACACCAAATTAAATATCAATTACTTATCTATTTATCTATTTGTTTATTTATTTATCCATTACTAACTCATATTGATTTTGTGTTATGATTGTAACCATGAGTGGCACATGGTTGGGGTACGGTCGAGGTAGGTAAATTAAGATTTATTTATCATTTATTATTTGAGAAATATGTAATTACTATTTTATTGTATTTTATGTATTTGTGGTCTGTAATAATAAAATGATTTTCGACCGCTCTTAAAAAGAATCACCACACAAATGTTTTCTACTAAAAAGAATGTTTGCTAAATAAAACTGGACCAATGTCCTATTTTACCCAATAAAACCATCACATAAAAATCGTTTTCCATAATGAACTCATGCGGGGACCAAAGTCCTTAAAATAAATGAATAACCCGTTTTATGCATGTATAGCACATTTATAAATGGGAGTTGTATTCCGCTCCTAGTATTATTGTAATTTATCGCTTTCACTATTTATTTTGCTCATTTACTGCTTTTCGAACGTGAATAAATGCGCCTTTAATCAATTGCATCGTGTGGAGAGAGAGGGAATTAATGATATTAAAATTTGATCATAAAGTAATCGAGGTAGATATAGATGAGAAATCCCGGACCCGGCTCTGGTCTTTGGGCTCAAAGAGGCTAGAGGTTTACCCTCCAAGACACCTTTTTGCGCCACGAGACTTTAGCGCTAATCCTAGGCTCCTTAGGGCGAGAAGTTTACCTTCGAGGACCCCTCTGGTTGGCCCAAAATGGATACCAAGCGCAGTTTTAGGCTCTCCAAGGCGAGAGTAACTTTCCCAATGTTCTATTGGGTGGCGACGCCATGAAACCTCCTTGTTGCCCAACATAGACGCACTTGCGATTTATTGCAAGCTGTCAACGGACCCACAAATGCCCCGATCGCCCACGTGCGGGCGGTCGAACGGGCGGCCGCAGGGATCCGGCGCGCGTCACACTTAATATATAACCTATTTTCGTATTTTGTTTTTTAATATTCAATATTTATAGAGTGACTTTATCAAATGAAGCCATGTAAACATTTTAGTTCAAAATCCCTAATCTAAGAAAACTCCATGTCATCTGTCTAAAATGTTTTTTAATTTAGCATTATATTATAAATAAATAGATAGAAACATATATGGATTTGATTTGATTAATATTATTGATCTTTTAGCTATTATTTTGAGTGATGGTTGAAGTAAACAAAATGGATTTTTTGTTAGCATTATTAATTTAGGACCTTTTTGATTCACTCACTTTCACCATTTCACACCAACCAGCATTTGATTATCAATTTATGTTATTTATTTGCTTGTAGCTTGGTTTATTTTTGTTATCTTTTTATTGATATATAATTGGATTTGATATCATATGACTTTGGCTCTTAAAATTATAATTTTGAGGGTTTTTTTTTTAAAAAAAACTTTTTTTTGAACGATAGTTTAATCACTTATATAGAAAGAAACGTATTTAATAATATTGACAATCGGCTATTCATTCAATGGTTTTAAAATATGAAATCGTTTTGTGGACAATTGTAATGATTATATTTTGTTAGTGTACATGAAGATAATATATATTTGATATAATTTGAATTATTTTAAATTTATATTAAAATATAATTAATATGGGTGATATGTGTGTGTATACATACAAACGCACGTACGTACATACATACACACACATATATATAGTAAATTTAATTATCTATTTCATTTATGATACATCGCATTCCCAATCTACTAAGAGAATATATCTCAAGTATTTTAACATAATTAATATATATTACCTATAACACCCTTACACTAAACGTACATTGCCGGCTTAATGCTATTGTACGATTACCATGTTTGTTTCAAAGTCAACTTAACTCTAATGAAAATTTGAGGGTAAATTTTTTCCACATTAAACATTACATTCACTTAACCATTATTATCCTTAAGATTTAAGTTACCGATTGACCTATAACTGTCTAATATTACTATTCATTTGGTCAAAATTTCAGCAGTATAACGGCTTGTATTTTTACCTACCCAAACCTGCAAATTCAAACAATCGCAACCCTGACAAGGGCACAACAATAATATCACATATCTGATACCATTAACAGTCTAGAATATCCATTCATCACAGAGATATACCAATACTTAAATATTCATACATATACAAAAACATATACCAACTTCTCAAATATATGCATGGCAACAAAACATACATAAACAACTTAAAATCCTTCTTCTTTGATATGCTCCCAAAAACCTCTTGAGGTATGTTGCTCCACTCCTAAGGCGTACCTACATGCAGTCAAATAAAACTACGTGTTGAGTATTAAATATGCCCAGTGGTAGTTACAAATTCATAAATTTTCACTACCTAAAGTATTATTAATTAAATACAATATTATATTCAATTAAGTACAATAATTATAATTAACCAATAAATACATCAATTATATACCTATTTATTTATTAAGTTACATTATTCACTATTTACATTTTAACCCTTTAATTAGCTTTACAATTCCAATAATTACATTTAGGTCCTTAGTCTTTTCCCATAATTACATTTATGTCCCTAACTTTCCATAATTCCAATTATGTCCTTAACTTTTTCAATATTTCCAACTATGTCTTTCAATAATTCCATTTATGTCCCTTATTTCACTTAATTATCAAATTACCCTTAATTATACGTAAATTACCAAGTTACCCTTACATTACTCTTATTTTCCATTCTTACCCTTATATAACTTACAAAATTACATTTTAATCCCTACTTTACCACTATTACACTAAATTACCATTTTGCCCTTATATTTTCACTTATTTACACAATTATCATTTTAATTACACTTTTTATCTAATTTATACCATTTTCACCCATTAAGTGTAAAATTGCCATTTTACCCCTAAACTTTCTATTTTATTCACTTTAGTCCTATTTTCACTTATTTTCTTATTAATCACTATTTTAATCAGTTTTATCTCATATTTACCATTTTATCCCTAGTATACACCCGGTAGAAATCTGTTGACCGGATATGCGGGATGTGGATCCCACAGATCCACTACACTATAGAATGATCCCAATGAGACCATTCTTCACTAGCACTGCACTACACTGATCACTTAAAGCACTATTCACTAAGATAGACCGTCATTGGCCTATCAATAGTGAGTCGTCATGACTCAGATTGCGGTGTGGAATCCCTATGGCTAGCCAATTATATCCTGGACAAGATTTCAATACCAGACTACTACTAAGGGCAATAATTATCAAAATTTCCACGTGAATCACATAATATATTCACATACATCATTCGGCCATGTCATCATATTTTCATACAAATTCACATACATACTCATTTATCCTTAATTAATCATTTTATGCCATTATGTACATTAAAACATCAAAATACACTATAGTATGCCAACATATCCAATTCGGCCATGATATCCATTTTCCATAATGTTCACATTTAATTCGATTAATCACTTAATCATGCAATTTACATGTTATACTTAACATAAGCATCACTTATATGCCTTAATTACCAACATACACTAATGATTTCACCATTATTCAATTCGGCCAACCTTTTAAAAATTCACTATTTATATTTTTCATTGTTTTAACCACTCAGGTTTTCAATTCACATGTTATACACATCATTTACATCAATTTCATGCATCAAATACCAAAGTATAATGAAAATTTCCCTTAAGTTGAATTCGGCCTAAGTTAAGGTTTGAGTTCCATGTTTCTTTAATTCACTTTTAACACTTAAACATACTTATTTAAGTCCATTAATCATATTTATCAAGATAGATTCATTTAAAAATGCCTTTATCATAAGTTCATACTTAAACATAACCTAAAACTCAACTTAAATCAATGGAAATAAAGGGATTTTGTAACCACAAACCTCGAGTCCTTGCTCTAAGCTCTTTAAGCTTCCTTTTTCTTCCCTTTAGCTTGAGAACAACCCTCCTCGCATTGAGTTCCTATATTGGCCGAATATAAATAATGAATTTTCATCAAATCTATACTTCCTTTTTACAAAATAACTTCATAAATGTACTCTGAACACTTGAAACCCCCATAGAAACTAATAAACCCAATTAAAAATACCTAAAACTCTTACCTCAAAATCAACCCTAAACCTTGTACACTTAGATTTTTTCACTTTCAATGCTCCAAATGGACTCCAATTATTGTCTCTATGTTGTCGAGGAGCTAAAATTTGTATGGGAGGCTAAATTTTAGGGAGAAATTGGAGAAATGATGAAGAAAAATGAAAAAGAGAGGAAGAAATACCATTCGGCCTTGAAGAGAGAAGAAGAGCCGGTGAGAGGCTGGATTTATCTAGAGAAATCTAGCCTCTTAACCCCTTATATATGCTAAAATTGAACCGAAATGGTCCAACCAAAGTGGTTCAACCGATTTGAACTAAAATTTTGGTTTTTTGGTCAATTTCCAAACAATTCCATCAATCTTAAAACGTAGAAAATAGCCTCCCTGCAAAAATTTTAGCTCAATCGGAGTCCATTTGGGGCCCGGTTAACTTAAATCAGTCTGATTGAACCTTTTTCGGTTCTACCGTAAAACGCCATTCTAACGCTGTCAAAAATTACTAAATTTTTTTTTATGCCTTTACACTTCCCACATTACACCCTTTTGAGCTCAATAACTATTTCTAAAAATTTGATCAAACTTCAGTCAAACCCTGGTTCAATTGAACCAAACCAAAGGCCAACTTCAACTTAACTTTTGGAGGTCTATTTGATTCCGTTTTCACTCTAAATTATACCACTAGACTCCTGACAATCCACTGATCAATTTTACCAAATAAAAATTATTTATTATCTGCTGTCAAATTCGACTGTATAGCTACCCCGAGATCACCCATCTCGGGATTGCTATACCTCGAGCACACTTAACTTTTTAATTCTACTATAGTATAAAATACTACGCATATTACTCTAAATTGGAATCACACTACGGACTCTATAAAATTCACTAAACACTACTAACCCGGCATTGAGGCCATTACATTACCTTTACCAATGTCCAAATTAATTACATCATTAATACATCTATTTACATATTTTTAATATATATATATATATATATATATATATATATATATATATATATATCCATTACGTTTATATCAATATGTAGGCTATAGGAACTTAGCCAAAATTTCCAAAATACCAAGATACTAAATGTGCCAATTTATGCATCTTAAAATAAAGTAATGCCTTCTCTCTACAAAATACCCGAATTTGACCCGGCATCTGAATCCTGGATTTAATATCCATAGTAGGTCCAACTCTAAACATATGATTACCATCACGTCAGGAGCTGGTGGAGGCCAGAGTTATTGCTGATGCAATGGAGCTGCATCGATGAGTCTACCGCATCGGCGTGGTCGGATGGGCTGGTTGATGGATCTGATGCATTGGCGAGAATGGGCCGACGATGATAAGTGCTACTGCAGCATTGGAGTGGCTGTGGAGAAACGATGATAGGTGAAGTAGATGATGCATCTGCGTGGTTAGAGGAAATGGGTTTGGGATTTGAAGTGAAAAGAGGAAGAAGAAAGAGGAGGAGGAGATGGCTGAGTGGGCGTCCTATTTGGCATAGGTGGGTCCCATATTAATGCTCAGTCAGCAATTCCATTAGTACTTAACGGATTTGTTGACAGAGTACCTTAATTAAAAGGGGGCTTAAAGTTGAGACCTTGCATTATAGGCTTCAAAAGTTCAATTCAAACATTGAAAAGCACCATTTAATTCAGTCCCGAATTTGTAATTAACCCGAAGATAATAATAGTTTGTCTTATAAAAAAAAACAAAGAAAGATTGTAACTTGAGATGACTACTAAGTGTGAACAGAAGATGGTGAGTGAGTGAATATTGAGATCATTCCTGGATTGAGATTGAAAATAAAGGATTGCTACGGCGCTGTGGCTGGAGATGGCTAACAGAAGACTAGAGGGTGGTAACAATGGAAGCAGTAAAAGAAATAACAATTGCTTAGAGAGAAATGAAAGCAATGAAGTCATCGGTAGAGGTCAAAAAAGAAAAAGGTTGGAGCACAAAAAAATCGGAAAAGGCTTAAAACATTTCTTTTTTCCTTTTTAACGTGGAAACATTAATATAAATTTTAATTAATCACTTAATATATAGCCTCTTTTTTCATTTTGTTTTTTAATATTCAATATTTTGAGAGTGACTTCATCAAATGAAGCCATGTAAACATTTTAGTTTAAAATCCCTAACCTAAGAAAACTCGATGTCATCTGTCTAAAATGTTCTTTAATTTAGTTTTATATTATAAATAAATAGATACATGTATGGATTTGATTTGATTAATATTATTGATCTTTTAGCTATTATCTTGAGTGATGGTTGAAGTAAATAAAATGGATTTTTTGTTAGCATTATTAATTTAGGACCTTTTTTATTCACTCACTTTCACCATTTCACACCAATCATCATTTGATTATCAATATATGTTATTTATTTGGTTGTAGCTTGGTTTATTTTTGTTATCTTTTTATTGATATATAATTGGATTTGATATCATATGACTTTGGCTATTAGAATTATAATTTTGAGGGTTTTAAAAAAATCTTTTATTTTAAACGATAGTTTAATCATTTATATATAAAGAGATGTTTTTAATAATATTGACAATCAACTATTCATTTAATGGTTTTAAAATATGAAATTGTTTTGTGGACAATTGTAATGATTATATTTTGTCAGTGTAGATGAAAATAATATATATTTGATATAATTTGAATTATTTTAAATTTATATTAAAATATAATTAATATGGGTGATATATGTGTGTATACATACAAATGGACGTACATACGTACATACATAAACACACATATATCTAGTAATTTTAACTGCCTATTTCATTTATGATACATCACATTCCTAATATATTAAGAGAATATATCTCAAGTATTTTGACATAAATTATATATATTACCTTTACCAATGTCAAAATTAATTACATCATTAATACATCCATTTACATATTTTCAATTTAATATATATATATATATATATATATATATATATATATATATATATATATATATATATCTATCGAATGTCCATCACTTTTATATCAATATGCAGGCTAAAGGAACTTAGCCAAAATTTCCAAAATACCAAGATACTAAATGTGCCAATTTATGAATCTTAAAATGAAGTAATGCCTTCTCTCTACAAAATACTCGAATTTGACGCATCATCTGAATCCATTATATTTTGTCAGTGTAGATGAAAATAATATATATTTGATAAAATTTGAATTATTCTAAATTTATATTAAAATATAATTAATATGGGTGATATATGTGTGTATACATACAAATGCATGTACGTACGTACATACATAAACTGTAACACTCTTATACCTTACGTATACTGATACGAATACCGGTACAACAACCGGATAATCAGATGCTACAAGAGACAATTCAGTAAAAATTTTTCGCATTCCAACATCAATAATACTTATAAGCAAAATAATAAGAATAATAAAGTAGTCCACTAAAAATTATATACATGCCATACTTATGCTCACATATCTGCATTTGATCCACAACTCGACTGCCATCGATATTCTAGCCACTTAAAAACTTTTTATCCTTGCAACCTGTGTGCAGCAACAGCCCTACGCACTGAGCATTTAAAACGCCCAGTGGTGGATACATATCGTAAATTTTCCATGACTAATAAAAATATGCATGAGAACACAAACCTTTCTATTTATTTAGACTATATGAACATTGCAATCTTTAAATTTACTTAATTTATTTCTTACAGTAATGTCTTATTCAATCCTTTATTTCAGTTGCTTATCCTTGTATCTTTCAAATCATTTAGTAATTATACCTTAACATTTTCATTTCAATTATTAGCATTACTTTTGACTGCACTATTATCCATAGCATTAATACTTTTACGTTCAGTCCACTATTTAATTTTCAGTCATATTTAAGTACAGTATCAGTTACTGAATTATTTGGTAGAACAGTTATCGTTCCTTAATTATGCCCCTTACTCTATTATATTAATACTAATCTTTTTACGCTTTATGCTTACGTTACTATTCTTCATTTAATCATTTTTTTTACAGCAGCACGATTAAAGTTGTAATCAAAATACATTTACACACTGTTTCCTATTTAAATTCAATAAGCTATATTTATAATACTCTTAAACTATGTTACTCGGACTCGGGTACGGGTATCGGATATAGATACATATCCATGTGTCGGATTCATAAACTTTCTAAATAGAAGATACGGAAATACAGATCCAAATTTAAGACACTGGTATGTAGATACGGATCCGAACTTAGACACGGGTGCATAGATACGTTATGATTTAAATTATATAATAATAAGTCTAGATAAACTTTCAATATGCAAAATATAATTTGATTTGGTCTAGAGATTGAAACTCTGGATTGAGACGAATCCATTGCACCTCTGCTTTTTTACTTTTTCTTTTTTTTTTGTTTTTCCATTTGTATTGCTAGAAATTCTAGCCTAGAATGAAAGATTGCTATATATTCTCAATTTCAAAGTTGCCCATTCATTTCCTTTGGCCAATTAAGTTGAGCCCATAACTATTTAATTGACTTTATTTAAACCCTAAATATAAATAATAACATTTATTTCTCCTCTCTTTTCAAAATTGCCTATTCATTTCTCTTTGTCGTTTGCCATTCTAGATTTCTAGATTTTTTTTTCTTCTGGATTTCTCTCTTCTTAGCAATCTCAACACTCTCTACTTTTCTCTGGCTTTTGGTGTCGATGCTATGCAAATTGCCGTGTCCGACTTTATGGATTTGTGTCAGACACATATCCTGTGTCATGTCCCGTGTCATGTTGTGTCGTGTCGACACGGGTACGGCATGCTAAAATGAAGAGTCCGAGTATCATAGCTCTTAAATTAGCAATACTATCTCTCACTACACTTACTTATCCATATACTTAACATTCCTATTAATAACTATTTCATAATTTATATCAGTATTATCGTAATTAATGATACCATTATTATCAGCAACATCTGAATTACCTATTTTATTAGTGTTATTAGGGATGATCATGGGGCGGGGATACCCCATCCCCGATAGGGACCCGACCCGAATGGGGCGGGGAATCCCCGAATTTTTTCCCTGCGAGGGCAGGGACATGGAGAAAAAAATCCCTGCCCTTGAATTCGGGGGCAGAGACGGGGAACGAGGTCGCCGCTCCAAAAAAAAAATATTTTATTATTTTATATATATATATATATATATATATATATATATATATATATATATATATATATATATATATATATATATATATATATATATATATATATATATATATATATATATATATTAAATTCAGTGTATAAATTGTTCAAGTGATATTATTAATATTTGAATTGTATGGAATATTTACAAATATTTGTATTTTTAATTGTATGAAATGTTTACAAATATTTGTATTTAAATTGTATGACATATTTTTAATTTTAAGTCATGAATTATTAATTTTGCAAGGTGAATATTTTGAAATATTTTTTATTCGGGTCAAAAATCTCTATCGGAGTCAAAAATTTCCATTATAATTGGGTAGTTTTATTGGGAACGGGGATCCCCGTGGGGGCGGGGATTGGGGAGATTTTTCCCCCGCATCCCCAGCGGGGACGGAGATGGGGAATCCCCACCCCTGGGCGGGGCAGTAGCCGGGGAGCCCCTCCCCGCCCCTGCCCTGTGATCATCCCTAAGTATTATCATCGTAATAAATAACATTGTTTCTTTATTAGTTTTTAACATTATATTAACAGTCTTAAATTTCTTCAGTTATAAGGTTTTATGACTCACTAATGCCCTAACCTTCCAATAACTTTTCGATTATCTATTATCATTTTTACTTTCATGTGTTCTATATACTAAAGACTTTAAATTTCATTTATTTTATTTTCCACATAACTAGCTCATAATTATGCTACTAGTTAATTATTTCACACTATTTTTTATTTATTGCTGATAATTCACTTACCTTATATATATAACCTGTTTCATCTTTTTACTAGCATTGCCATTACTCATTATTACAATTAATATTATTTTGACTATTGCCACTATTAATAACATTTATAGTTACATACTTAGGTCTTTACCTTAATCTAAATATTGACATAATCTTTAATATCAGTATTAACACTATCATTATCAATATTCTTATCATAAATTTCTTCATTTATATTCAATAATACAGTTATCATTCATAATACTTATCAAATACATTTTAATCCTTAAATTTATATTACTATCGTCAGTTTGCAATTTAATCCCTAAACTTTTCACTAATTTACAATATTATCTATCATTCCCACTTATTTACGATAATGCCATTAATTTAATTATTATCGTCTTTATTTTATTATCTATCATACAATTGCCACCTAATCCTTATAAAACTATTACTCTTTTACTATTTTCCACTTAGGTCCTTTAAACCTTACCAACAGTACAATCTTGCCCTTGAATAATTATTTTCTTATTTAATTATTTACATGTAATAATCATTATAATCTTTATTTATTTAATTCACTAAACTAAACTCACAAGCATGCCGCATGAATATAAACAATACATTTAAAATCAATTATCCCAATATTTAATTCATTTAATTTCTATATATGCAAAAATATTCTTAATGTCAATTAAATCACTCATTTAAGAAAATAAACATAAATAGTGCACATAAAATTTCATATTTGCATTTAGGTCCTCATATTATATCATATTTATGTCTAGGTCCTTTAGTAATTATTAAATTGTAATTTACCCCTAACTTTTTCATATTTAGAAATATGGCACCAAATTAAATTATCAATTTATTTATTTCATTAATTAACAAGAAAATTACCATTAAATCACTTAATTAAGGACATTTACACATTTAACACCCATAAAAGTACATATTATCCATTTTGTCCCTAAATATGGCAAAATTACAATTATGTCCTTAAACTTTACCAAAATTACTATAATGCCATTAATTCATTTTCTTTTACCATTTTACACTACTCAACATGCAAATTATGATTTTACCCTCCAATTACCAATTTCATGCCAAATTACATTTTAGTCCTTAAATAGTTACTAATTTTCACATTTAACCAATTAATGACATTTTTACCCTTATTAACCTTTAATAACTTACATGTGGATAAAATTTCCATTATGTCCTCAAACTTTTTACATAATTCCAATTATATCCATTTTTCATGCAACTATCACTTTAGTCACAATTTAAACATTTTAAGCTTATTTTTACGAAATTTCCCCCTGTACAATACTGGCAGACATCTATGATAAGGATAAATGAGACGTGAACCCCTAAAAGCTCGAATAACCTAAAGGACCCCGAAAGATCACTTCAGTCTTAAATACATACCAGAGGAATCCCGAGGGACTACCCTATCTTTAAATACTTTTCAAAATATTTTAACTTTTAAATACAGTGAGGTAGGACCGTCATTGGCCTACAGAAAAGTGAGACGTCATGCTCACACTCGTTATCTCTATGGCTAGCCAACTTATCCTGAACTAGACTTGACTACCAGAATACTACATAGGGCACTAATAATCCATTTTCACATCTTTAAGTTACCATTCAGACATTTTATGGAATTTTATTATATTATTCCATTCTTTTTCATACAATTCAATCATTATACATGTGATTATCATCATCATACCATCACATGCCATAAAAGCTAATTATTCCATCATGGCACACATGTATACATACATGCACACATTCGACCAAAATACTAGCTTTTCAGCATTAATTCTTTTTATTAACTTTAACATTTATTTAGGCTATTCACATGTTGAATAACATAGCCATGTCAGTATTTCACATTAAAAACACATCAAAATCATGACTTTATGTGTGAAATCCATTCGTCCATACATGCACATCATGCATAATGTAAATTTTACATGCTCTAACACATACCATTAGATAGATATCACGACAAATATCATGTATACATCATAAATATCATCGAAACACATATAAATCACATGAAACCAATTCGACCTACATAGTAACTTTTCCTACAATTTTTTTTCTCACTTTAAGCTTTCATATCATCGTTTTTAGCCTTACTAAACATGTCTATATGGTTTGATTCAATTTAACATGCATATTTCACATACTTTATATTTAAACAAAACTAAAAATCATACTTTTAACATTAAAAAAGGATGATATTATATCCACTAACCTTATTTTCTTGTTTTCCACATCAGAAGCATGCTTTCCATGCCTTTACTCTAAGAAACAACGCTATCTTATTTGAAATCCTCAATTTGACACATAAACTCTTCCACTTATTTTGTCCCTCTTATTCCACTTCAAATGAACTTTTGAGGCCATTATCATTGAAAAGAGAGGCTGGATTGTACGTGGTCAGGTTGGATTTGGTGGGAACTTGAGAGAGGAATGAAGAAAATTCAAGAGAAATATGAGAAGTACCATTCAGCCATGGAGAAAGGTGGAGAGAAATGGAGAGATTTTTAGGGTTTTCTGATATTTAGGGGTTTACATAAGTGGTTATAATGGGTTGGGCTTGGTCCAACCAATTGGGCCAACCTAATTCTAAGCCCATTTAAGAAATTAGGCCCAATAAGCAATTAAAAATAAATTCTCTTACTTTCCAAGCTCAGTTTCTCCCAAAATCAATTCCAAAATTCTTAAAATATATAATTTAGCCTCCACATAAAATTTGAACTCAATCGGAGACTATTTTCTGATTCGCTAATTTCTTACCAGTCCGATAATTCAATTTTCTGTCTAACCATAAAATTTAATTTTCAGTGCCATTTGATTCTCCATAATATTTCAAGCAAATTCATGCATTCAGATATTTCTTTTAGGTCCATAACTCCATTTAGAGTTCGGTCAAATTTTGGTCAAACTAGTCAAACCAAAGCCAACTGGTCTGATCGGTCTAGTTCACTAGTTGAACCGGTTCGGTTCGATTCACTTTTCATCGCTGACCTTAATTTTACTTTTAATAACTCATTTAACTTTCGTTCCATCTCATTTAGGGTCCTTATCCGGTCCGATTCAATTGAACCGATCAGATTCATCCATTTTTCAGTGTCACCATAAAATTAATTTTTCACCCCCAAACTGTTCTACATACTATTCTGAGTCCATTTATACATTCAGATAACTTTTCAGAGGCCATTTACTATCTTTAAAGTCCCAGTCAAATTTCGGGCTAACCTAATTACTATTTGAATTAAACCGGAGGCTTTTCTACAATTTAACTTTCGGGGACCTATTTGACCTCATTTTCACTCCAAATTATACCACTAGACTCCTTATAACTTATACTTTCCAATAGTCCAATAAAATATTTTTTCACTTCTAGGTTATCGGAAAGTCACCCATATATATATATATGCAGAATGTCCATCACTTTTATATCAATATGCAGGCTATAGGAACTTAGCCAAAATTTCCAAAATACCAAGATACTAAAATGGATTTATTTCATCAGTGTAGATAAAAATAATATATATTTGATATAATTTGAATTATTTTAAATTTATGTTAAAATATAATTAATATGGGTGATATATGTGTGCATACATACAAATGCACGTACGTATGTACATACATAAACACACATATAAATAGTAAGTTTAACTGCCTGTTTCATTTATGATACATCACATTCCCAATCTACTAAGACAATATATCTAAAGTATTTTGACATAAATTATATGTATTACCTTTACCAATGTCCAAATTAATTACATCATTAATACATCTATTTACATATATATATATATATATATATATATATATATATATATATATATATATATATATATATATAATGTCCATCACTTTTATATCAATATGCAGGCTCTAGGAACTTAGCCAAAATTTCCAAAATACCAAGATACTAAATGTGCCAATTTATGCATCTTAAAATGAAGTAATTACTTCTCTCTACAAAATACCCGAATTTGACCCATCATCTGAATCCTGAATTCAATATCCATAGTAGGTCCAACTCTAAACCTATTATTACCATCGCGTCGGGAGCTGGTGGAGGTCGAAGTGGCTGCTGATGCGATAGAGCTGCATCGACGAGTCTGCCGCATTGGCGTGGTCGGATGGGCTGGTTGCTAGATCTGATGCGATTGTGAGAATAGGCCAACGACGGTAAGAGCTACTGCAGCATTGGAGTGGCTGACGGTGGCTGTGGAGAAATGTCGGGAGGAGAAGTGGATAATGCATCCGCGTGGTTAGAGGAAACGGGTTTGGTATTTGAAGTGAAAAAAGAAAGAAGAAGGAGAAGGAGGACATGGATGAGTGGGCATCGTATTTGGCATAAGTGCGACCCACATTAATGCTCAGTCATCAATTCCGTTATTACTTAATGGATTTGTTGATGGAGTCCCTCATTTGAAAGGGGACTCAAAGTTGAGACCTTACATTATAGGCTTCCAAAGCTCGATTCAAACATTGAAAAACACCATATAGTTCAGTCCTGAATTTGTAAATTAACCCAAAGATAATAATAGTTTGTCTTATAAAAAAAATAAAGAAAGATTGGAACTTGAGATGGCTACTAAGTGTGAACAGAAGATGGTGAGTAGTGAAGAGTGAATGAGTGAATATTGAGATCATTCCTATATTGAGATTTAAAATAAAGGATTGCTACGGCGCTGTGGCTGGAGATGGCTAACTGAACACCAGAGGGTGGTAACAATGGAAGTGGTAAAAGAAATATCAATGGCTTTGAGAGAAATGAGTAATGAAGTCATCGGTAAAGGTCGAAAAAGAAAAAGGTTGGAGTATAGAAAAATCGGAGAAGGCTTAAAATGTTTCTTTTTTTCCTTTTTAATATGGAAACGTTAATGTAAATTTTAATTAATTACTTAATCTATAACCTCTTTTCGCATTTTGTTTTTTAATATTCAATATTTTGAGAGTGACTTCATCAAATGAAGCCATGTAAACATTTTAGTTTAAAATCCCTAACCTAAGAAAACTCGATGTCATCTGTCTAAAATGTTCTTTAATTTAGTTTTATATTATAAATAAATAGATACATGTATGGATTTGATTTGATTAATATTATTGATCTTTTAGCTATTATTTTGAGTGATACTTGAAGTAAATAAAATGGATTTTTCCTTAGCATTATTAATTTAGAACCTTTTTTATTCACTCACTTTCCCCATTTCACGCTAACAATCATTTGATTATCAATATCTTTTTCTTGATATATAATTGGATTTGATATCATATGACTTTGGCTCTTAGAATTATAATTTTGAGGGTTTCAAAAAAATAACTTTTATTTTAAATGATTGTTTAATCACTTATAGAGTAAGAGATGTATTTAATAATATTGACAATTGGCTATTCATTCAACGGTTTTAAAACATGAAATCATTTTGTGGACAATTGTAATGATTATATTTTGTTAGTGTACATGAAAATAATATATATTTGATATAATTTGAATTTTTTTAATTTATATTAAAATATAATTAATATGGGTGATATATGTGTGAATACATACAAACGCATGTACACATATGTACACACGTACACACATATATATAGTACGTTTAACTACTTGTTTCATTTACAATACATTATGATAGAGTTTGGGTACACCAACGACTCTAATTTGGATAAAGGTTCAATCTAGATAGAATTAAGTAATTCAATCTTATTAAGATTACCAAATCCTATCTCAGAAAGAGTCTGAGTTATACTAGATATAGGTCTTTAGCCCTTAGGATCTCTATAAATAGATGAGAGATCTCAGTATTTGGTAATTAGAAAATGTATACGCCATAAGGCTGCTCATTCCCACTCAAAATTTTTTGTCTTAATATTTTAGGGGCTTTTAGATTTTGGAATAGCTGTTGTTATCCCGCATGTGAATGAAAACCAGGCCAGTGACTAAAAACAAACGGGATCCTTGTAGACGCTTCCATAATGTGTTTCTGCTCTACAAGTGGTAGGTATCATTAGCTAATGTTACCTCAATTAATTATATGCATATAATTTTATCCTCCATAGGTATCAGAGCTATTGTTTTTGCATCCTGGCAAGTGGCTAAATAGATCTAAAATTTTATGTGTAAAATTATTAGATCTAGGATGCATAAACACAACAAAATTTTATTTTTTATGTGAATAATATATACGTGTATATATTGTGGCTCGAAAATTGTGTATGTGTACACTGTGATTCGAGAGAACGAATATGAGTGTTCAAAACGCAAAACTAGAAGTCAGGATTTTTAATTTTTGACATCACCATTGGATTCATAGACCTTAAAAACCCCTCATCGACCGAAACCTGAAGGCCTGAATCGGCTGAGAAGAAGGCACGTGTATCACATGTGCCACCATATGCTTCGCATGTGCGCGTGGGCGATGGCTTACATGCATGATGCTATGTATCAACAGTGATGCATCACTGCTAACACGTGGCCCAATGGCTGAGTGCCATGTGGATGGCAGATGCTATGCTACATAGCACATAGGGGGGACACATGGCTAAACCAGAGAGTGACACGTGGACAACTCAGGTCGTGCCACGTGTTAGTGATGACGTGACACCACTGACACATGGCCGAATGGGACCATGCCATGTGTCTGACAGGTGGCACGATGATGAGTCACCTGGTGCCATGTGTTCGCCAAGTGGACCAATAGGGTTTCGACACGTGGCGTACTTGACATGTGGCACTATGTGGTGTTGCCACGTGGCAGAATAGAGGGGGAGGCACATGATGGTGCGTGAGGTGCGTCTATACTCCCCCAGCTGGCGCGTGCGGTCGTTTTCGACCACCTTTTTAGCTCTGATTTTTATCAAATAAAAATTTCAAATTATTTTTGATATTTTGGTAATTTTTTTAAAATTTTTTAATGACCATAAAATTAAATTTTATTTTTAAAAATTTCAAAAATATTATAAAAGGATGTAGAAAATGTGTTTTCTATCATCTGATATCTTTAAAAATATTTTAAAATTTTTTTGAGATTCTATCCTTACTTATTAATTGAAATGCATTTCAATTATGTGTATTTATATATAAGTGTATAAATTTTTCCTATAATAAGTTACAGAAGTGTTCAATAAGGGCTTTAGATCTTCCTTAAATTATGCATAGGTTGTTTTGAGAAATGCAAGAGTGCAATCAATAAGTAATAAGAGAATACAAAGGAAGATTTGAGCTGATGATATTGATACAATAGTGCATCAAAAAGTACATCTGTGAGAAAAAAAATGCAAGAGTGCATTTGGATTGGTGGTCTCAGTATGGAAATGGAATTTTGGTTCAAGTTGCCAAAAGGAAAGTGTTGAGAAGAAACACTAAAAGTCTGTGATGGTATTGAGAAATGGACGGAGCGTGCATCGTCCATGGCTTTATCAATGGACTTATGAGTTGTGTGATGATTTGATTAAGTCGGTCAAAAAAATAATCCTAATAGCTAAAAATATTTTATGAAATCTGGACTTCTAGAATAGTTGACATAAGGGTCAATTTGAGTTGGCGTTTATTTTTGTAAAAGAGGAGTTATGTTTTCTATTGAAATTTGACATGAGTGTCTTATTTTAGGATTATTGGATTTTATTTATTTGGTTAAATAAATGCGTTTAGTTATTATGATGGCATTTAACTTTATAATAAATGTGTTTATTTTCATTGTTAATTGCCTTGCAATATTTTATGGGTAAAATGATTGTATGTTTATTAAGTAGATGCTTAATAAACATCCCCTCATAAGTTTGAGAACTTAATAATCCAATAATTCAGATTTATTATGCATGGAATTTTAACCTATAAGGTTGAACATTAGTGTAACACCCCCTTCCCATACGTAGGCGATCCCATCCGATAAGGAGTGAGATGCCGTATGAGTCAAGGTGTCACCAAACAATAGCGAAGCAAAAACATACATTCATTCATAACATACATTCAGAAATACAGAATAATTAAAAACTTTACATGCAGAAAGCAAAAGCTGATCATGCATTACTATAATAAACTATTACAATAATGATCTGATCAACTAGCTGATACAAAATAATATTACATGTCCAAAATATAATTACAAAACCGGAAGCTGATACATGAGAGTTCTATACAAAAAGAATCATCAACTATACAAAAGGAGCCCTACACTAAAAACTTCCTGTGTTGGCTTGATGACGGCGACTCTCGAATCAAACTCCTTCCCCACCTGCACGGGTAAAAACACCGTGCTAAGCGATAAACGCTTAGTGGGGAAACACACATAAATAATGGACGGCCATTCACAATGGTTGTCAAGGCAATTCACATTCACAAGGACAATATGCAAAGGCTAAAACGTAATCCATATAAACATGCTCATATAATAAAGCCATACAATCAGTATTTCATAATCATATTCATTCAGAAATAATCCGATATACATTACATCGATATACTCATTCAGATAATCCATTTATAGCCAAATCAGATCAGAGCAGTTCAAATAAACATTCAAAGAATACCTGCTGACTCTAGGTAGTGGATAACGAGTGTACAGACAGTACTTTCCGGGTACGAGCCGATTACAGACAGTACATTATGGGTACGAATCGATTAAACCATTTTACTTTAACTTTCACAGATATTTTCAAAAGGGACCTTAAACAAGATCCAATACAGAAAAGGGTTCGCGAGGAACCAAACGGGGACCTGATCGGGGTCCAAACAGAACTATGGGCTGCAGCTAATAGACTCTATTAGGCATGCCTAACTATCCACTTACTTGACTCTAGCAGGCTATGCATCACTCAAATCAAATAACAGAATATCGTGTACAAACATCAAAAAAATCATGGTATTACGCATATCGAAGCATTTAAAAGTATGGCATACATCACACAGCAGTAAAGTCCATTCAGAAGAAATACCAAATTCATTTCTGAGTTAAAAACTGGCAAAATTTCGAAAAAACGGGCTGAACGGAGAAACGGGCGAGGTTGGCTGGTCACGAGGCGTGACTGGCCTCCTCACCAGGCAGGTCACGCGACGTGACCGAGGGTCACGCCTCGTGACTTGCTTGTCCCTCGCAGATCGCGTTGCGCGATCTCGCAGATCACGCAACGTCTCTCGCCGGTCACGCGACTTGACTGAGGGTCACGTCCCGTGACTGGCTTCTTCTTCAGTTGGTCATGCGACTTGCCTTCTCTCTCAGGCTAGTCACGAGGCGTGACGGGGAGTCACGTCTCGTGACTGGCCTCATTTAAGCTGGTCACGAGCTGTGGCAGGCAGCCACAACTCGTGACCGGCCTCAAGCTGGCAGGTCACATCTCGTGACTTGCCTCTCTTCTTGGCGAGTCACGCGACAGAGGGAATTTCAACAGTAATCGATTTCCAGATTTTCCCAGAACACAAAAATCAATCCAAATTTGATTCAAAACCAATAAAACCTGTTCTTACCTTCCAGAAATCATCTCAAACAATATAGGCAACATTTATACAACTCAATCCAACATTTAAACAACTAAATCAATTCAAGAATAATAGCATTCAAACGTCTCAAGAACAAGAACCCTAGAAAATTTACAGTAACTTAAAATCACACAAATCACAATCAATTGTTCCCAAACCTGGAATCTAAGCTTCTAACACTTAGTCCCACTGCTCCCAGCAACCTCCTTGCCTTTGGGATCGCGAGGAGCCTCAACTAAACACAAATATCCAATATGCAAAACCCTAAGTTAAACCTAAGCTCAAAGAAGAAGAAGAAGATGAAATAAATGGAAAGAAAGTTAAGGAAATGCAGTGACTTACCAACAAAAGATGCAAAGAGAGATTAACTCCACCAATTCCAACTTGAATCCACACCACAATGCTTAGAGTAAGGAAAATGAAGAAGAAGAAGAGGGTGATGAGAAGAAAAGAAAGAAACGTAAATCTGAATTTCCTTTCTTTCATTCCCTTTTCTTTTTCCTTTCTTTGCCCTAAGTATGTGTCCAATTCTAATTGGTGAAGCTAACCACTCACACCCAAACTAACATGCATTACACACACCCAAAGTAATCTCACTTAAATGCACCCTACAATGGTATGAGCAAATATACACAAACATGTCCCAACTTAAAACACCCTAATATGGTATGCTCAAGTGCACACAATTATTTCTCAATTAATTAACACACTAATGCCATGTATGCACCCACATACTAACAAAACCTCAAGAACATACATTTTACTAAAATACCCTTATGAAATGCCGAACACATGCGAATGCTTACACATACAGACAGACAGACAGGCTCATTCTACTAGGGGGCAAATGGGGTGTGACAACTCTCTCCTACTAAATAAGAATTTTGTCCTCGAAATTCTCACCTGAACTGAATAACTGCGGATACTGAGCTCTCATCAAATCCTCTGGTTCCCAAGTCGCTTCTTCGACTCCATGATGGATCCACAACACTTTAACCAAAGGAATCTGCTTATTTCTCAACTGCCTCACCTCTCGGGCTAGAATAGCTCGCGGTTCCTCATCATAAGAGAAGTCCGGCTGAACCAGGATATCCTGAACTGACAGAACATGTGAAGGATCTGATCTTTACCGACGAAGCATCGAAACATGGAACACATCATGCAACTTTGCTAACTCCATCGGTAGCGCCAATCTATAGGCTACAGGTCCTACCTTAGCCAAAATCTCATAAGGTCCAATGAAACGAGGACTAAGCTTGCCTTTCTTGCCAAAGCGAAGCACTTTCCTCCAAGGTGAAACCTTAAGGAAAACCTTGTCCCCGATCTCAAAATGCACATCTTTCCTTTTTAAATTGGCATAAGACTTCTGTCGATCCTTTGCTGCCTTCAAATTCCGCTGCACTACTCTGATCTTCTCTTCAGTATCTCTAACCAAGTCTGGTCCAATCACTGATCTCTCGGATAGCTCGGTCCAACAAACCGGAGTCCTACACTGACGACCATACAAAGCCTCATATGGTGCCATACCGATGCTCGACTGAAAACTGTTGTTGTAGGCAAACTCCATCAACGATACATATCTGTCCCAACTACCCAGAAAGTCCAAAGCACAAGCCCTCATCATATCCTCCAGAATCTGAATGACTCGCTCTGACTAACCATCGGTCTGAGGATGAAACGCGGTACTGAAGTTCAACCTAGTGCCCAAAGCTCTCTGCAACTCCTTCCAAAACTTGGAAGTAAACCTCGGATCCCGATCTGACACTATGGACAAAGGCACACCATGCAACCGAACTATCTCATCTATATAGATACTGGCCAATCTGTCCATCGAGTAGTCCACTCTAACCGGCAGAAAGTGAGCTGATTTCGTAAGCCGATCCACAATAACCCAAACTGAGTCATGTTTCCTCTGAGTCAAAGGCAAACCAGAAACGAAGTCCATGGCGATATAATCCCATTTCCACTCAGGAATGGATAAAGGCGTAAGCAATCCCGAAGGAACCTGATGCTCGGCCTTTACCTGCTGACAAGTCAAGCACTTGGAAACAAAATCCACAATATCTCTCTTCATACCAGACCACCAATAGAACTGTTTCAAATCCCGATACATCTTCTCACTGCCTGGATGCATAGTAAAAACTGTACTATGCGCCTCACTCATAAGCTGTCTCCTCAAATCCTCAGACTCTGGCACACATAAGCGATCTCTGAACATAAGTACCTCATCCTGAATTGAGAACTCTGACTGCTTGCCCGATCTAACCTCTTGCACAATCCACTGAAGTCTCACATCATCTCTCTGAGCATCCACTATCCTCTGTCTCAAAATAGGCTTCACACGCAACTGAGCAAGCAAAGCCCCATCTGAACCAAATCGCCATCTGAATCGCCTCAAGAACAAAGCTGAAACTGACTTCCGACTCAAAGCATCAGCGACTACATTGGCTTTACCAGGATGGTAATCCAAAATGCAGTCATAGTCCTTAAACAACTCAAGCCAACGGCGCTGTCTCATGTTCAACTCTTTCTGTGAAAGGAAGTACTTCAAGCTCTTGTGGTCCGAAAAGATCCTACACTTTTCCCCATACAGGTAATGACGCCAAATCTTCAAAGCAAAGATCACAGCTGCCAACTCAAGATCATGCGTCGGATAGTTCCTCTCGTGTGGCTTCAACTGTCGAGAAGCATAAGCCACTACTTTTCCTTCCTGCATTAGCACACATCCAAGACCAACACCCGAAGCATCACTATAAATGACAAACTCCTTACTCGAAATGGGTTGAGTAAGAATAGGAGCCTCAACAAGCAACTGCTTTAACCGATCAAAATAAGACTGACACCTGTCTGACCACTCAAATCTAACTCCTTTCCTCAACAATCTAGTCATCAGAGCAGCAATCACAGAAAATCCTTTAACAAAGCGACGGTAGTAACCTTCTAAACCAAGGAAACTCCTCACTTCCTGAACATTTCTAGGCGCTTTCCAATCAACTATCGCCTCAATCTTGGCTGGATCTACCTGAATACCTCTAGCTGAAACAATGTGACCCAAGAATGACACTTCTCGAAGCCAGAAATCACACTTGCTAAGCTTAGCAAACAACTGATGATCTCTCAACATCTGTAGAACTAATCGGAGATGCTCCTCATGCTCACTCTCACCCTTGGAATACACCAAGATGTCATCAATGAACACTACTACAAATCGATCTAAGTATGGCCTAAACACACGATTCATCAGATCCATAAAAGCCACTGGAGCATTAGTCAAACCAAACGGCATCACAAGAAACTCATAGTGGCCATACCTAGTCCGAAATGCAGTCTTAACCACATCCGCATCCTGAACTTGAAGCTGGTAGTACCCTGATCGAAGATCTATCTTGGAGAAAACACCCGCACCCCAAAGCTGATCAAACAAATCTTCAATCCTAGGCAATGGATACTTATTCTTCATTGTAACTTTATTAATCTGCCTGTAGTCAATACACATCCGCAATGATCCATCTTTCTTCTTGACAAACAAGACTGGAGCTCCCCATGGAGATATGCTCGGTCTAATAAACCCCTTATCCAATAACTCTTGTAGCTGAGATTTAAGTTCCCTCAACTCTACAGGAGCCATCCAATAAGGTGCTCTTGAAATAGGTGCAGTACTTAGCATAATCTCAATGGACAACTCCACCTCTCTCTCAGGAGGCAACCCAGGCAACTCGCTCGGGAACACATCACTAAACTCCCGCACTACAGGAATGTCCTCAATCTGAACCTGATCCCTCTTGGAATCTAACACAACTGCAAGAAAAGCCTCACAACCTTTCCTGATAAACCTCTTGGCTTGCATCGCAGAAATCACATTATTCACAGAACTAGCACCCAAACCTTTCAAAAACACAAGAGACTGACTTCTATCCTGAAGTACAACTGTCTTCCTATGGTAATCAACTACAGCCCGATGCTTACCCAACCAGTCCATACCCAGAATCAAATCAAACTCTCTGAAAGGCAACTCAATCAGATCCACTGGAAGCACGACTCCCTCAACAATCAGAGGACAACTTCTAAAGACTCTACTCACACTGACACTATGCTCTAATGGACTGGTCACACAAATCTCATAATCTAACTGATCAACCGAATGCAATTTATCAACAATTTTATCTGTGCACAAATATGAGTGTGTGGAACCAGGATCAATTAGAGCATATAACTTAGTGTCATGGAGTAGGAACTTACCAGCAATAACATCAAGCGCATCCTGCTCATCTCTGGCTTTCATGGCATAGGCTCTAACGGCACCCTGAGGAGGACGCTCAACAGTCTCAGAAGCAGCTCCATCTCTATGCCGACCACCTCGACCTCTACCTCGGCCTCTACCACGGGTAGTCTGAGAAGCATTTGAACCAACCCTACTAGCTCCTCCCTGAGGTCCTGAATCCTCAATCGACTGGGGACAACTAGCCACACGGTGCTCAGTGCTCCCACATCTAAAACATCCCCCAGTGAGCCACCTACACTCACCCCGGTGAGCCTTGTTGCAATTCGCACAAATAGGTATGGCATCATATCTACCTCCCCTACCAGAACCTGACACAGCTGCAGAACCCTGTCTTCTGCCTCTAGAAGTCGGACCAAAAGATGACTCGTCCTGTGGATTCCTAGATCTCTTACCCGTTGAAGATCCTCCACGAGAAGAGTTCCTCCTCTGAGCTCTCTCTCTCAACACAGTCTCTGATAACTCAGCTCTCACAGCAGCCTCTACAATCTGATAATAACTGATCCCCGGTATGCACATCAGAGAAATCAAAGCAATCTTCAAAGACTCATTTAACCCCGCTTCGAAATGCTTGCATCTAAAGTCATCAGTCATAACTCCACATGGGGCATAGCGAGATAACCTATTGAACTCTTTCTCATACTCTGCTACAGACAAAGTCCTCTGCTTCAAACTCAAAAACTGCACCCATCTCGTATCTCTATAAGTCTGAGTGATATACTTCTTTATAAACTCACCCTCAAAGAAGTCCCAAGTAATCGGATCCGGTAGCTGAGGATGCCTACAAACCAATTCCCACCATTCAAATGCAGACCCTTGCAGAAGAACTAGTGCACACTCTGCCTGCTGATCGGGAGGACACCGAATCTCTCTCAAAGCACGCTTTACTTTATCTAACCATCTCTCAGCCAACTCAGATTCGTTCAAACCAGTGCCATAAAAATCTTCAACTCCTGCCCTTCTCAAATTTTCCATGGGTGCTCTAGGAGCAGTCACTCTCTCCAAAACCCTAGCCATGTCTTGATACAACCTGAACATAGCCTCAAAAGGCACGGCTGCGGCCTCGGGCTGGACCCTAGCATGCTGAGCTGACACAAAAATTGATGGATCTACAGCTTGAGGGTTCACACTCTCGACGGATTCCTCAAGTGATCCACGAGCAGAATTAGAATCCATCTAAACAAACAAGAAACAACCGTATCAGCCAACACAGATCTAGACACATACACATCTGTACACTTCAACACATCAACAGAACAAACAACACCCAGAAATGCCTAAACCTATGCTCTGACACCACAAACTGTAACACCCCCTTCCCATACGTAGGCGATCCCATCCGATAAGGAGTGAGATGCCGTATGAGTCAAGGTGTCACCAAACAACAACAAAGCAAAAACATATATTCATTCATAACATACATTCAGAAATACAGAATAATTAAAAACTTTACATGGAGAAAGCAAAAGTTGATCATGCATTACTATAATAAACTATTACAATAATGATCTGATCAACTAGCTGATACAAAATAATATTACATGTCCAAAATATAATTACAAAACCGAAAGCTGATACATGAGAGTTCTATAAAAAAAGAATCATCAACTATACAAAAGGAGCCCTACACTAAAAACTTCCTGTGTTGGCTTGATGACGGCGACTCTCGAATCAAACTCCTTCCGCACCTGCACGGGTAAAAACACCGTGCTAAGCGATAAACGCTTAGTGGGGAAACACACATAAATAATGGACGGCCATTCACAATGGTCGTCAAGGCAATTCACATTCACAAGGACAATATGCAAAGGCTAAAACGTAATCCATATAAACATGCTCATATAATAAAGCCATACAATCAGTATTTCATAATCATATTCATTCAGAAATAATCCGATATACATTACATCGATATACTCATTCAGATAATCCATTTATAGCCAAATCAGATCAGAGCAGTTCAAATAAACATTCAAAGAACACCTGCTGACTCTAGGTAGTGGATAACGAGTGTACAGACAGTACTTTCCGGGTACGAGCTGATTACAGACAGTACATTACGGGTACGAATCGATTAAACCATTTTACTTTAACTTTCACAGATATTTTCAAAAGGGACCTTAAACAAGATCCAATACAGAAAAGGGTTCGCGAGGAACCAAATGGGGACCTGATCGGGGTCCAAACAGAACTATGGGTTGCAGCTAACAGACTCTATTAGGCATGCCTAACTATCCACTTACTTGACTCTAGCAGGCTATGCTTCACTCAAATCAAATAACAGAATATCATGTACAAACATCAGAAAAATCATGGTATTACGCATATCGAAGCATTTAAAAGTATGACATGCATCACACAGCAGTAAAGTCCATTCAGAAGAAATACCAAATTCATTTCTGAGTTAAAAACTGGGAAATTTCGGAAAAACGGGCTGAATGGAGAAACAGGCGAGGTTGGCTGGTCACGAGGCGTGACTGGCCTCCTCACCAGGCAGGTCACGCGACGTGACCGAGGGTCACGCCTCGTGACTTGCTTGTCCCTCGCAGATCACGTTGCGCGATCTCGCAGATCACGCAACGTCTCTCGCCGGTCACGCAACGTGACTGAGGGTCACGTCCCGTGACTGGCTTCTTCTTCAGCTGGTCATGCGACTTGCCTTCTCTCTCAGGCTGGTCACGAGGCGTGACGGGGAGTCACGTCTCGTGAATGGCCTCATTTAAGCTGGTCACGAGCTGTGGCAGGCAGCCACAACTCATGACCGGCCTCAAGCTGGCAGGTCACGAGGCGTGACCTGAGGTCACGTATCGTGACTTGCCTCTCTTCTTGGCGAGTCACGCGACAGAGGGAATTTCAACAGTAATCGATTTCCAGATTTTCCCAAAATGCAAAAATCAATCCAAATTTGATTCAAAACCAATAAAACCTGTTCTTACCTTCCAGAAATCACCTCAAACAATATAGGCAACATTTATACAACTTAATCCAACATTTAAACAACTAAATCAATTCAAGAATAATAGCATTCAAACTTCTCAAGAACAAGAACCCTAGAAAATTTACAGTAACTTAAAATCACACAAATCACAATCAATTGTTCCCAAACCTGGAATCTAAGCTTCTAACACTTAGTCCCACTGCTCCCAGCAACCTCCTTGCCTTTGGGATCGCGAGGAGCCTCAACTAAACACAAATATCCAACATGCAAAACCCTAAGTTAAACCTAAGCTCAAGGAAGAAGAAGAAGATGAAATAAATGGAAAGAAAGTTAAGGAAATGCAGTGACTTACCAACAAAAGATGCAAAGAGAGATTAACTCCACCAATTCCAACTTGAATCCACACCACAATGCTTAGAGTAAGGAAAATGAAGAAGAAGAAGAGGGTGATGAGAAGAAAAGAAAGAAACGTAAATCTGAATTTCCTTTCTTGCATTCCCTTTTCTTTTTCCTTTCTTTGCCCTAAGTATGTGTCCAATTCTAATTGGTGAAGCTAACCACTCACACCCAAACTAACATGCATTACACACACCCAAAGTAATCTCACTTAAATGCACCCTACAATGGTATGAGCAAATATACACAAACATGTCCCAACTTAAAACACCCTAATATGGTATGCTCAAGTGCACACAATTATTTCTCAATTAATTAACACACTAATGCCATGTATGCACCCACATACTAACAAAACCCCAAGAAAATACATTTTACTAAAATACCCTTATGAAATGCCGAACACATGCGAATGCTTACACATACAGACAGACAGACAGGCTCATTCTACTAGGGGGCAAATGGGGTGTGACAATTAGGACTTAGAGGGTAATTGGATACTATAAGTAGCCTTTTCGAATTTGAGCCTAATAGAAAATTTTACTAGGTTATTATTTCGGATGTATAGTAAATTGCATGTATTTCCTTATCTCTCTTAAATATGTGCATTATTATTCCTTTTGAGATCAGAGGATCCTAATTAATACTGCTTCTAAGTCAATTGTCACCCTCAGTAAAGATATAAAGATAAATGGTGATAATTATGAAATCGGGAATACGAAGATCCAACATGTGCTTGAAAAGCAAGAGGCTCTTAAATCATCAAGTTGGCCGAACCTGAGTATAGTACTACAGTCCAGCATAAGCAAGACTAAGATGCCTATATGGCATGGAAAAAGAAGAATTCCACTGCTCAAATCATCTTGCTTAGTTCAAAAGGATGATGACATCACTAAGCAAATCCACAAGTATCAAAATGCAATGGATCTATGGATCGCTTTGCGGGAAAAGTTCAGAGGTGTGTCTCTGACTAAGTTCTGATCATCAATGATCAAATTTAATACATATCAGGAAAAGTTTAATTATTCAACGCAAAAATATCTAAGAGAGATGGAAAAGAAAAAGTGAGCTTAGTCATAAGTTTACTGAAGAGCAGTAAGTCCAAGCTGTTATCCGTTCCTTACCCAAGAGTTAGGAGCATATGAAGATGCAACTAACTCATATGGATAATAAAAAAGGATGTTATTTGTCATTGGGAGGTTAAAAGGGACCGTCTAGTAGCGATTAAGGTCAATGCCATTGTGCATATGGCACGGTCCTGTTCTAATAGAATGAGTTCTCATTAGAACAACAAAAGAAGCTTCAACAAAAGGGATAAGGAAAAGGCTCGAGAGCCTAAAAAGCAAAAGGAATAAAATCATGAAAGGTCCAAAGGAAAAAAGGAGGTAAACTTTTCAAGAGTGAAATGTTTCAATTGCCTATAGAAATGACACTATGCAAGAGACTGCATTGTGCCTAAAAAAGATACATTATTCTGACTCAAGAGTGAGTGGAATTTATGTATCCAGTTCTGAATTTCATCCTTTGTGGGTGATAGATTTAGAACTAATAGACCATGTAACAAGGGATCGAGATGCCTTTGTTATGAAATTTAGGTTTTGTTCTTATTTTATTAAAATTTGTTTTCAATTTACATTTTGAGGATGACAGTGTACGCTTATGCTTGAATGATATTTATTATGGTTCTGGTTATATCCTGAATGATTTTATTGTTAGGATGTGTACCATGACTATTTGTGTAAAACTAATTTTTCCTTTAATTTCTTATTTTTCACATATTTATGAGAACAATGTGAAAATATGGCACGCTAAATTAAACTATATTGGACAAGATCAAATGAGTCAGTTAGTCAAAGTAAGTTTAATAGGTGATTCAAATGAGTTTAAATTGGCTACGTGTGAGCATTACTTAAAAGGAAAAACTAGTTAGAAAATCATTCGAAAAATGTACTAGAGCAAAATTTCTATTTCAGTTAGTTCATTATGACGTATGTGGTTAAATGAATGAGAGGGCAAGGCATGGGGCCAACTATTTTATCACATTTATATATGACTGTACTAGGTATGGTCATGTCTATTTAATTTCTCACAAGTCAGAAGCATTGAGTTGCTTCAAGACTTATATGAGTTTAGTTGAGAATCAATTAGACAAAAAGATCAAAGCTTTAAGAACTCACAGAGGTCGGTGATATTTTATAGATAAATTTAAAGCTTCATGTGATGAAAATGGATTGAACATCAATTGTTCATTCCCACAAATCCACAACAAAACGGTGTTGTAAAAAGGAGAAATAAAACTCTCATGGATATGGTTAGATCTATAATGGCAGAGGCAAATTTGCCTATCTCCTATTGGGGAGATACCTTATTGACTGCCACAAATGTTCTGAACTGTATGCCCTGCAAATCTGTCACTTCAATAACTTATGAGTTATTTACTGGTCGACAAGCTGACCTAAGTTATTTACAACCTTTGGGTTATAATGCTTACATCCATGATACCTTAATTTGGTAAATTGAGACCAAAAGGTAAAAAAGAGTATCTATGTGAGATATTCTGAAGTATTAAAAGGATACATTTTCATGGGTAAGCAAGAAAATGGCACCGTGACAGAATTCAGATCACAGGTCATCATATTCTTAGAGAATAAATTTCCATATTTGGGCGAAGTGAATTAAGATTTCACTTTCTGTTAATCTTAGGAAGAGGAACCATCAGGATCACTCCATCCGAGTGGGAGAGATTTAGAGGAAGAAGGTTAAGACCCTCATCCTCCAAACGATCCGGATGTTTGAGACCTGATTTGAGTGGGAGTATTCTTGACTCTAGTGGGAGTAAAGAATATAGTATTCTTGAATCCAGTGGGTGTATGGAACATGGTCCTAGTGGGAGCATTGTGAATCACGAGGAATATATAAGACATGTTTATCAAGATTTAGAACTGCAAAAATCTAAAAGGATATGTGTTCCATGTCGACTATTTAAAATCGAAGGCTTGACCGAAGCCCTTTTGGTTACCCCACAAGGCAAGAAAGAGCATAAAAATATTCAAAAGGCTTTTTTATGGCCATATAAGGAAAAATGGATTAAAGCAATGGAAGAAGAAATGGCATCCATGAGATCAAACCATGTTTGAGAACTAGTTGATCTACTAGAAGGACACAAATTGAGAATAAATATATTCTCAAAGTAAAGTGAAAGGCCGATAGAGGTATCGAAAGATATAAGGCTCGGCTAGTCGCTATGGGGTTCACACAATAGGAAGAGATTGACTATGAGGAGACTTTCTTATCTGCTGTAAGATTTATGTCCATAAGATCGATTTTGGCCATAGTGGCGAGTTTGGACCTAGAGCTTCATCAAATGGATGGGAAGACTTCTTTTCTCAATGGAGAATTGGATGGAACAATATATATGTTTCATCAAAAAAGGCAGCAAACATAAGGTTTGCTAATTAATGAGTTCAATCTATGGCCTTAAACAGTCTTCAACACAATGGTACTTGAGACTTCATCATACAATCATGTTAAATGTGTTTAACATGATTGATGAAGATCATTGTGTTTATACTAAAAGCTCTGAAAGTGAATTTGTCATTTTGGCATTGTATGTGGACGACATACTTAAAGCTAAAAATGATAAATGGTACGTAAATGAAATCAAAGATTGGTTATCGTCCAACTTTGAGACAGAGGATATGGGTCATGTATATTACATTCTTGTAGTTAAAGATTTCAATAGATCATTTGAGAAGATTGTTGTTTATTTCTTGAGAAAGATATTTCAACAAAGACCTTGAACAATTTAATATGCAAAACTGCAAACCCATAGATAACCCCATTGCCAAGAATCAGTTTCTTAGTAAAGATGTGTGTCCTAAGAAGCCAAAAAAATTAAACGTATAAGGAATGTTCTATATGCCAGTACCGTGGGTAGTCTTATGTACACGATGTTGTGTACAAGACATGATATATGCTATATAGTGGGCATGGTAAATAGATATCAATCTAATTAAAACAAAGCACATTGGAAGCAATTGAAAGGATACTTATATACCTTTAAGTTATTGTAGACTATTCTCTCTATTATCAAGAAAAGGATCTGCATTGAGAGAATACAGAAACGTTGATTGGGCAGGAGATATGGATGAGAGGAAATCCACTTAAAGTTTTATATTCTTGTTTGGCAAGAGTGCCATCTCGTGGAGTAACAAGAATTAAACCTATGTAGCCCTATCAACAGTGGAAGTTGAATTTGTCACTTCCTCAATTGCAGTGCAAGAGACAGTTTGGCTAAAATTGTTTGTCAGCCATTTAAAAGTAACTGCCTCAAAGGTACCAGTGACAGTCTATAGTGATAATCAGTCATTGATAACTTATAATAGAGCTAAGGATATCGACATTAAGTATCAATACATGAGAGATATTGCTATACGAGGAGAAATGAACTTACAATACGTTTCTTTGTATGCAGATCCATTGAGTAAACCTATAACGAGATTTGTGTTATGAGAGGTTTGTGTAGAATTTAATTAGTACTGTTATATTTTATGTAATCCCATAATGTTATTATTTGTGAATAATAACCAAAGTTCATTGTTGGCAATACACGAGTGTGAATGTTTATGTGTAAATATTGACTGTTATTGGTATGAGATTGAGCATGTTGAACAAAGAAGTAGCCCACTCACAAGGGTGTTTACCTTAGTTTTCTCAATGAGTTAGCAAAGACAAATATGAGGCGATTTTTGAACATATGAGAATGCTTGATAGCCTGTTCAAAATAAAAGTGTGGTCTTACAGAAATTACAAGATGAGTCTTGTTAAGGTTAGAGATAAACACATACATAAAGTTGTATGCTTTGGATTGAGATCCAAATAAAGATCGTATGGAATCCGATGGTAAGTGTAGACACCGGGTCCTGAGGCAGCCCAGACCAAGGTTACCCAGTGATAAAAATGATACTTGTTCATTGGCAAAAAAATTAAGAGTGATTGATTTCCTTGTCGAAACTCTTCTTTTTAAACAAAAAATTATTTTTTATTTTATTTTTGATGTTTTCGTTGACCTGCGACAGAGCCCAGCGACACCGGCTAGCAGTGCGTGCGGCGCAGCCCCGCGCAGTCCCGTGGAGGCCCGTGCATTGCCTTGAGTGCATGAGGTGGCCTCTTACGCGAGGTGTGCCTCGCAGGGAGGCACGATCTCCAGTGCAATGGCCGCACCTCGTGCATCTCCTACCTCGCGCGAACTCCGTTTTCCACCGTTTTTCACTGAATTTCAGTTAAAATGAAATTCAAATTCTTTTCCAATTGTTCAAAAGGATAAACTTGATTTAAAGGGATTAAAACTCCTAAAACCTAATTTCACAAAGATCATATGAAAAGAAAATATTAGAACCCAAAAGAAGGGGGAGCATTTTAGAACGGCGAGGGAAAAAAGACTCAGAAAAGAGAAAAGATTTTCCTAAGTTTTCCAAAAAATTCTAATTGTTCTTGAGCCAAAGAAATTAATTCTTTGGGTTTAAGATTCTATCCTTATTACCTGTTTTCAAAAATAACAGTTTTTTAACTTCAATTTTTGGTGACAGAGAGCTTTGCTTTTCAAGTTTTCTTAATCCTTTTTTTAAGCAATTAACAAGAAAATCTTTCTTCTTTTTGCTGCAAACACCAAACCTCTGAGGGTAAATATACGAGCTTGAGCCAATTCTTCAGCTTTTTTTTTTTTTTTATTTTCTATCGTTCATTTATTCTCTTCATTGTAAATACTGTAAGTTGCAATTAGTGTATTTTGTTGTTGTTTGTTATAATTAATATAAAGGTAGATTAATTTAATTAATTTATTTATATGATGCATGCAATTAATTTAAATCTATAGGATATTCGACTATAATGTTACTTTCCATTTGGCTTCTGCTTTTGGTCATTAATCCATCCTATTAACTTCCTGCGTTATTTTTATCAAATATTATTTTTTCTAATAATCGTAAATATTTTTCTCAATTAGAGTTCTTTTATTTATTTGTTTCATTTAATTGCTTATTTTTATTATATCATATTCTATTTTATTTACTAATATCATTTTTATCCTTGCTTTTGTTGTTTACCAAATTTGTATATTTCACTTTGAGCGATGTTTCTAGGCAAGTTGGAGAAATCAAGGGATTAGGAGCCTTCAAGTTCGGTTTGCATTTTAATTTCTGTATTTCCCTTATTTTATTGTTTTGTATGTTTTATGAAAAATGGAATTTGGATACGTTATTTAAAAGAAACTCATGTTTTTCTACAATAATAAAAGTTGGGATTTTTATTAATAAAATAGGACCAATGTCCTAGTTTTAGCCAAAAAGCGTTCATGCTCAAAGAGAGTTAATTTTCATAAAACAGGATCCAATTATCCCTATGATTTTTATCGCCCAAAAAATAACTCTCATATTTTTAAGCTAACAAAAGGGAACCAATGTTCCTAAAATGTAATAAATGTCACGATTTATGTATTATGTATTTTACTTCATTCTTATTTGTGTTATTTATTTTGGGGGATTATTTTGTCCCTTATTTTTCACTTGTAATTTATTTATTGCTTTCTTTACTGCTTTTCAAAGATGCTTGAAATATGCTTTAATTTTATTGCATGATCGTGTGAGAAGGGAAGTAAAATAATTAACTCTAAAAACTTAGTCATATAACATTAACCACAGGTATAAATAAGAGTGAGGTCCTAAACTCTCTCTAGTTTTGGCCTCATAAGGTTAGAATTCATTTCCTAATAATTTATTGGGTCGTGACTCCATGATACCTACCTTATGATTCCCAACATACGCCCTCGTACGTTGATTGCCAACAATGGAATAAGGGTGAATTCCTGTCCATTGCGAAGCGACCAGCTTTCACGAGTTATAATGAACCTCCATCTGGTCTCGAGTCTTAAAAGCGGACCTCCGAGAGCAACCCAAATGCCGAGCGGGATTCTGCTTGCATCACAATAAGTTATATGTAACTACCATGTTCTGTTTAAAAAGCCAGAAGTAGTCCTTAAGTAAGGGAACTAAAGTTGGATGCTTTAGTGTATCGCAACTTTATGCTTCTGTATGGTGTTTTATATGCATTTTTAAAATGTGAGACATGAAATCCTTTAAGGGAAGGAAAGAACACCATAACACACGTTTTATACCGTGTGTGCTTAAGTGACCAAAGGGATGGGAATTTAATAATATTATTGATCTCAACTTTCCCTATTGTGAGACCCTATTTATATTTTGACCCTTAGAACCCTTAACTTACTCCTGAAGTATTGTTTAATGTGGCTAGCTTAGTTAGTCCCCAAGAGATCTGTTAGCTTATTTCTAAGTGCTAATTTCGCAAGTATACGGTGTACCGGTTATAGTACAAAAGATGTCGATCCCATGAGGAATGTGATAATTATTACACACTATTACTGCTCAATTTTAATCTTGCTTACAATGATCATTAAATTATGAGTTAAATCTAAACTACTCTATCTATAAACTAATTAAACCTAGTTCATGTTAATCAAAGAAGACAAAATATTTAATGAAGAATTAATAACTATGAAACTTGATTCCATCATTTAATTATAATTTTCAATCTCTTAAGCAAGCCAAGTTGAATAAGATTCCAATTTACTCTCTCGATATAAATTAGAGTGCCTAAAATATACATTTATAATCCTAACTCGCAACTTTTATTAATGAATTAAAATGTTATATATGAAAATTTCAGGAATAATAAACAACCTATAGCAACCATCTAACATTATGATCTCTCAAATAATGCTTCAATGATGAACTTTTATTAGATGTAAGTAAGAATTCATTTTTCAACTAAACTCTTACTTATAATGATCATGCATCAAATACTAATAGAAAATTCTACATTAAAAGACTACTAGCATAGATGGAAATAGAAAATGACATAAATATGATTCAAGCTCCATTAAATAAAATTCATTTAATGACAGAGAAGAAATAATAGATAAGAGTAATGAGAAAGAAATCTTTCAACCCTTTTCTCAAACCCTTGTAAAAATTCTTCTTCTCCTTGGTCTTCTTCTTCAAAACATGAAAACAAACTAAGAACTTTTAACTACAGTGCTTACAGAAAATAAATAAAATTTAACTTGTAATAAAAATAATACTCCCTCTTAAAATTACAGTTGAGATATAAATTTATAGAATTCCAAAAGTTGTGTTCCCTCCTTCAAAAGTTGCAAATGTTGATGGAGAATGATGCCTCTTCAAATGACTTTTCATAGAAAACTGCCCCCAACGGCTAGTTCTGTCGCGCTCGCGACAGAACACGGGTTGCCTTTTCCTTATTTTCTTTCTTTCTTCTTTTCTCTTCCTTTTATGGTCTCTCTTTGGCCATTCATGACTCGTGATCCCCTTTCACGAGTCGTGAGTTTGGCTCACGTCTCGTGAACTGCTTTCCTTTCCTTCTTCTCTTTTTCTTTCTTTTCTCCCTTGCGCTTCTTTCTGCATCATCACGAGTCGTGATCTCTTTTCACGACTTATGACCCTACTCCTCTCCTTTGGCAACTCTTCCTTCTTTCAGTGTCTTTACATTGCATGTGTCGTGTCCCACTTTCACGACTCGTGCTCTTCTATTCTCCTTTTCTTCCCTTTTGTTTTTACAATCGTTCTTCCCTTCACGAGTTGTGTTCCACCATCATGACTCGTGCACATCCATTTAAGCTTCTCTGTTTTATTTGTGCATCTTTTCCTCCTTTTCACTCAAATAACCCTACAAAATGCAAAAACAAGTAAACTAAACAAATAACATGAAAATACATATATTCACATAATTAACTTTTTAAACTCACATAAAATATATATTAAATAATACATCAATTAGGCACTTATCAAATTCCCCCACACTTAACCCTTGCTTGTCCTCAAGCAAGAAAAAAGAATGAAAAAATTTAGTAACAGTAAACTTTAGTATACAACATTGTTCATTAGGCATATCACAAAAGATATCAAATACCTCACATACTAAAAATAATAGTTAATTAAATTTTAAAACATGTGTTGAAAATTTAACAAGTCACCAAACTTTACTCATTCCAATCATCAAGATTATAGAGTCCCAAAACTAAATATGCTTCAAAGAGAGAATATTAATCATAAACTTCAAAATTTTAAAGTTACTAGCTGCCTTTTAGGACAATTTGTAAGCACAGTTACCCCTAATCCAATCTCATGGCATTTTTAGACTATTCTTTACTTTTCTTTTGACTCTTCTTTTTATTTTGAATCATGGGTATATTTTTTCATTTTTATCCCATGAATAGCAAGAGAATGTAAAATGGGTGCATTTTACGTTCCATCCCATACTTTTCAATTTTTGATGTATATCTTGCTTTTTTTATGAACATTGTGGGTGCATTTTATGCTCTATCCCACTTATTTTTTTCTTTTTAACTCCTCATCCATTATTGAAAAGATATAAGGGTAAGTATTATGGCTATAGTTTCCATAGGCAACTAGAAACTTAAAATTTTAAACTAAATGAGCAAATTCTAGCTTTAAAACCATGGTTAGTAAAGAAACTAAATAATCTAAAATGTTGTAAGAAGTAAAAGATTATAACTTGAAAAACTTAAAACACATATTAAAATTTTTTGAAAAACTAGTAAAATGAGCATAAAAGATAAATGACTTAACAACCTATTTAACATACCAATTGAACAATGCCTTATAATAAAACTTACTAAAAAAAAACCTAATTGAAAAATAAATGCACACATTCATGCAACTTACATATAGAACACTCATACAAGCTAATTGAAAAATAAACACACACATTCATGCAACTTACATATAGAACACTCATACAAGAATTCATAAAACACAAACAACCACACAAACATACTCACTCCCCTGCACTTAGAACCAACATTGTCCTCAATGTGAAGAAATGAGATAAAAGAAAACAAGAAAAATAAAGATAAAACAAAAGTAAGAAAAATTAAGAAAAACTCCCCTAATTATGGTGAAGGTGGAGGTGAGAGAACCACATAACCCGCTTAAGCAGTGAATGTATCCACCTTATACTCAAGCCGCCTTTGTTGTCTAGCCATAGAAGAAAGCTGATCTTGCATAGAAGACTGGTTCTGTAAAATCTGCTCAAGCATTGCTGGCACATTAGAGGAAGAAGACCCCATAGCAGGTGCAACAGCCACATCTACTGGAGCATCATGCATAGCATCATCACTACTTTCAGCAACAGCCTCCTCATCTTGTGGAGCAGATGATCCTGGAAGATCCCTCCAACAAGACCTTGAGTGTGATGGGATTTCCTGAAAATTACTACTAACAACATCTCCACGCACAAATAAATTTTTAGTGAAATAAACACAAGGACGGTCTCTATGATAGGTATAAGATTAATATCCAAATTTCTTGCAATAATTGTAATGATATGCCCATGTGTTATAGGTGAATCGTATTTATTACCACAATTCAACAACTGATTACAAACCCGATAAGACGAACATACATCCTTTCTCTTATACACGCACCACATCAAAAAATAATTCATGAAAAGAAACTCTATTTCAGACCTGTTAGAAATCAAAGAAGCAAAAATCTTATGCAAAATCCAATATTTTAAATCCTTGATAAACATGGATTTAGCACCTCTAGCTCTATATGGTGTTTGCAAACCAGTTAAAAATGACCAAAATTCATTAGGTTTAAAAGATTTAGGTGGGTTAAATAAACCAGTTTGTGAAAACCCAAACATTCAATTCATTATAAAATAAGTCAGAGTATGAGACTTTCCATCCAATCTAAAATCTAACCAGTGTTCATTATCCTCATTCTTTTGCAAAGTTGTGTAAAATTCAAGCATTAAATCAGGATAAATATTCTCATGCATATTGGCAAACCTCAGAAAACCATAGTATGACAACATTTCATTTACAGTATCTAGAATGCCTACCTTTTCTAGCAGAGTTGTGGGGAAAAACTTACATTGCGAAAATGGGCAATCATGATGAGCAAGAAATTTGCTACCTTCGTCCACAGAGAAGATAGAAAAACCAGCACCAAATGTTGCAGATATATCTCCCTCTTCAGCCTCCTTTTGTGCTTGTTCCATTCTTAAAGATGATGGGCTCTTGGTTCTAACCATTGTGTGTTTTAAAGATAGAGATTGAAAAAGACAGGGAGTAAAACCGAAGACAAAGAAGAAAAAGGAATGAAAACAGAGAATGCTGAAGGAATTGAGAAGGTCGAAAGAATTCAAAATGAAAGAAAGAAGATGAAGGGACAAAAATGAAGTGTGCGACTCATGAACTAGAGTGCGAGAAAGGAAAGAATACAAATGAGAGGGAAATGTGAAAAGTTAAGTGAAATAAAAAGAAGAGGGAAGAATACGAAAAGTCACGACTTTTAGAGTTTTGAAATAAAATTATCCCTCTTTTAATTTCTAATTTTGTGTTTTTAGGGGTTAAGGTTAATCTAAATTAAGTTAATTAAAATTAAAGCATATTAATCTAAGGATAAAAAAATTAATCAAATTAATAAAAAAATAATAAGAAAAGAAAACAAATTAACTTACAGGCTACCCTCTACGCTGCACGCTTCACAAGTCGTGAATCATCTTCACGACTCGTGAAGTGGCCCTTACTTACCTAGGATTTAATATGCTCTCTAGGATTTTCTTCCGTATTACTCGGAAGACACCCTAAATTTCTAGATGGTAATGAACTTGCTATTTGACCTAATTGAACCTCAAGATTATGAATGGATGAAGCATGATTTTATGTAATTTGATCAATTTTTGCCTCAAGCTTCTTTTGGTTCTCATCTTGAGAGCTAATCTTAAAATTAATCTCCTTAATAAATTTATCAATTTTCCCTTCCAATACTCCAAATCTATCTTGTGGTTGTTGGAAACTTACACTCCTATTTTGGTTATTACTATTATTTCCCCATGAAAGATTAGGATGGCTTCTCCAACCAGGGTTATAAGTATTAGAATATAGATTACCACATCCTTGGCCTTGAATAAAATTCACTTGTTTCACCTTATTAACCAATCCTAAATTGCAATTTTAATTAATATGACCTTGTTGACCACACATAGTGCATCCATTTGATGGACTTACCCCCATTGCTAGACTATTAACCTTTTGAGTTAAAGCCTCAATTTGGGCTTGTAAGGTTACTGCAGAATCTATGGCATGTACCCCCCTAGCACTAGAATTATTAGACTCTCTTACTCTTTCGGTGGGCCATATACAATTGTTCATAGCCAACTTGTCTAACAATTCAAATGCAGCTTCTGTTGTTTTTCTCATAAGAGAGCCACCACTTGCAGCGTCAATTGTTCCTCTGGTTGTAGGGTTCACTCCATTGTAGAAAGTTTGCATAAGTAACTCCCTTGGAAGGTTATGGTGAGGACACATTCTCTGCAATTCTTTAAATCTCTCCCAAGCTTCATATAAAGATTCATTGTCATGTTGCACAAAAGTTGTGATATCTTTTATAATTTTTGCAGTTTTGGCTAGAGAAAAATATTTGGATAAAAATGCTAGGGCCAATTGGTCCCAAGTGGTTATTGATCCTCTAGTTAGTGAATTCAACCAAGCCTTGGCTTTATCCTTCAAAGTGAAAGGGAAAGCCTAAGCTTAATTGCATCAGCCGAAACTCCATTAATTTTAAAAGTATCTCATATTTCCAAGAAATTTGCCAAATGAGCATTAGGATCCTCATTTGCCAAACCATAAAATTGAATGCTATTTTGAATCATTTGTAAAAGAAAAGGTTTTATTTCAAATTGGTTAGCATTTACCGTAGGCCTTACTACACCTTGTTGAGCACCACTCAATGCGAGTGTAGTAAAATCTATTAACCTTAGTGGATTCTCTTCTTCAGCCATGATAGGTCTCTTATTCTTATTCTTCTTTTTATTGGATTTTATGTTACTAGACAAAAATCTCTTTATTTTAGGATTCAAATGTTCAAGATCTTCTTGAGAACTCTTTGTACTAGGCATGAACTATCAAATCCTATAAAAACAACACAAAACAAAACTAAGTCAAACTAAACAAACAAATAAACAAAATGAAATAAATATTGTAATCCAAAATCATAAATCAAGTTTCATAATGGCAATAAATAATCATTCATTCCCTGGCAACGGCGCCAAAAACTTGTTAGCTTATTTTTAAGTGCTAATTTTGCAAGTATACAGTGTACCGGTTATAGTACAAAAGATGTCGATCCCACGAGAAATGTGATAATTATTACACACTATTACTACTCAATTTTAATCTTGCTTACAATGATCTTTAAATTATGAGTTAAATCTAAACTACTCTATCATATAAACTAATTAAACCTAGTTCATGCTAATTAAAGAAGACAAAATATTTAATGAAGAATTAATAACTATGAAACTTGATTCCATCATTTAATTATAATTTTTAATCTCTTAAGCAAGCCAAGTTGAATAAGATTCAAATTTACTCTCTCGACATAAATTAGAGTGCCTAAAACATACATTTATAATCCTAACTCACAACTTTCATTAATGAATTAGAATGTTATATATACAAATTTTAGGAATAATAAACAACCTATAGCAACCATCTAACATTACGATCTCTCAAATAATGCTTCAATGATGAACTTCTATTAGATGTAAGTAAGAATTCATTTTTCAACTAAACTCTTACTTATAATGATTATGCATCAAATCATAATAGAAAATTCTACATTAAAAGACTACTAGCATAGATGGAAATGGAAAATGACATAAATACGATTCAAGCTCCATTAAATAAAATTCATTTAATGACAGAGAAGAAATAATAGATAAGAGTAATGAGAAAGAATTTTTTCAACCCTTTTCTCAAACCCTTGTAAAAATTCTTCTTCTCCTTGGTCTTCTTCTTCAAAACATGAAAACAATCTAAGAACTTTTAACTACAGTGCTTACAGAAAATAAATAAAATTTAACTTGTAATAAAAATAATCCTCCCTCATAAAATTACAGTTGAGATATAAATTTATAGAATTCCAAAAGTTGTGTTACCTCCTTCAAAAGTTGCAAATGTTGATGGAGAATGATGCCTCTTCAAATGACTTTTCATGAAAAAACTGTCCCCAACGGTTAGTTCTATTGCGCTCGCGATCATTATCGCGCTCGTGACAGAACACGGATTGTCTTTTCCTTCTTTTCTTTCTTTCTTCTTTTCTCTTCCTTCTCTGGTCTCTCTCTGGCCATTCATGACTCGTGATCGCCTTTCATGAGTCCTAACCTGCTTGCATGAGTCATGCGTTTGGCTCACGTCTCATGAACTACTTTCCTTTCCTTCTTCTCTTTTTCTTTCTTTTCTCCCTTGCGCTTCTTTTTGCATCGTCACGAGTTGTGATCTCTTTTCACAACTTGTGAACCTACTCCTCTTTTTTGGCAACTCTTCCTTCTTTCAGTGTCTTTCCATTGCACGAGTCGTGTCCCACTTTCACGACTCGTGCTCTTCTATTCTCCTTTTCTTCCCTTTTAGTTGCACAGTCATTCTTCCCTTCATGAGTCGTGTTCCACCATCACGACTCGTTCACATCCATTTAAGCTTCTCTGCTTTATTCATGCATCTTTTCCTCCTTTTCACTCAAATCACCCTACAAAACACAAAAATAAGTAAACTAAACAAATAACAAGAAATATACATATATTTACATAGTTAACTTCTTAAACTCACATAAAATATATACTAAATAATACATCAATTAGGCACTTATCAAGATCCGAGAAAAATTTAGGCCTGGAGGATCTAACTAGAAAAGCGAGTTGAATGATTATGGATGACATACAGTAAGAGGGGAAGATAGATTTTTGATCACTTTTATAAGGTTTTGTGGTTCACTAGCTAGCCTATTATAGTTTTTATGAGAAGAAACATAATAGTGAACACGAAAATTATTTTATGAGATCATGAGTTAAAACAATGAATGTGAGAAAGACATTTAGGGTTAGGCATATATGAAAAAGAGGATCTTATTTTTCAAGACATTATATATCCCTAACAGGTGTATAGCACTAGTGCTCTCGAGGTATGTTGGTCACACAATCTATCTGCCAGTATAACTGAAGATTAAGACTAGAATTCATTTTGTCATATGCAAGTGGGAGATGATAGAGTTTGGGTATGCCCATGACTATAATTTGAATAAAGGTCCAATCTAGATAGAATTAAGTAATTCAATCTGAATAAGATTACCAAATCATATCTCAGAAAGAGTATGAGTTATACTAGAGATAGGTCTCTAGCCTTTTGGATCTTTATAAACAGATGAGAGATCTCAGTATTTGGTAACGAGAAAATGTATATGCCGCAAGGTTGCTCGTTCCCACTCACAGTTTTTTGTCTTAATATTTTAGGGGCTTTTAGATTGTGGAATAGCTGCTGTTATCTCGCATGTGGATAAAAGCCAGGCCAGTGACCAAAAATAAATGGGATCCTTGTAGACGCTTTCACAATGTGTTTATACGCTATAAAAGGTAGGTATCATTGTCTAATATTACCTCAATTAATTATATGCGTATAATTTTATCCTTCACATCACATTCCTAATATACTAAGAGAATATATCTCAACCATTTTAACCTAAATTATATATATTTACCTTTACCAATGTCCAAAGTAATTACATCATTAATACATCTATTTACATATTTTCAATACATATATATATATATATATATAAAATTATAGAATATTCATCACTTTTATATCAATATGCAGGCCATAGGAACTTAGCCGAAATTTCCAAAATACCAAGATGCTAAATGTGCCAATTTATGCATCTTAAAATGAAGTAATGCCTTCTCTTTACCTCTTTAAAAATCCATGTCGGTCATCCTTTTATCCAAAAACCCATTAACCTAATAGACAAAAATGCAAATGCTAAGCAACATGCTTGGTGGTGGTTTTCACTAAATATATTTCTCCTCTTTAAATATATATGTATATTTATCGACAATAACAACAATATATATATATATGTATATATATATATATATATATATATATATATATACAAATACATACATATACGCACACACACACACACAGCCAAAGAAAATTTTGAACATGTATTCTGTAATACCCCAAAGTGTACCCTAGCCGGATTAGTAGTGTCAATTTCATATTAGGGTACAAGTGTGATTGAACAAGTAAGTGACCATATGCATGTAGGGATGTAATTGAAAAGAGGAGTTAGCAATTAAAAGGCAGAAATATAGTGAGGGACTAAAGGAAATTTTACCTTGGATTGAGGTGGGAATTTGGTGGAAGAGGTGAGTGGATTCCACGTGTGGAATCCACCTCTTGCCAACCATTCCCCTCCATGCAATATATAGAAGGAAATTGAGGCAGAAATTGGTATTGTAATTCATTTTGATTCGGCCATTCTTTTTTTCCCTATTTCTGTATTTCTTCTTCTTCATCTTATGAAATTGAGGTCCTTGTTCCTTTTAATTGAATCCAAAACTTTGATGTGGTTTGGTATGAAGAAGTATTGAGGGTTTGAACCAAGAAGGTAAGTGTAGTTATAGTTTGTGTATTTCTCCTTCTTCTCATTTCTGTTTTGGATTTGGATTTTGAATGATTTGAGTAATGGACTAAGAAAGTGTATCTTGATTGATTATGCAAGAATTATTAGACAAGAGAAGAGCTAAAGGCAAGGAGAAGGTCTAGATAGAGATAGAGTGTTCAACAGCCTATTTTTGAGGTTTGGGATATATGTGTGTGTTATGTGTGTTAACTTTGTTCAAGTGTATGTGATGGCTAGTTTAGCTTAAATGTGTTATTGATATTGAATATGTGATTTGTGGAATTGAGCATGGTTATATACTTTTGATGAAAGTGTATTTGAGTGTGTATTGATATGTGATGAGTATATTGATCCATGTATAGAATCCTAATTTCAGAGATGTGACTATTGGTTGTGTAATTCATAGATAATGGTAGGTATCGAGAATTTGACTCAATCTAAATGTTCACATATGTGTATAGAAACTATAGTTTGAATTTGGTGTATTGGTTTGGCCAAGTTGGCTATTTTCAAGCTTGACAAGCTTGATTGTGTTAACCTGACTTTGAGCCTATATTGAGCCCCATGCATTATTTATGGTGTAAATTGAGTTTTACAACTCCAAAATGGATGATACCAATTGTGTTAGAACCATAATATCCATGGCTTTAAATGTTGTAGAAATATCTCTATTGATTTGAGGAATCTAAGGTCTTAAAAATTAACCATAAGTGTAGTTAAAATTCTGACCAGTTGTGTTCCCTTGGCCATAACTCCTTCATTTTAAATCCAAATGACCTGAAACTTGTCCCATTTGAAATTCAACATTCAAATGAACAAATGTTAAGAGGGACTGTTGCCTAACAGTGAGGTTTAGACATCGGTATAGGCTGTAAAAAATCGAGGAGTGAAGCAGTCCCAAGATTCTGCTTCTGTTTTGCTTACTTTGGTATGTCACGATCACAACCAATTGGTTGCCACCGTGACCAATTCCTAAAGGAGGTAGAATTGCTTATCTTTGGACCTTATTGTCATAACCAAAATGGTTGCCACCATGAGGTATGCCTATTTTCAGTTTTGTTTTGTATTTTCTTATGTCACGGTGACAACAAAAAGGTTACCACCATGAGGTACCTTCAACTTGCATATTTCTTTGTTAAACATCATCAAGTGTTATATATGAATGCCAATTAGAATCTAAATTAGTTTAAATACATTATTTGAGAATTCTAATGTGTTAATCTAATGAATATACATATATATGACGTAGGAATGAATATTGAATTGTGTACTTGTATGTGTTCATAGTTATGTATAATTGATATGTATTTATTGAGTTGTATGAGTAATGGAATAACATGATAGTTATAAAAGAGTATGTATATGGAAATGGATTTAAAGTTTATTATTAAGCTTGAGATGTTCATAGAAGTGGATAGTTAAGCATGCCTATCAAGGGTTAGAAGTTTTGCAGTTGCTAGATGTTTGGCACCGACGGGTGTCTATATGTTTGGCATCAACGGATGTCTATATGTTTGGTACCGTTTGGTATCTAGATGATTCGAGACTCTGGTCTCTATATGTTTGGTACTGTTTAACAATATCTATATGTACCCGTATCCACTATAGTATGAAGTCAGGCTATTAATTACTTGCTAAATGTATATGAGAAGTTAATATATGTTAAAGAGCTATAGAGAATGCTAATAAGGTACATGACTGTTGCATTAGAGATGCTTATATGAGCTTATAAGTGCATATGTAAAGTTATAGTTGTACATGAATAGGAAAGAAATATGCTGCTAAGCTTAAATGTATATAAATGTCCATGAGATGTTATGATATGAAATACATGATATATGAGCCGATAGCTAGAGCTAGAAGAATATGAACATGATATAAGTTATATGAGATTAGTAGATATATTGTAAAGCATGTTGATATAATGTTTGGTATGTTACAAATATGATAAATGCTTATTACTTTATATGCTCTTAATTGATTGGCATATCGACTATTGATGTGCTTTAATGATTATGCGTGTGATGTCACACGCCGTTTGCCCCCTAGTAGAATGAGCCATATGTGTGTGCATGCGTATGTGTATCTTAGCATGTGTTTTAAGGGCATTTTGATAAAAAGGCATGTTTTACGAGTTTTGTTAGCATGTGGTGCATGTATGTTATTAGGGTGGATATTAGTGGGTTGCATTTGGGTGTGTTTTGCTCACACCTTGGTAGGATGTGAGTAAGTTGAGTTATGTTTGTGTGCATATGAGCATATCATTGTAAGGTGTGCATTAGTTGGGAATGCATTGTGTGTGTGTGAAGCATGGAATAAGGGTGTGAGTGAGCAAGTTCCACCACTAGGAGGTTGATAAGTGTATTAGGTTAGGGAAAAAGAATTAAGAAAAGAAGGAGGAGAGAAGGGAAATAAGAAATTCATTCCCGTTTTTCCCCTTCTACCTCCATCTCCTTCTTCCTTCTTCCTTCTTCCTTTCCCTAGTTAATACTAGCTGGAAATCAAGATTTGGTGGTGGAAATTGGTCACTCTTGCTTCTAATTTGGTAAGTTTGTGTCTTTGTCTTGCTTTGATTCATGTTATTCATCTTTTTTTTGTGATTTCTGGGCTTAGATTGATTTAGGGTTTGCTTTGTTTTGTGTGTTCTTTGGTTGTGATATTAGTTGAGCCTCCCCGTGACCCTAAGGGCAAGGAGAAGGTTGGTTGTAGTGGATCTAAGTGAATAGGAGCAGAGGAGTTACAGGTTTGGGATTATTCTTATATGTGTTGGGTGTTTGATGATTTTGTGTGGGTTGGATGCTGAATATTGGTATGATGTTTATGTGTATTTGGTATATGGGCTTTGATGTTTTTAGTATGTTGAGCCTAGAATTTAGTTGGGTGAGTTTAAGATTGTGATTTTGGTGAATCATGTATGTATGAGAATTGTTAAGTGTGATTTCTTAAGGTTAGAATTAATTAGATGATTATGTATGTTTTTGCATGATTGGCTTTGTATCTCAGGTAGGAAAGGTAAGTGTGAGGTTGATTTTATGGTTTAAATGTGTGAATTGAGATGTGTGTGGTTTTGGGTTCGGAATTTGAGTGACAGTCTGCGATTTCTAGAATTTCCAGAAGTCACACAGTGGTAAAGCCTAGGCTCACCGCCGTGTGGATCAAGGAAACCTTCAAAAATTGCAAGGCCGCGATTTTACACGGCGGTAAGGGAAGGACCATACCTCTGTGTAAAACGCTACTGCCCAGATACGTTTTTGAGCTGTGCGTTTCAGACGGCGGTATGGGTTTCCCTTGCAGCCGTGTGAAATGCCTCTGTTTGGAGCTGTGTAAGACATCTTACACGGAGGTAAGGAATGTTCCATATCGCTGTGTAAAATGCCTCTGCCCAGCTGTATTGGACATGTTACACGTCGGTATGTGTAAACTGTCTTGCACGGCGGTATGGATTGACCATACCGCCGTGTAAAACGCTACTGTCCTCCTTTTATGCAGATTTTTGACTTCCTTCCTTTTCACTCCTTTTCCACTTGTGTTTGGTTTCAATTATTAATTAGTGTTATCTTATCTATCTAACATCATTTAATTGTGTGTTTTGCTATGCTAAAATATTATGTGTTATATTTAATAGTAAAGTGAATTATGCTCAAGTATGAACTCTATATATGTGATGAATATTGGAATGTAAATTGTGTTATGCATGACCTGCTAGAGTCTAGTAAGTGGATAATTAGGCATGCCTAATAGAGTCTTTTAGCTGCAGCCTCAGTTCAGTTCGGACCCCAATCAGGTCCCCATTTGGTTCTTCGCGAACCCCTCAGTGTAGGATCTTGTTTAAGGTCCCCTCAGTAAAATGTTTTGAAATTAATAAAGTCAAATGGTTTTCGATTCGTACCTATAAGGTACTGTCAGTTATCGATTCGTACCCATAAGGTACTGTCTGTATACTTGTTATCCACTATATTGAACCAGCTGGTGTTATGTGTTCTGTCTACTATGTATTACTCCGATATGATTATGCGAATGGGATATTCAAATGAGTTTAATAATGAGATGTATATTCAGTTAATATGATTATGAACATGAGTATGTGATGCGGAATGTATGGCTTTAATATGCAAGCATGTTCATATATTTTCATATATGATGTTATGTTATGGATATTTGCATTTGCCATTATGAATGTGTTATGCCTTGACGACCATTGTGAGTGGCTGCCCATATCATATGTGTGTTTCCCCACTAAGCGTTTATCGCTTAGCACGGTGTTCTTACCCGTGCAGGTGCGGAGGATATTATTGCTTTGGGAGAGCCGCCGCCAGTCAAGCCAACATAGGAGGGTTAGTGTTAAGGCTTTAGTCTTTTGTAGTAGGATGATTCTTTTTGTAATGAACTCTCTTATATCTTTATAGCTCCCGCATATGTATTAATCTTTTGGGATATGTAATCTTTTGTATTTTCAGCAAGTTGATCAGAACAGTAATGTCACGGATATTGTTATATTTATGCATGATCAGCTGTTCCCTATTTTATTTGCAAAGTTTTTAATTACCCTGTGTTTATATGTGTATGCTTTAGAATATTGTATCATTTGTATTGTACTTGTGTGGTGGCACCTTGACTCATACAGCATGTCACTCCTTATCGGATGGGATCGCCTATGTATGGGTAGGGGGTGTTACAGTTTTTGGTATCGGAGCCTGGTTTAGGCATTTCTGGGTGTTGTTGATGTGCATAGATGTGTATATGTCTAGACCTGTGTTGGCTGATGCGGTTGTCCTCTTGTTTGTTTTAGATGGCTTCTAACTCTGTTCGTGGATCACTTGAGGAGTCCGTTGAGAGTGTGTTGGCTGATGCGGTTGTGCTCTTGTAGGGGTCGAGGCGGTCGACCTAGAGAGGGTGCTGCTTCAGAGACAATGGAGCGCCAGTTGCCAGTTGTAGCCAGAGCCTATGCTGTGAGAGCCAGAGAGGAGCGGGATGCTCCTGATGTTATTGCTGGTAAGTTCCTACTCCATGACACTGAATTGTATGCTCTAATTGACCCTAGTTCCACACACTCATACTTGTGCACAGATAAGATTGTTGATAAGTTGCATGTGGTTGATCAGTTAGATTATGAGATATGTGTGACTAGTCCATTAGGGCATAGTGTCAATGTGAGTAGAGTTTATAAGAATTGTCCTTTGTTAGTTGAAGGAGTTGTATTTCCAGCGAATTTGATTGAGTTGCCTTTGAGAGAGTTTGATCTGATTCTAGGTATGGACTGGTTGGGTAAGCATCGGGATGTAGTTAATTGCCATAGGAAGACAGCTGTGCTTCAGGATAGAGGTCAGTCTCCTATGTTTGTGAAAGGTTTGGGTCCTAGTTCTTTCAATAATGTGATTTCTGCAATGCAAGCCAAGAGGTTTATCAGAAAGGGTTGTGAGGCTTTCCTAGCGGTTGTGTTGGATTTCAAGAGGGATAAAGTTCAGATTGAAGATATCCCTATTGTACAGGAGTTTAGTGATGTATTCCCAAGCAAGCTACCTGATTTGCCTCCTGAGAAAGAGGTAGAGTTATCCATAGAGATTATGCCGGGTACCACACCCATATCGAAAGCACCTTATCGGATGGCTCCTGTAGAGTTGAGAGAACTCAAAACTCAGCTACAAGAGCTATTGGACAAGGGGTTTATTCAACCCAGCATATCTCCATGGGGAGCTCCGATTTTATTTGTCAATAAGAAAGTTGGATCTTTGCGGATGTGTATTGATTATAGGCAAATCAATAAGGTCACAGTGAAGAACAAGTATCCTTTACCTAGGATTGAGGATTTGTTTGATCAGCTTAGAGGTGTAGGTGTTTTCTCAAAGATTGATCTTCGGTCAGGGTATTATCAGCTTCGGGTTAAGGATGAGGATGTGGTTAAGACTGTATTCCGGACTCGGTATGGCCACTATGAGTTCCTTGTGATGCTGTTTGGATTGACCAATGCTCCAGCAGCATTCATGGATTTGATGAACAGAGTGTTTGGGCCATACTTAGATCAGTTTGTAGTGGTGTTTATAGATGATATCTTGGTGTATTCCAAGGATGAGAGTGAACATGAGGAGCATCTCTGGTTGGTTTTGCAAGTATTGAGAGAGCATCGGTTGTTTGCTAAGCTTAGCAAGTGTGATTTTTGGCTTCGGGAAGTGTTATTTCTGGGTCACATTATTTCGGCCAGAGGTATTCAGGTGGATCCGGCCAAGATTGAGGCGATAGTTGATTGGAAAGCGCCTAGGAATGTTCAGGAAGTGAGGAGTTTTCTTGGTTTGGCGGGTTACTACCGTTGGTTTGTTAAGGGTTTTTCAGTGATTGTCGCTCCGATGACTAGATTGTTGAGGAAAGGGGTCAGATTTGAGTGGTCAGATCGATGCCAGACTTGTTTTGAGCAGTTAAAGAAGTTGTTAGTTGAGGCTCCTATACTTACTCAACCCATCTCGGGTATGGAGTTTGTCATGTATAGTGATGCATCGGGTGTCGGTCTTGGGTGTGTGCTGATGCAGGAAGGTAAGGTTGTGGCTTATGCTTCTCGGCAGTTGAAGCTACATGAGAGGAATTATCTGACGCATGATTTAGAATTAGCGGCTGTGGTTTTTGCTTTGAAGATTTGGCGCCATTACTTGTATGGGCAGAAATGTAGGATATTTACAGACCATAAGAGCTTAAAGTACTTCCTCACACAGAAGGAATTGAACATGGGACAGCGTCGTTGGCTTGAGTTTTTTAAGGACTACGACTGCATTATGGATTACCATCCTGGTAAGGCCAATGTAGTCGCTGATGCTATGAGTTGGAAGTTAGTTTCAGCCTTGTTTCTGAGACGGTTTAGATGGAGGTTTGATTCAGATGGAGCTTTGATTGCTCAGTTGCGTGTGAAGCCTACCTTAAGATTGAGGATTGTGGATGCTCAGAGGGATGATGAGAGGCTACAGCGGATTGTACAAGAGGTCAGATCGGGTAAGCAATTAGATTTCTTAGTTCGGGATGGAGTGTTGATGTATGGAAACCGCTTGTGTGTGCCTGAGAATGAGGAGTTGAGGAGACAGTTGTTGAGTGAGGCGTATAGTACCGTTTTCACCATGCATCCAGGCAGTGACAAGATGTATTCCCGAGTTTAGTGATGTATTTCCGAGCAAGCTACCTGGTTTGCCTCCTGAGAGAGAGGTAGAGTTATCCATAGAGATTATGCCGGGTACCACACCCATATCGAAAGCACCTTATCGGATGGCTCCTGTAGAGTTGAGAGAACTCAAAACTCAGCTACAAGAGCTATTGGACAAGGGGTTTATTTGACCCAGCATATCTCCATGGGGAGCTCCGGTTTTGTTTGTCAATAAGAAAGATGGATCTTTGCGGATGTGTATTGATTATAGGCAAATCAATAAGGTCACAGTGAAGAACAAGTATCCTTTACCTAGGATTGGGGATTTGTTTGATCAGCTTAGAGGTGTAGGTGTTTTCTCAAATATTGATCTTCGGTCAGGGTATTATCAGCTTCGGGTTAAGGATGAGGATGTGGTTAAGACTGTATTCCGGACTCGGTATGGCCACTATGAGTTCCTTGTGATGCTGTTTGGATTGACCAATGCTCCAGCAGCATTCATGGATTTGATGAACAGAGTGTTTGGGCCATACTTAGATCAGTTTGTAGTGGTGTTTATAGATGATATCTTGGTGTATTCCAAGGATGAGAGTGAACATGAGGAGCATCTCTGGTTGGTTTTGCAAGTATTGAGAGAGCATCGGTTGTTTGCTAAGCTTAGCAAGTGTGATTTTTGGCTTCGGGAAGTGTCATTTCTGGGTCACATTATTTCGGCTAGAGGTATTCAGGTGGATCCGGCCAAGATTGAGGCGATAGTTGATTGGAAAGCGCCTAGGAATGTTCAGGAAGTGAGAAGTTTTCTTGGTTTGGCAGGTTACTACCGTTGGTTTGTTAAGGGTTTTTCAGTGATTACCGGTCCGATGACTAGATTGTGGAGGAAAGGGGTCAGATTTGAGTGGTTAAATCGATGCCAGACTTGTTTTGAGCAGTTAAAGAAGTCATTAGTTGAGGCTCCTATACTTACTCAACCCATCTCGGGTAAGGAGTTTGTCATGTATAGTGATGCATCGGGTGTCGGTCTTGGGTGTGTGCTGATGCAGGAACGTAAGGTTATGGCTTATGCTTCTCGGCAGTTGAAGCTACATGAGAGGAATTATCTGACGCATGATTTAGAATTAGTGGCTGTGGTTTTTGCTTTGAAGATTTGGCACCATTACTTGTATGGGGAGAAATGTAGGATATTTACAGACCATAAGAGCTTAAAGTACTTCCTCACACAGAAGGAATTGAACATGGGTCAACGTCGTTGGCTTGAGTTGTTTAAGGACTACAACTGCATTGTCACTACAAAAAAAAAGCGTTATTAGCGACGGAATTTAGCGACTAAATATTTTCGTTGCTATTTTTGCGACTGAATTGCGACGAAATCGATGATCCGTCATGATATTTGCAAAAATATGGAATTAGCGACTAAATAGCGACGGTATAATATTTTAGTCGCTAAATTATGCCGCGAAGAATTCCCGCCTTTTTTTCGATAAAATTAGCGACATAATTGTTAGTCGCTAAAAAACAGCGGCGAAAATGTAGTCGCTAAAATTTTTATTATAATTAGCGACTGAATTGCAACAAATTTTTGTCGCAAAATTTTAGCGACTAAATAGTGACGGAATTTGTAGTCGCTATTAATA